>VWZW01005798.1:64279-312111 GCA_013397115.1 Edolisoma coerulescens
TTTTTTGTGAAGATACAAATGAAGAAAATATCAATAACTTAAAACTAAAATTGTTTGGTTTAATTTTTTAAACCAGACTGTATTTTTAATATCATGTGCTTTGGAGTCTACAAAAAAAAAGGAAGAAGATAATAAACATCACTCAAGTCTTGGTCTTTTAATCAGAATATAACTAGCAGTGAGTGGATCAATATTTTATTTATGCCTCTGTGATCATGTTCAGATGACCTAATGCAGATGCTGAAATATCAGCAAAACAAATCAAATCCTGACTAGTTGTGCCCCAAAATGTGAGTGGCATCTGTGAGGACTTAGAGAAGCACAATTAACTTTCTTAAACATTGTCAAAGAAGGAAGATCCCACAAGGTAAGCCACCACAACAGGGACTTAAGATGAGCACAGATGGCAAACAATACCACACCTAAATGGAGGTGAAGGTTTGGAATTAGCACACTGGACAAAATTCCGCTGTGTAGACTGTGGGAAAAGTGCAACACAAGAACAACAGGAAGATGCCACGTCTGGTGAGGCAGATCTAGGCAACCTATCTGGACAAAAATTCCCACCATGGCAAACTTTGACAATGGGAACAGCTGGTTATACACATGCCATCCCAAGCTGTGGGAACAGCATGTACACCTCGTGGATTCCCAGTACATGTATTCAATAAAAGTGATATCTCCAGGACACTCAGGGGAACCCACCACCAAGCAGACCAGAGTGAAGAAGGACCAGCAGGACACCACGGGAATCCACTGGTGGTATCTTTGTTTAATCTCTCTCTCTCTCTACCTCACATTTACTGTTTAATAAAATCTGTATTATTGACTTTGGCATATGGTCTCATTTCCACCTTAATTTGGGCAGAGGCATTTCTTAATAATCAGATCCTAACAGCATCCACGAAACACTGTCCCTGGGGAATATTTTTTCCTTGCCTCAGATGTATCAGGTCATTACTTATTCACATTGACAAACAAGCCTAAGACATGTAAATGAAAAATCTAAATGCCTGGTAGCTATGGATGGCCTTGCAAACCCTCATCAGCTACATTTTGGAGATCTGAACCAAAAATAAGACTTCATTCTACCTCAGACTAGCCTAACTTCAAATCTCAGTCCTTTTGCAGCTATCAGAAAAAGCTTTTATTAATTATAATGAGTTTAAGATCAAAAATTTGAAGACTTTCAGGAGATATATTTGATGACTTTGACTGTAGGTGAGTGGTACACAGCAAGACTTTCTCAAGAGTATCTCCAACACCTGCTCCAGAGTACTTTTCCACAGCACTTCCAACCCTTGGGATGACTAATAATCCACAGACCATCCTCACCTTTCCAGATTATTGTGCATTTCTTCATGAAGTATAAAATCAGTAATCAATCAGTAAGACCAGCAATGATAAACACTAACTGACTACAGCTTTGCTGATTCATGCACTCTCTAGCAGGTTATCCCTCTAGAACTAATTGGAAAACATTGTTTCTATTGAACTGATGCAGTGAGCTTGCATCTTTAGAAGATTTGAACTTGAAATGCAGGGTCTATGGAATAAAAGACCTATCTCCCCTTCTTGAAGACACTCTTCATAAATAAATAAGTGAACAAACAGCTCTTACTCTTACTTTGAAGACTTTACACCAGGCTCTAGAGAGAAACCAAGAAGTTTTCCAAAAGAATGTTTACGCTCAGCACACTGAAAGCAGTCTATCAGTAACAAAAGGGGGAAAAGCAAATTCAGCTGAATTAAAACTGCTCTAGACAAAAAGGGAGCAAAGACAACAATGATGATTAAGAAAAAAACTGTGTATATTGGTCGCATTATTCTGCTGCTAGAAAGTGCTAATCAGTCACAAGGAATTAGCTCAGTTAAAAAAAAAATAAAAAAAAAAAGAAATGCCACTGAAAGTAAATGTTATAATCTATGCACACCTGGGCTGCTGGAAGAGCAGTCCATAAGAATAGTTAACACATGCTAGAAGTATATACATTGTCACATCAGGAGTTTTACAAATTAAGGCATTGCTGGGGACTACACAAGAGAGGAGAATGGCAGGCAGTAGTTTTGCCAGGAGGCTGGAGAAAAACTGACTTACCTGAGATCAATGAAAGCTTTCAGAGACACAAGGGAAGTGTGGAGGTGTCCTGTGAAATGACACTACTCTGGAGTCCTCAAGGAGCTTTTTTTGAGGGCAATCCACTTCTGAAATACATACTTTTTTTGGTAAATCACACTTCACTTAGATAAAGTTTCTCAAGAATTGTCCTCCTAAAGAGAAAAGGTTACAGGCTTCACATCATAAATAGAAAAAAATCACAGAATTTATGCAAGTCCAGATTTTTACTTTTTCTTTTTATAAAGGGAGACTGCCTCTGAGTCTTCATTCTCCTTGTTATATACGCTCATTCTTTCTCCTTAGAACCACTGCTGTCACATGCAACCACACACAAATTAAGGCTAGCAGATGAAAAAATAAAGAAAATCAAATGCAGAGTCTGGTTTCCAGCAGGACAGCTTCTATTCTTATTGAAAACAGGCAGAATTTTAGCTAATTTTACTAAAAGCAACTCAGAAATCTACCAAAAATCTCTATACATTTACACACACTCTATTTCTGCCATCTCTGTAACCAAGAAAGGAAAATATGTTGACAATCACCACTGCTCCCCTTTAGCCTGTCAGCTGTTTTTCTCTCTCATAAAAGCCAAGGGACTAAGTACACAGGGATCGTGCTCTGAGATGCTGCAAGGCAGACCTGGCCAAAGAGAGGAGCCCTACCTCTGGAAGTACATAGATTCAGTGATCTAACAGGATGTTTCACATTCAGGTTTTGTGACTGAGTTCGTGTTACAGACAACTCCTATCTATGTGCAAATGCACCCCATTCCTCATGAAATAATCTGTGAACATTCACTGGGCTTCTGTGGAAGGAAGAACAATCTCACACCACAACCACTACTCATAAAAGGACTGGGAGAATTCGTCCTGCTGACATTTGGGAACCTTTTCGCTCTCATCTGGTTTCCCTTTCTTCTTAGCTGTTAGTCTTAATTTAATTTATTGCACACCAATTAGTTTATAGGTTACATTTTATTTTATGATCCTCTCTAATCTTTTGGAAAGGATGTGGGAGATGGAGGGGAAGTGTCCATACATTTAATTAATACATCTGTTACACACACAAAAAAAGTGAAATATCAAAAGCAGTCATTGGCCTATTTTTGGGTTCATTCAATGTATACCATCAGTAAAAATCTTACTGGTTTCAGTGAGTTTGGGGCAATGCCAAGTCATTTTAGAAGTCCTATTTTTCCTTTTTAAAATGTGCTAAAATTTAAATCATATTGTAAACATGATCAACTTTACCTTTCACAGAGAGATACTAGTCTTTATCACCTCCTCATACATTACATGGAAGCATTTTTTTTAAATCATAGCACTGCCTCTGCAAGAAATCTGTATTAGCGCAGAGAGACACTTTTCTTATTTACATCTATAAACTGTAAAAAGTAAAGTTAAATTCAAACACTCGGCCACTTGTAACCACGTTGTCTTAACCATCCATAGTTTTCTGTGACATTGCAAACTCAGTATCCCAAAACTCTGTAACAGAGAAGCAGCCTTATTACCCACAACAACCATGGCTGTTTGTTTTCTTCTGTGTCATTTATGTTATTGTGGCAGTGCAAACAGGAAAAAAAAAAACTTCTGATCCTTAAATAACAGGAACTGGAGAAATATACAGTCATGAAATATGATCCAGCCTTCTTTTACCTGAAGTATTCTTTTCTGATGCTGTTCTTTAATCAGCCATCTCTAACTAAAAAAATAAACCTGTAGAAAAGAGGGTGATATTGTTTTCTGAATCCCAAGTTTTCATAACTGCATGTTAAGTCTAATCTTACTTAACAGCTCTGTTGATGGCCATTAGGATTGCAGCAACTGAAAACTGTTATTGGAAGGGCTGGCAAATTTAAAAAAAGACACAATATCCACATTTATTTGAGGCCCACTTCCAAGTAAAATAAAGTTCCCACTATTAGTAAAAAAAATACACATCAATAAAAACAGGTAGAAGGACTGACGTGTATCTAGCAGAAAAAAAAATAGTATTTCCTAATGCGTGCTAGAACAGATATTCATGTTCCACAGAAGTGGAAGGTGAAACATCAGAGAATAAATTCTTATCTGGTGGGTGTGGTGGCACCGGCCAGCCACTGGGATGCCCTCGGCAGTCTGCCGGGTCGGCTGCTTGGGGTGCGCGAGCCCAGGTAAAGGAAGCCCGGAGGTCTGAACTGCGGTGCCCTCACCGGAGCAGGGGCTGCACACAAAAACCAAGGAGGACGCAGGTTCCCCACCCGAGGGAGCTTCCCCCAGGCTGGTGGTCAGGCACACCGGCAGAGGTGAAGGAGGAGAGAAGGGTCTTCTGTGTGCGTTCCAGAAATTTTTTCCTCTGGAGGGTCAGAGGCAGGAAGAGACAAGGAGCAAGAGCAAGCACAATGGTTTTATACTGGGACAAAGGGAGGCGGGGGAAAGAGGATAACCAATAGGGAAAGGGAACATGGGAGGAGTCGACAGGGGAACAGCCAATGGGGATAGAACAGAGGAGGGATTAATGCAGACAACCAATGGGGTACTGAGGAAAGGGGAACATTCTAGAACATAATGCATATGGAACAGGGGAAATACATAAACATAGACTTATACATAAAACTAGGAGGGGACTATACAAACTGATGGGGCTGCTGAGGGCTGTAAGAACTCGCCATAACTGAAAGGTGGATTTTTTGCACTGCAACAGGTGGGTCCCCAAATGGGGGCAGAGGGAGGGCCAAACTGCCTGTATATCATGCAGTCCATTCTTTGTTATATGTAAAAGGGTCATGTACTGGAGTCAGAAGGGTTTTTTGGAATGTTTAAAGCAATAATGTTAGTGGCATTAAATCTTCTTGAAAATACCGTATTCTTATGCATGCAGTATTTTGTTACAGGGAATAGAAAAGAATCTCTTGTGGTCTTTTTTCGTGTATTTGTTTCCAAGGGCAAAAGGAAAATTTGCTATAATGTACAAGAACTTAACTGCCAGAATCACCCCAGAATGTTCTAAAGCACGTCCCCTTTTTCCTCAAGTCAATTTCTAGTACACAGTTACAGCACCTTTCTCTAAAACAGGGTATCGGTGCCTTTACCAATCCAAAAGGCAAAAATAAATTTCAGCCCAAGTGTTTCTGCCTCATCCTGTATGATCAAGCTAAATTGGAATCCTGAATCAAGCGCTGAACTGGATGATTCCTTACCTGAATATCTGTGTGCAATTCCCTTCCCCATCACCCTCTGCAAAGCAGCAGCCAGTACCCTTCCACATCCGCAAGCAGTAGCAAGTGCTTACACATCTGCATTCTTTCCGGAAATCTCTCTCGTCAGCCTTTCATTGTGAACCTTATTGCAGGGACTACGCATTGGCTAAAGCTATGGCTTTATGGCCCAGAAAGGAGGGGGAAAAAAAAGGTGCCTACAAAGTCCATGGACACACAAGAGTGTGTGTCAAAATTTAAGTCCGCATTTTGGGATGCAGGTATAGAGAAAAAAAACCCATTAGACATCGTGGAAGCAGAAAAGGATCCAAAGAAGCAGGATGTTAAGGCCCGTTCACACAATCAGCATCAAATGAAGGATAGGGAAAAGGATATGGTCTTCCATTCCAGCCCTCAGACTTTCAGGAGGAAGCTTCTGAGCATCAGGTTCTGATGCCATACAAGAGCTGGATAAGGTCTTGGGAGAGTGCTTAAATATAAGTACTGAAAAGCATTATTATTTTATAAGTAAATTTTAATTTTTTTAAAGGACACTCCATAGCAGTTTTGCATGTCCTTCCAAATTTTGTATATTTTCTGGACAGAGTTGATTGAAAAAATGAAGCAAACACTGGTTTTGGATATTTTTGCAAAGAAATTTCCTTCAGGTGTTCCTGATAGAAAATTAGTGGACTTGGTTTGTTACCCCAGCTCTAATGTATACTTGCTGCTAGAATTGAGTACACAATGCAATGTGGGAATTGGCCATGAGCACCTTTAAGTCATTCTGGTGATTTTAGCCACTCTTCAATACTTCATAAGTAATACCAATAAAAAGAAAAAAGGATTTCTCACATAGCAAAATGTATGTCCCATATTCAGACAAAGAACAGATGAGGGAGTCTGGGCTGCAGTCCTGCAGAACAAGAACAGCTTCTTTGTGCTCTTTTGGCTGTACACATTACAGAACTTGCACAGTTCTATACATGCCGTGTAGCCTTTCTCACTTGATACTGCAGAATCAAAGGGAAGGAAAGTGCATAATATTGAGATGTGAGTCCACAAGGTCCTTTGTTAAATTTTCTTTCACTAGCACTGATAAATTAACCAATTAAAAATAACACTTTTTCCTCTGAAGGAGTTTTGTAGCAAAGCAATGGAGAATAGCATGGAGTAATGTGTATTGAATTCCAAAATTGAAGCAACAAGTATACATTGGAGTTGGGGGAAAATTCAAGTCCTCTAATTTTCTACCAGAAACACCCAAAGGATGTTTCTGTGTCCTTTTTTCAATTAACCCTGCCAAAAAAAAATGTACAAAAATTGTAAGGACATGAAAAACAACTATAAATTTGGGTGGTTTTTTTTTTAAATGAAAATTCATCTATAAAATAGTCATGCTTTTCTGTACTTACGTTTAAGAACCCTCCCCAGACCAGTTGTCTTAATCTTAGTGGCATAAACAGACTTATAGACAGAAAAGGGGGTGTTTTGTCATAGTATTAAGCATTTGGAGAAGACTGGATATTTCTAGTATTAGTAGTGCAGTGTTTAGGGGACCACAGGCAAGTGGTTCACAAGTCACACAAATTGTCCCAAACATCTGTAGAGAAACCTTTCCTGCTTTATACCTCCTTCTGCTACATGTTCCTGCCCCTGTGCATGCTCTGGCTCTCACTTAGCTACCTCATGGGCACTAAAGCTGTGAAAGTACACCTGCCAAGAGTGCAAACTGGGTTTTTTTCAAGTAAATAAAAGCCTCAACACAATGTAAATGTTTCCAAAATAAAAGGAACTGTATCATAACAAGCTGTTTTAAGGGTCACTTTTAAAGCTTTTATTAAAGAAAAGCACAGAAAATATAAATTCCGATGCTTCTTTCTGTACAGGTACATTAGAAATGAGCAGGAAAACCTTCAGAAGGTGTTGACTTTGTCACTGCAAATACACTTACTGCAATACAAACCTGGATAAATTAGTGAGAACAATAGATTTCTCTGATCTTGATGAGTTGATAACAGGAGACATCTGAGCCCTCATGTTTCAGAGGGTGCTCAATCCCAGTTGAATTACTGTTGTTTTTTCCAGAGCATCCAGGGCCCTGCAAGTTTGACTTCATGTGACAGCTCAAGCACATATCCTTAACAAAGGATAAGCAAGTGTTTCATGTAGAAACACACACACACACACAAAGACACAGAGAGTCTTGAAAACACGGGAACAAAAGTGGTTTTTAAGAAATGGTAAATTAATTACTGTGCAATTCCAAGTATAAAAGCAGTTGCTTAATACAGTCCAATAGATACAAGTCATGGCACGGCCCTAGTGCTTAAACCATGCATGTGTGACCATACAGTAATTTCAGATGTGAACGACAGCCAAAATGTTCAGGTTCAGAATATTTAGAGTTTTTGAGAAGTAAATAAAGTATCTCAGGTTCTCACTAAGAAGAACGTGAAACACAAATGCCCTTACTGGAGAAAACTGTCACACTCGGGTATCCCAATATTGTCATCAAGCAAGGAAATCTTCATATGGAGAAAGGTAGAAAAGTAATAAACTTGAAACAGACATAGCAACAAAGTGTTCAGAAATACTCAAAGCCAGGGAGATGGACAAAAGGGTTATTGATGCCATACCATTTAGATGCATATAGGTAAATACTCGAGTTTAATGTAGCAGTACTTTTAGGTAATACTTTACAAATGCCGCCTTTCACTGCTGTGTTTTATATGTCACTGAAAAATGCTAATGCTCATGCATATTAAACTGTTATCTGTTGCAAAATGTTAAAGTGCTAGGTTAAAAAATATGCTTGTTTCTGTATATGTGTCCTTCGAGTTAATTCTGTCTTCTAGCAAGAGTATCTCAAACCAGCAAGAATAAGCATTCAAGATAATAGTTTTCTTTATGGATCTTCTTCTCTTAGCAGTGCAGCAGATGAAGTAGCAAGGAATCTGCCCAGCAGGTGATTTTCTATTAAAGGCTTTCTGTGTCTTGGCAGTGGCTCAAAGCATTGACATTCTTTCACAAAACACTTTGTATCAAGGAATCAGCATTTTTCTAGTGACAAGTCATTTAATAAAATTCCTGATGTGGTTCAAGAACAATGCCTAAACAACAGTGATGCAGTAAGGATGGTTTAAAGGTGTGCCGGAATGTAAGTTTATTGCCATCTGTAAAAAAATCTGCAGCACACACAAGGGATGGTGGCTCACAGGAGAAAACAAGAGGTTATTGTCTTTGCAGCCTCATGATTTCGTTCTCCACCTCAACCTCTCATGAGGCAGAATGATTCCTGCACGTTCCAGAATCAGTCTTCCGAAATGGGAGCATCATGCTTTCTGAGCTAAACAGCTTCAGCCCTGGCTGCCACCAGTGCCTGCTTCTAGCCTGTCATTAGTCAGCACACTATCAGACCTGTTGTAAAAGCACGATCACATCAAACCACGGTTTCACACCAGTGGCCATTTCCAATACGCTCGTGTGAAGAATGCATTTGTTTCACATCTGCCCCAACCTGCTCTTATATTCCTCACTGCTTAGCAAGCAAAGCCTCCTGCAACACAGGGTACACTCCAGGCTGATGCCCAACATACTACCTCTGTGGTGAAAAGACCTCTCAGACTGTCAAATAAATTCTTCTTAGGACACCATCCTATATTTCCATTAAGCTATAGGAAATAAAATACTTTATTGTGTATTTCCAAACACATAGTAATTTGTCCTCTGAGTGCCCCAAAAATGTTTGCAAACTGCTGTGCAGGCTGGATAGTAAAGCAGTTCTGGTTAAAAGGTCAGTTTAAGGATTTAGGGCAATAATGGTCCAGTTTATAGAAGTGAGGAAGCAGAGGCCATCGAAAGGTAAGGGCTGAAAATGAAGCATAATAAAAACTACAATTTCACTCAGTTGTTCTACAGGAATGAGCAACATCATCCGCTCCTACTTTCCCCTGCTGCCTGGAAGGCCCTTGTTACAGCTGAAGTTTATAAGGTCGATCACTTGAAGGTAGAAAATTTTCCTTTCTATGGACAAGTATGCAAACTACTCGGGTAAGTTTGGATAATAAGTAAACTGTCCTGAATACTTAAGGGAAATTAAAAAAAAAAAAAAAAAGAAGTGTTGGAAAGAGAGAATCTTTAGTTCATAAAGGGAAGATGGATTTTTTTATTAAGAGAATAACAGAAATCTGAGACTTTCTGTTCCAGCTCTGTCACAGGCCCTTTTGTGACCCTGACCTGTGGTCTGAATGCATTTCTCTTGAAGTCAACACAAGTTTTATCGCTGTCTTTACAAGAATCAGCATGATTTAAGAAATTTCGGCAGTGCTTGTTGACCTCATATCCATCATGGAACAGCACGATGCAGACGCACACCACTGAGGCTGTGCTCATGGCATTCAGCTGGTGCAGCCTGGCCCCTTCCCATGCAGACACCCCAGCTGGGGATGAAAATAGCGTTACCCAGTGCCATGCTGTGCCCGTGCTAGTAATCTCTCCCTCTCAGCCTATCTACACATGAGACATCTTGACATTATAACAAAGAGACTGAATGAAAGACAGGCCCTTGACAACTGGACCTGGCAGCTAGCCATTCCTCAGGAGTCAGTGCAACAAGCGACGGGGCAAACTCATGCATAATCTAAATCATCGTTGCAAAAGTTTATCTCATTTTTCTTTCCTTCTGTAGGAATTGCCAACCCTTTGTTACTGTGAGTGTGGGAACACAAAAATCACCAATATTTTACCTAACCCACTGAACTTAGATTACTATTCACTTAACCTGATTGATATTGGAGCTGAACAGCTTTCCTACCTCACTGCTGCCTGATTTAGCTTTGTTTTAGAAGGGATACCTTCCAAACAAAAAAAAAAAATACTCTAAGTTGAAGGAAAACATTTTTAATTTAGGTCTAGTACAGCCTAGAACACAGGTTTGAGCCCTGTCTCCATCATTTTCACAATTTGCGTTCCCACTGGAGTTTACCAAGTAGAAAGGGAAAAGCAGGGTCCTATGTGGCAGTGACCCAGTCAGCCTTTGCTCTCCAAATAAATAAAGATGAGAGCTGGGAGGATTTTCCCGCCGGGGACAGCTCAGAGGAGGAATCCGGCCTCGCTGCTGAGTCATGCTGAGTGCCTCGCTGCTGAGTCATGCTGAGAGCAGCACTGTGGGCTGGCCTTGCCTCTGAGACACCTGTGTGTGGAAATCTCCTCCCACAAGTCCCTCCTTCAAGTTACTTGCTGTCTCAGGAATGCGATAAGACTCCGGACACACCGTCCTGTTACTGGTCTGTTTGAAAGATGTTCTTCCCCAAAATCCCTGTTATCTGTAAACAGCCATTCCAAGCCACCCCTATTGGCTTGTTTCTGTTGTTCCTACCCCTTCTGAAAGATGGTATTTAAGGGGGCTGCAAACAACCCCCGAGGCTCCTTGTGCTCTCTCCGTTCGGGAAATAAACTCAAACTGCTGTTACAAGGGGCCCCTCCTTCCCCTCCTTCGTCTCCGCGGTTCGCTGAATCCGCCATCGGCTCACACCAGCCAAAAAGGGGAAGCCAGAAAGCAAACAGTCTCACCTAGCTGCAGCTGTTCCACTGCGGAACACCTATAGCAAGGTAAATCGCTTGGCTCCTAAGGCGGTGGAAAAGAAGCCAGGCGACAGTCCTATAGGATAGGCGGCAGTGGCCGCATGCACCAGACCGAGGTCAATGAGGCCACCAAGGCCTGGATCACCAAAACCCTGCAGAGAACCCTGCAGAAGCAGTGTCATCTACGGGGGTAAATCCACAATCCAGGACTGCAGTTCAGGCATGGCCTCGAGCGTGGCCTTCACCCTCCTGCAGGGGTTGGAGATTGTGAACCTGCAGGCGGCCAAGAAAGAAGTGGCCATGGCCAACCAGAAAGATTTGTCCAGCACGGCCAAGTTCCTCAAGGTCAAGGGGGACAGAAGTGGAGTCCCCACCCCACCCTGAGCCCCCCAGGACCCCCAAATCCCTGGGGACCCCCCAAAATTCCCCCATATCATTCTCCCCTCGCTTTTCCATCAGAATTTGGTTTTGGGGGGTCCTCAAGGTCAAGTGGGACAAAAATGGAGTTCCCACCCCCCTGACCCCACCAGTATCCCCAAATCCCACCCTGCAACCCCCAAATTCCTGGGATTCTCCTCCAGTGTCGCTTTCCTGAACTTTTTATAAATATTGGAATTTGTGGTTGGAGTATCTTGGGGGAGTTTTGGGGGGATTGAGGGGGGGATGGGGCATCCTGGAGGGATTTTGGAGGGTCCTGGATGGATTGGGGGGGGAGTCCTAAATAGATTTTGGGAGTCCTGGGGGAAAAAAAAAAAAAAAAAAATCAAAAGGCATAAAAATAACCCCGGAATCTGCAGAAAAATTTTGCACAANAGCAGTGTCATCTACGGGGGTAAATCCACAATCCAGGACTGCAGTTCAGGCATGGCCTCGAGCGTGGCCTTCACCCTCCTGCAGGGGTTGGAGATTGTGAACCTGCAGGCGGCCAAGAAAGAAGTGGCCATGGCCAACCAGAAAGATTTGTCCAGCACGGCCAAGTTCCTCAAGGTCAAGGGGGACAAAAGTGGGGTCCTTACCCCCCCTTGAGCCCCGGGGACCCCCAAATCCCACCCTAAATTCCTGGGGATCCCCCAAAATCCCCCCTTTCCTTTTCCATCAGAATTTGGAAACAAAAATGGGGTCCCCACCCGCCCGACCCCACCGGAACCCCCAAACCCCACCATGAAACACCCAAATTCCCCGGGTTTCCTTCCAATGTAACTTTCCCAAACTTTTTACAAATACTGGAAGTTGTGGTAGGAGGGCCTTGGGGGGGTTTTGGGGGGGTTGTGGGGNCATCAAAATGACCCTGGAATCTGCAGAAAAATTTTGCCAGAAGACATATTATACATTATAGGGACCTCTGGCTTCAAGTAAGATGTGCAGCAAATCTGAAAAATGTATTGCACAATACATTAAATGCAGCTGAATATTCATTCGACAATATCAGTGGGAATTTATCTACTTAATTTATTCTGCTCAAATGACACTCCTGGCTTCAACAGCATTTTCACGATTGTATGATAATAAAGACCTGGGTCATGAAAGCTTTACTGGAAACTAAAACACTGAATAAAAATATGTCATGTTTATGAATGTTTTCCAGGATTTCATACTTGCTCCTGCTCCAGCAATAATGCTGTTTGCTGTTTTGCAGGCCAAATTCTAGGAAGCCTTTTCCCCAGCTTGTTTTTAATAATACTTTTTGTATGAGGGTTGTGTAGCGTTCATGACCCTCTTGGCTGGTAGGAAGGGACTGTCCTGTCATCAGTCCCTCACTTCCCTCTCTGCCAGAGTGATGTGTGTGAGAGCATGCTCCGCTCCCCTCCTGCCTGGGAACCAGAGCACAGGGACCCGGACATCTCTCCGACTTGGCAGAGAACTCCCAATGTTCCTCCTGTGCCTTTCCTTCCCTCTCAAGAGGGCCTGAGACACTGTCTTCTCACACTTCAGCTGGGAGGGAGGAAAGGGTAGAGCTTCAGCAGCAGATAAAGGCACAGGGGACTTAAAACATGGGAAGTGCTGGTTCCAAGGTCTCTCTGACTAATGGGGCTGGCTGGCCCTTTCGTGGGAAGGCGAAATGTCCCATTAGACCAAGGCTGTGACATTGACATGATAGAAAGCAGGGCCTTCTCCTTGCCTCCATCCTCATGGTGAAAACCCTCCCCTTCATCCCCTCTGCAAACCCGCTCACGACAACCACAGGCACAGTGACACTTGAATCCTGTGAATTACTCAGTTGCTCTCCATGAAAGACATGTCCTTGATGACTGACAGAAAATATGACAAGAAATGGCTTTTTGAGTTAGGAATTCTTCCCAACCTCCCCCAGACAGCAGCAAGTGCCACAGACAGGGAGCCATTTGTAGCTGTCACACTGTGTCCTGCCATTATTGCGACATTAAACTTGAATTGTGGAGCTGCAAAAAGGTGGTGGGTTTTTGAAAGCATGAAGATAATCTTACACTGCCATACATTTACATGCTTCCTGAGACTCCAGGTAAACACTGAAATGTAACTTGTTTGTTTGTTTCACAACTACAGTCCTGAAGTGCTTTGTGCCAAATAGCAAAGCTACTAGGAAATCTTTTCTGAGAAATTTTCAAAAGCTTTCTAAAAGAACACAGCACTTCCCAGTTGCAGAGGGTATATCTAAAAAACAGCAAGAGTCTCTGCAAAATGAGGACTTGAAATAAATCTATACTCTTTCAAGAAGCTTAATAGAAAAAAAGAATTCTTTTTCTGTCCCAGGAAAAACAGCTTTTAAAGAGGGCTTTGTTGGTTTGGTTTGTTTGGTCGGGTTGGGTTGGTTTTTTCCCTAGTTTTTACATTATTTTGTTAAGGAATCTGGAAATAATATTTTCAACAAAAAATAATTTTAAATTATGGATTTGATACTGTGATTTGGGACATCTTGTGTTTCATGAACATATTTTGTTTTCATCAGATACAGACATTTGTCATTGTAGAATACTTACCATTTAATTAAAAAATTATTTCAAGGAAAAATTTGCTTCTGACTGTTTCTAAGCTTAAATTCCCCTCTGGAATTTTGACTGCCATTTGAAAAGACATACCATACTTCTACTTATGTACAGCCAGAAGAATTTTTAATAAGAAATACTTTCTAAGAATTCAGTAAAAAGACATTTCCAGATAGAAAATCTATCACAACTTACATTAAAGTATTGTAGCCTGACTTTACAATTCATCTATCAGATTTTTTCAAGAGAAGCTCACAACTAAATAATCTATGGTTCAGAGAACGGAAGTCATCCGGCGAGGCAATGGTTAGTGATAGCAAGTAATTGATCTGGCTAAGCAATGGGTTATGGATAATGGTATTCACAATATTCAAAAATAATCCACAACAAAATGAAACACTGATGTTTTAATGATAGGTAGTTAGCACACAGATCAAAGCTAATCAAATTTATTTTAAAAATTAATTATCTGAAAACTTTAGCAGTAAATTATCTGTAGATATGCTCTGATATTTTTGTAGTGTTTAATGACTACATTTTAGCCAGGGGTTTATTCACAAACTGGTGAACAAGCACTCATTATTTATGACTGCCCCTGTGAATCACACAGGACAATTTCTGTTCCAGAACTGGGTGACCTGCACTCTGTAAAAAATAGAAGAATCCCATTTTCCTACTGTGATATGATTTGCGAAATCTCAGACTATGTTCAGTGAACATTACACCACCAAAATGGAAAAGGCTTTTAAAAGATTATCCTGAGAAGACCTTTTTAAACAAATATTTCTGTAACAAGTTACTTAGTTTTCCTCATACTCCTGCATTCATATATACTCATGAATAAAATCTCACACCCCAAAGTTGTGCAGGCACACAAATAAGATGCTGAAGCTTTATTGACAAGAATATTTACAAACATTATTTGATAAGATAAAGATACCCCAAGCTGAGCCTTACACACCTCCTAAGCTGCCACACACACACCGAGGAAGTGCATCAAAACCATTTTAGAGGCAATTACAGCAGGAAGGAGGAGTGAGGAGAAAGGTGTGTATTATATACATACAGAAAAAAAAACCCAAACACTGCAAAACCACTTCAAGATGACTTTCATAATCTCTGGAAAGAAAATTCTCTCTCCAGACTACGAGTTCAACATTTTGATGTTCCAAGGTGGTGGAAACTTAGGCCTGCAGGGGAATTCCTGGCACAAGCTTCCCGTGGCAGGGAATTGTTTTTCTGACAAGAAGCAAAAAGTGATGAAGGATGTTCTTAGGCCATGAATTAGTTTTGGTTACCTCACTACTATCAGATACTTAAATTAAAATAAAATGTTCCCAAGGTCTAGGAAAAAGGAAGAGGCAAAGATATCCTGTAATAAAACTAGATATAGGAATTACATATGTGTTTAACTCTTGTTTATCATATGATTTCATATGCCTAAACTAGCATCCACCTGTGCAAACCCGTGGAATCATAGAATCATTAAGGCTAGAAAAGGTCTTTAAGGTCATTAAGTCCACCATTAACTGGGCACTGTCAAGTCCACCTCTGAGCAATGTGTCCAAGCACCACCACAGTATTTACATGTGAAAAATACAGTCTCTCTACACAGCTGATGAAAACCGCTATTCTAAGTCTCAAAATCTTTGCAGAAGTTGCAGCTGCATTTCAAAAATCCTTGTCTCCAAACCCTTTTCTCCAAACTATTCAAACTTTATCTAAACCTATGCAAAAATGTGGCAAGAGATTACCCAGGATTCCAGTAATATATGGGTGACTTCAAGGAATATCTCCTTTAGATCAGTAACTAACATGATCTCCCAGCACTCATGACTGCACAAAGCCAGCAGCTGTTTGGGCCATGGAGAAGACAGAAGAGAATGGAAGTCCTCAAGGAATTTCCTTCCTTTATGACTCTAGGATCACGGGATCATCACAAGGTAATGGAAAAATTCAGGCTGCAAGGGACTGCAGGAGGTCTCTAGCCCAGGTGAAAGCTGGATACACTGATCTCCACAGACCATAAACCAGCTCACAGCTGGGACTGTTTTGAGACCCTTATGTACTACTGTCCCTAAGAAATTGCCTGGTAGATTGTACCCCATCCTATCAGACTCTGATCCTATCAGTCTGAACATGGTTACCCATGACTTTGTGGACACCTGAACAGGTCAGATACAACAGAGGATTTCAGTGAGTGCCAAAGGCAGTGCTCTACTTCCGTCAAAACTCACCACAGGTCTATCGCCCTGCATTCTCTTTGTTTGGTGCAGAGGACAGACACTAGCTACCCCAAGCCTTCCTTCTTCCCTGTGCCTAGGGTTTTGTATAAAGGCAATTTTGCACTGCAGTGCTGAAACTATTTATAAATGAAGGGAGGTAGCACAGTTAGGTGCTAGTGGTTCTGCACCTAGATTAGAAGGATTATCATCTTCTGAGGCAAAACCAACACTTCCCCTCACAGAATTCTTTATGCAAGTAATCATATCCAGTCATGTATACTCAAGCAAAAAACAGGACAAAGAAAGTGAGAGCAAAATGAAACCACAAAACTGTACACTGATCATCCTGTGTCACTTGCTGACAGAAGAATAAATAAGAAACTGGAAAATGTCATTAATTCAGCTTGCAGTATTGAAGAGGAGTTCATATAAACAAAGAACATGGGAACATGCGTGACACCACACCATCATTTATACATTTTATTTGAAGAACAAAATTGTACCTGACAATTCACGCTTGGCCTACTGTCACTCTTTTCGTGCACCCTCAATGTCTTCTGAATTACAGACTGTATTTCTCAACAGAAAATTATATTTCTCTTTCTCCCTTTGAAATCCTGTCTCTGCTTTAAAACTGAGAACTAGTGGAAAATATCAGCACACTCACTTAGAAAAGGCTGATGGTCTTCCACATCAGGTAAGGGCACCAAATTAGGCATTCATGGATTTCAAACAACATAAGCAATTATGCTTTTGTGTTCTGGTTGGGTATAGTTTCTGCTGCTTCCTCTACTCTCTGTAAGAAACTGATATTTTTCTCTAGTGAACCAAATATTGTCTGGCTGTCTCTTACATTTTTATCCTTTTCGGAGACACTTTCTCACCTGATAAAAACTTCACATAAAATTGAAGGGGGAGTTTATACATAGCATCTGCAGTATGTAAGCCCCAAAAGTACAGCGTGGAAATAGGGAGCAGGAAGACAGAAACACAAAGATAAAAGGGGTGGGGTTTCTTTCTGTTTTCTGTAAATATACAACAACTCTTTCAAGGGCACCCTAACAATTGGCAGAGGACCTCACAGATTTCATCTACAAAGGATCCCTGTCTCACATTTCTTATGCAGAGGGGAAATGATCTGTCAGCTTATGCATACCCTCAAATTCTGGACAGAGTTGATCAGGGTCATACAAGAGAAAAATAACACTAATTTGCATCACTAGCTTATGATTTAGGACAAGGGGAATGATTTTTTTTTCTCCATTGCAAACTTGACTGTACGATCTTCAGTAAGTTGCCTCACCTTCCTGTGCTTCCATTTCTCATCTGTAAAGTCGGGACAATAGCATTTTCCAGGTATACTGTGAGGAAAAAATACATTAAAGACCAGGAGATTGCCCCGGTAGTACAGTGGTAGGAACATAAAGGAGCCAAAATAGAGTTTTACTATTGAAGGTTGTCATTAAAATACTGCGTAGTGCTCCTTATTAGAGCTGGTTGGAACACTTCCCATCAAATACATACCGATTTCATCATTCGGCTTTCATCAGAGCCAAAAGCTTTTTAAAAAATCTCAGTTTTGACAATGTTTTTGAAGGAAAGGCTTCTTTGATGCGGGCTGGACACCTCAGTTATTTCCAGAGACAGGGGTCATACTTTTCAAAGCATCTAAGAGGTTTATCTTTGACCCTATGAAGAAGAAAAGGTTGAAACCTAAAAGGCAACTATGCTACACAATCACCATTGTCCAGCCGGTCCTGCCACTCCTGACTCAGAACACACTGGGGAGAAGAACTCCTGTGCGAAGCAAAGAAAGTGCCTCTTCCAAAAAGGCCATGGAAATGAAACTGTTGGGCAGGGTTTTGAGCAAGTGCTAGCTAATCCATTCAGAGTCAGCCAAAGTGCTTGGTCTGACCTACCAACTTTGGCATAAGTATGAGCTGCAGCCTGATTATTCAAACCATGATTATTTAAACCTGCACTTGCAGGCCCATGCAGTTGCCTTCCATCAACGTTTTTCTATTTTTTTTTCCCCAATCCCACATCAAGGATATACAGTTCCACTTACACAACACTGGGGCAGTTTGACCCAGGGGAAGTTCTGCAACATTTTTTTTCAGTTCCTGTATGCACACTTTAGAGAAGTGTCCCTCATGCCCAGCAGTTCAACAGTTCAAGCAATGCCATTGCCTCTACAATTTTTTTTTTTTTTGGGGGGGGAGGAACTAGCAGGAATTTAAGTGTAACCTGATTTAAAGCATATATATACTGGTACCAGCTGCATTAGGCAGCCTATGGGTGGATGTAATGGTTTCATTGTCTAGCCTAATGTGTAACAGGCATTACTGCAGAATAATTTTTAAAAAAATATTAAAAAAGAAAATTTAAAAAATCCCCAGAAGAACGTCTCATGACCTTCCTACCCCCTACAAATGCCTTCAGGTTTCTGTCTAGCTGCCTCCTGCTTGGACTGAGACAGGAGAAAACAGCTCTGAGCAGGAGCGGGGGAAGGAGCGCGAGTGCGGGACCGAAGGGTTCAGGCTCCACCTAGTGGGAGCAGCCTCCCTTCCCTTGCAAAAACCGCTCCCGGGTGGGCAGACTGCGCTCCCACACACGGCTGAGGGCTGGCAATCGCCCCTAGAAAGGACAGCTGGAAGGACAGATCCCTGTTTAGAAGCGGTGTTTCTCCCGGGCAGACCCGATGGCACAGCCCCTGCACTCAGCATCCCGGTGATGCTCAGCATCCTGTGCTTTTCCTGCATCCCACCTGATGAGCCACTCCCTCACCATACTGGGCCAGTGGGCCGGAGGTAAAGGGCACAGTTTGATTCAAACTGTTTACTGGGATCTGCACATGCCCCAAAGGACCAAAAATGGCTCTCTACTTCCAAAGCATTTCAGGGCAGAGTGATGCTTCATAAGCAAAAGTGGACTTTCCCTCCAATGTTTAATCTCTGTCTCCTTTCTCCCTGAGGCAGCAACTCAAAGAAAATGACCCTCAAAGGGTATGATTTTCTG
The DNA here is from genome assembly GCA_013397115.1 of Edolisoma coerulescens. Classification (NCBI taxonomy): domain Eukaryota; kingdom Metazoa; phylum Chordata; class Aves; order Passeriformes; family Campephagidae; genus Edolisoma; species Edolisoma coerulescens. Next base: position 83,369 of record VWZW01005798.1, read on the forward strand.
CTTCACACTAAGCTTGTTATCCTGGGGCTGCTTTTTCTGTTTCCTCTCTTCTATTCTCTTTCTCCCCTCCCCTCTCCAGAACAAAAAAGATCATACATCTCATCAGGATCTGTCTTCACGGGAGATTCTTTTTTTTCCTTCTTTTGACAACTTTCTTTTCATAAGGAGAAAAAGTATATTGCTTTTTTTTTCAATATAATTGTATTCTTCTTTGAGTACTTTGATATAGTAACGACTGTCATGAAGTAGATATGCTGCTTGCTGTTTTATGAAAAAGACATTTAATCTGAAGTACTAATCATTTAGTCTCATGACTTTTCCCATCTGTTACAAGCTTCCTATTTTTGGTGGGAGGGGGTTAATTCTGGACATTTATTTTGTGGGCAAAGTTACAGATTAATTATCCGTAGTGGAAAAAATCTGTGCCTAACATGTTAAAAACAGCCCTTCCTGAATTCTTTTTTCTTTTTAAGGAATTTTAAAGTCCTTCATTTTTGCCTGTGTAGAAAGTAATTTTTTTGTAATTGTGTTCTAAGGATAGAAGAGAGTCAAAGATTCAGGGAGATCTAACATCTTTTATTAGACTGAAAAGATAGAAAGAAGAGCCAAGGCTTCACACGCATGCACCTAGCATCTGAAGGATGCCCTGCAGACCCCAGAGCAAGTCTTTTTTTGCAGTGAAAATAATATGGATATTCTTTAACTCCTATTGTATCTCTTCAAACAACTGACAGCATTGCAAGGAGTGCCATCACAGATTTTGTGTCTTTCCAGCTAACAGTAAACAGGAATAAGAAATCAAAAACCGAACACTGCAGATCTGTTTTCCATAGACCATTAAGTTAGACTCCATTTTAAAAATTTAAGTTATTTAGTGAAATTTAGGTAAAGCAGGTTTCATACCCACGTCCTGACAAAATTAAAGATCGTGTCTGATGTTGCAGAGGTCTAGCAGTTCAGCTGAGTATGTCAACAGCTTCTCTGCTATCTCCCTGCACTGCTTGCATCACTTATCTGTGCAAGTGCATTTGGGCCCCACTCTGGCTCTCTTGCAACCAGAAATAAATTCTTTCAGCTTTCAGCTGAATAAAGGTTTATGTACAAATCCAGCAGAAGGGATCTATGAAGGCAGGCAGCTCAAGGAGTTGTTTGGGCTTGGATATAAGGCTGTGCTATAGATGCTTGGACTCAAACAGCTTTTTTGCCAGCACAGGAGAGATGCTCTGGCCCTGCAGAAGAGGGACACAGGACCAGGCAACCCAGTTGCTGGCATGCAGGCATGTCTGAACCATCAGCACTGACACTGTATGCTGCTAACGGTCTCACAAAGCACTCCAATAGGTTTGCTATTTTCTCTCCTTGTCTTTGCAAGATTTGAGTTATGCTTTCTGTGTTGTGTTAGTGGCATTTGGTTATGTTCATACTACTGCATTTGCTGCTGCTTGGCTATTTGCATGCTGTGCCTGCTTTTGCTAAGTAATGGGAAGCTACTTGCTTCTATCAAACCTGCTGCCTTAAGTAGCCTGTCTTTCATCCCCTCCATGCTTAAACAAAAAAAGCTTCAGCTGATACTCTAAGGATTTTGAGACCTTTAAGGCTTCATTTTCTCTCTACTCTGCTATTGTATCCCACCACATTTATCTTCTGCCAAAGAGGAGCAGGATCAGGGCTCATTGTATGCCAGGAGAAAATAAAATTTCCAATGTAAGTTGCACCTCTGCAGGGTAAAGGGGACTAGAAAGATGAATTTTGCATGGGAGAGAAAGCAAGCAGTATAAGGTGGAATTGTAGCCATCAAATGAAAGCTTTGCTCAGGGAACTAGTAGGTCTTGTGAGGGACAGCTTGCCCAGGAACTGGAAAAATCAACCTTTCCTGTGCTAGCTCACAGAATTCCAAGAAAGCAGTGAGAAAGAGAAGCTGCCCGTAAGAGATGGGATTTCTCTGTCCTGAAGGGGGATAATGAGTTTGTTTCATGGGTTCATCACAAGTTGTCTCTGTCACTCCTTCTTCCTCAGGGCAAGGACTCCTCTCATTCTTCCCCTTCTCCAGTGTGGGGACCCTCCCACAGGGGATAGTCCTCCATAAACTACCCCTGCAGCCCCCCCACTACCAAAACCTTGCCAAGCAAACACAAGACAAGTAAATATAATAATGTTCTCTTTCAGATGTTGTATTTATTTATGTTTTGAAAATATTGCAGACTTTCTGTGCTAATTTTATTTATTTTTTTAAAGGCCATTTCTCATTAAAAGAATAGGTGGAAAAAATGTCATCAGCTATTTCAAATACATAAAGTTCCACACCTGCATAAATGTCTGAAAGACCTAAGGAACAGCCCTTGGGTGGTTTTGTTCTGTGTGCTGGTTTGAATCTCCCAATAAAATAAATTTTCAATAAGTGTAAAGGTAGATGCAGAACATTATTACTGAACCTGTGCATACAGCTGAGGTATATTAAACAGGCTACACCACCTGATGAATGGCTTGTGCAGGCAGGAACCAGGTGAGTTAATGAAAAACTGCCATAATTAGGTGACCTTTTTCATGGTGCATGACATATTGAAACTTTGTTTGAATAGGTGAAGTTAAAAAAAGGTATTTCTGTCAATTCCTAAAATATACATTCTTTTAATATATGGCACTCCATATTGAAAGAAGCAAAGCTATTTCACAAAGACATAGTTCATCCACTGTTGTCAGTGGGTACTTCTGATTTTTAAGGCCATTGCCACCTACATAAAAAATTCTGAAATTTTTAAATCTATTTCTTTATAAATCAGTGAGAACTTTAAAATATTAGGATTTTTTTTTCCTTATTTTTGTCCAGTTACCAGTGGTCTTCATATGGATAAAAACCAAGTCAGTAGCATGTGGGAAGTGCAAGAGGACTGAGCTCACCCAGGTTCCCTTCCTCCCCTAAGCCTTCTTTCCTCCTTCTCCTCACAATGACCCTGCTTCTGGTTTTCTGGTGTCCCACACAAATTATCTGAAGAGGTATTCCCAAGGCACCAATCTTTTAAATGGTATGGGCTTGTGAAATGTCCATGTGAAAATATAGGTAGTTCCCCCCAGGTCTCCAATACTGCAGGCTGCAGGCTCTTCTGTGAAACATTCTGCAGCAGAATAGAAGTTTCCATTACATCATGCATGGAACGACTTTAATATTGATCTAACGTTTTATGCAAGGAAATACTGTAATACTGCCTTATAAAAATGACTTTCAAATGCTAAATGTCAGCATTTTTAAGGAACGTGAGAACAGCTGTACCTGGTCAGAGACAAGGTCAGACTAATTTAGCATTCTGTCTCCAAGAGTACCCAATTCCCTAAGTGCTTTGTAAAAAGTGTAAGAGGAGGGCAAGCACAGAGGGATGCTCACCTAGGTTACTCTCCCAGCCTCCAGTAATCTGCAACTCAGGAGCTTTTGGCAACAGGCTTAATGAAAAATACCAGGAAAGCAATAACATGTCAAAGTAAAGCATGCACAAGGCCAATTGCTGTATATATTCACATATATAAATTGAAAGCACATATAAGTCTCTCAGTCTGATCCTAAGACCTTTCAAGCAGAAATTTCTTTCAAACTTTTTTTGTCAGTCTTATTAACAGATAAACCTCTTACTAGCCAGCCCAAAGAAAATACCCCTCTTCATCTTCCTCATCAGTCCTCATCACCGATAAAAATAAACATTGACTGGCCCAGGGTAAGTGGTTAAACAGCAAGGAGAAACAACATAAAATAAAGCTTTGCTGGTAATATTCTGTGAATTTAGACTTAAAGGACCTGTGTGTTGGAAGGGGCAAGTGTATCCATCAGATCTTGTGCCAAAATTGTTAAATATTACTGCTCAAGGTCAGGCATCTAGAGCTAGGTGCATAAAAGAATTGGTGCACTATAACAGCCGTTGGTACTTTGCCATCAAGAGCCTCAGCCATAAGGCTGGGCAATTCTGTACAATTCATGGCAGGGGAGATAACCAGTCAGGAATCAGCTTCATAGGAAAAAGAAGAAATTTAAACCTTTGTGCTCTAAGTTGTCATCCTTAAAACCCTCACCCAGCTGAAACCTAAATCTATGGATATACCTAGAATCTATTCCTAACTTCATTTTTTACCTTAATGTACTCCAGGTCCCTGGAGTAGTTCTGGATTTGTGTGTTGTGTATTGCCAAGTGTGCCTGGTTTTGATACTTGTGGTTGTCTGGGGATTTCTGACTAAGCACCTATAAAATGAAGAAAAAAGGCATCTTCCTTTGAGAGCTCTTATAAACGGTGGGTTTGGAGGTGGTCTCACAGCACCTCTTGAAACTGTAGCTTCTTATAGATCAGGCTCCATAAGGAAAATACTCATCTGGACAGGACCTCTGATCCAGCCACTGCCCTGAACTTGTTTCTCAAGGGACTCTATCTGCAGGAAAGAGCCTTTTTCTAAAAATATTGGAAATGTTTCTGTCAGAAAGCAGCTGTGCCCCTTTCCTTGGGCCTGTACCCCATGGACCCTCTCTCAGAAACAGTCACTAAAGTATTTCATTCAAATCTCAGAGATGGACATTTCTTTTCACCCAAAAGCCTGGCAGGATGCCCTTGAGGAGAGGTGGCAGATTTCAGTTCTTTGTCCCTTCTCACACTGAAAGGATTTGAATTTATGTATAACATTCCCATTGCAGTGACCCAGGTACCAAGCAAAAAGATATTTTGGAAAAAAATTTCCCTCCTTTGAAGTGTTCAACTTTGTATAAAGCACTTCAATGGCCATTGAAGCCCAGTTTGCTACCACCTCTGGCATTAGTTATTTCATGATTTCAAGGCTGTCCTTTGGTATCAGTGGCAGTCCGTGTAGGCTAAAGTCTGTTTACAACCATTTACACGTAAAGAAGTCAGTCCTCCCCGTGTGTGTCTTTTCCATTCATTTCATATACTTTTGTTCCTTTGCTTAACTCTGAAATAGAAAAAGCACGCTGGGAAAAGTGTGATTGAGGTTTGCCTAAGTGTTTGGATTGTTTCTTCCATTCTGTAAGCATGGCTTCAAAAGAGAAAATATTTCCACAACAAGATTTGCGTGGAACAATATCAACAGCAGCAAGAAAAGATAACTCTTGACTACAAGCCTAGCTTATTCTTTTACTAATTTGTTTCTTGATACAAGTAAATCCCTGAAAGGGATCTTCTTTCTTCTGTTCCATGGCTTATGATTTATAAGAGATTGAGAAATACGTCTCCTGTTAGTGTTGCAAGATCTTTTGAAATCCATAGATAGGTATTACTGTGGTAGCATGACATATTACTAATATGCCACAGGTCAGGCTGAAGTGTATGAACATATTTTTAATGTAAAAGGTGGAACTGGAGGAAAATTAGACAATAAGCTTGAACTGAGATGGCAATATTAGCGTTAAGTTCTATTATAAAATAAAACACTATTTGCATACAAATATAAACAAAGGTACTAACAGTATTGTCATGTAGCAAAAGTATTTATTGCTAGCAGCAAAAATATAAATAGTTCTTGAGGTTGTAAAATGGTTATCTGTTACATTTGAAAACACACTTTCCCCAAAGAGGGAATTTTACAAATGTCAACCCCAAAGCCAAACTATGTTTGCATTATTATTCTAATGTGCGTTTCTGTTTTGTTTTGTTTCTTTCTTTTTCTTTTCCTTTTCTTCTTTTTTTAATAATTCCTTACCTGATCACTCTTCTTCCCATTTTTGCTTTGTCATCACAGCCTTTTCTTGTCCTGCCATTACTCCTTGTAAGAGTGCCTGGTCTCCTTGCATTTTCTTCAGTGTTGACTTTTTGTTCTTCCATAATGTCACTTTCAGACATGGAAGACTTAGCTCTTCAATTTCTCCTCAAACACTGGAGGAAACTTAAAAACACTGTCTCTAAGCTACCCCAAGTATCACAGAAATAGAAAGCAGAGATTTGGAGGTGAAGACCCTTAAAGATAAGCTTTTGATCTACTGATTCATGATGCAAGGAGTAGGACAGCTTCTGTCCTTCTGCCCCCCACCTCCCCCACTCCCCACTGGTGATGATTTCTCATTTCTTTTAATGACCGTTCAGACAGTCCAGAAAAGATTTTCAGTGCCTAATTTTCAAGTTCCTGCTTCCTTGAATAGCAAGTAGGCTGTTATTTAGGGAGTTCATCGGGCAAGTTGAGGGGTTGGACTGGACGGCCTTTAAAGGCCTCCTCCAACCCAAACTATTTCAGGATTCTGTGATTCTAAATGAGGCACTTTCAGCAAGAGTGAACTAGTCTATGTACTGGTTGAACTCCACGTGCCACAGTATTCATGGCCAGCAGAATGCCATGGTTATAAAATAGCAGTTAATATTTGCCACCTTTAGATATTTAGATCCAGATTGCAGCAAGGATCCTTTTGCCCATCTAGCATTTAGCACATAGTTAACAGTGGTATTTGATACATATTTTATCTTACTATGAGGTAACACATACCTAAGAGAATATATTCTTGCTATATTTCTTTCAAGATATTAGTTTTTAAATACAGCTTGAAGTGGTGATATCAATACTGGTACTACCTTCCCTGAAAGGTATCACAGACAGTTTGTCAATTTTCAGGTCAACCGTAGAGGCAGTATGTGCCATTCAGCATCCTAGGTTTTCATGAAAGGAAGCAGCAAAAAGCCTCCTCTGACTTCCGTGTGTGCACTCACACACAGAGATGCACAAACTCACGAGTTTTATCAGCGTTATCTGGATTCATTCCCTTAAGAGGCCTCATAACTTACACATATTGCAGTGCCACACACCACAATACATAACACGTCTGTTTATGGATCCTCTCTTTTTGTTTAGAACACTTACATGGAGGACACAGACTCTAGATCAATTCTTTCTTTCACCTAAATTAATCTCTCCCTAATTTAAGAATCCTTAAATTGACGTTGTTTTCCGCTGGATAATAATTAAGGGGAAAATAGTGTAATTACTTGGTCACAAGACCTGGTATTAACAAGTCACATTTGTTATGAAAATAAAGGGAACAGGTTTACCACATTAGACAAGAGACTCACACAAAGGTGAGGTTGATATTCATGTAGTAAATTGCAGATCCATGTGATAAATTACATTTATCATGCACCTTTGACTGTCTCACCTGTCTTCTGCCTACTAATCTATCTCTGTCAAGATTCATTCCAGCACTCTTAACCTCTGAGCAGTTTTCAAGTGTCTGCTATTTTTTAACGTTCTGTCACAAAAAAAAATAAAAAGTTTTTTTGTTTGCCAAAAAATGCTCAAATTCCTCTCCAATTTACATTGCGATAAGGAGGAAGATGTGCAATACTCAGTTCCTAAGCAAAGAGATGTTTCAGGTTCTCCTTATTCTCGAGAATGCAGAAGAAGCATGTTCTTTTCAAGGGAAAATAACTGGTAAAAAGCTTTTTGCATCATAACTAGCAAATGTTTCCAGCTTAGATATGCTGGTGTATACTAGACCTCAAGAGTGGGACACAGTGATTTATAGACAAGTTGCTTAAGATCATTTAGAGGTTCAGAACTGTATCAGTAATCGTTCTGAGGCCTATGTAGCTGCCTCATAATAGCAAGTTAATTTAGCTGTAATAGAGAAGGAAGTGCAATAACGGTATCAATTAAAATAAACATAAAACCTCCTGAACCATTTCTGAAATAATTTTTATGTTAAATTTTTAACATAGCTTAACTGCATATGTGTTATAAAGTTTTTATTGGCACTCATTTGGGATGTTCTCTGTGATAAACTCTGGGATACACCACAACTCATACATACTGTACCCGAGTACAGACTCACACCACTTGGCCAAAAATACCTTGCTTTTATTTAGAGATTGGGAAACTGCAAATACTTTCACCAGCTAAGAATCTACCTCCAAAATATTTAAACATCTCCACTTTTTTTTTACTTTGCTTCTCTTTCTTTTACTTTATTTTCTAAAAATATTTTCATGTGTATATGATTGAGAAAGAGAGAAAAGGGACACATATTAAAGTATTCAGACTTTGTACTATCTATCTAAGTGCACACTTCCAAAAGAGACTTTGATAAATGGACTGCCAACTGGTTTTATTCTTATATGTTTTAGCAAAATCACAGTCTAGCAGAGTTCGCATTATTTATTAAATTAGTTTGTGATGAATCTCTTGATTTCACAGTCATTTACAATTGTGCACATATTTTCTTATTTATTCACAGACATGGACAGACACACACATACTTCTTCACAGCACCCAAATACAAGCATCCAGTGTAGAAAATTTTAAACTTAATGACTTAATTTTGGCACTGTTACAAACAGCTATACACAGAGTTTCCCAATTGGGAAAATTTCAATTATAAGTCACTGACACTTGATCTGCCTGTATTATAGCACATATTTTTTTTGAGAGCAAAATTACCTAGTACTGTAGATTAGGGTTCAAATTGCAACAAAAAATAATTTATCTTAAATTAATCAAAAATCAAATGAAAATTATCCAATGGACAGTTTTAGCAAGAGTAATCATGTGAAAAAACTATTCCCAAGAAATATTTTGCTTCACTGAATGCTCAGTTCACTAAGAATGTTCAGATATTTGTGTTGGCTGGTTAAGTGTATCAAGTAATATTATGTTGCTTTTGGACTGCATGATATTTTTTTTTACTTAATCAGCAGACTACATAAAGGAACTCAAAAATGCAGAATCCAGAACAAAATCCAACACCAGCTTCAAAAAGATATTTGATTATTAGACAGTAAATTTGCTTATCTGGAGTTTTTCACACTAGTCCTTCTCATTTGATGAATATTTGCAGAAAGCAAACTCAAGCATTACATCAACATGCTTGAAGTAAATTTATTTTAAAATCTGAATGAAGATATGTAATGTTTGCCTAGAGCTAAAAGAAATAGGGTTATGAACACATCATAAATACTACGCAAAGCTTTGAATCCTGTTGCTGAGACACATTATCGAAGGTTGTGCTATCAAGCAAGACATAAAACACAACTGTAGGATCATCTCTTATCTAAAAGTTCAGAACACAGTTTCAAATTATAAATTTTGAAGTGATTCCCACACAAGCATAACCATGTTTTGGAGATTATTTGAGTGTCATCAAATACAATGCTGAAGCAAAATTATTTTTATGCATTTTTTTCTACATTTATAAAGTTTTCCTTCTTCTGATAAAATTCATGTTTCAAAACATGTAATATAATCTTCCATGTATACTTTTAAAGACGGATATGCTATGTAGTTGTACACATGAACGGGATGTTTTTCTTCAAAACATTCTTAGTTAACAAGGATTCTGTCCCATACATATACTGCACCATATAAACCAATACACTTGTGCCCTCAGGAAAGAGCAAAAAATGTATTTATTTTCTTTTTAAGGACTTTCCAATTTTTGATTTTTTTTTTAATGGGCTATTCTAGTATTTTCTTTTTAAATAAAGAAAACAGGAAAATGTTGTGGAAAACAATAATCATTATTTTAAGACTTTTTTTAAGGCTCAACCAGTGCATAACAATTGAGAGCAAAGAGAAAAACTGCTATTCTCTCTCAAATATTATCTGAATACCTGGTTATCATTCTGTTTAACTACGGAATGTCAGATTCTCCCACATATGTTGGAAGCACCATCAAAATGTATCTTGGTTAAAATTCTCAAGATCAGAGTGGACAGAACCACATCTTTCAGGGTGTTTTTTTGTCAGGAGAGACATATAAAATGTTGGGATCTTTTTCTAAGCAAGGCACTTTTGCCCTTTGTGAGTGACAGACCTGTGAGAAGGGAAGCTGCTAGATTGTTCTTTAACTGAAGCAAAGGTTCAATTTAGCTGCTTTCTTATTGCCAAGAGAGAAACATAAGTATATCAGCTTTCATGTTTTGTAGGAAATGAAAAAGTATAGAACTGGATTACTTTCTTTTTTTTTTTCAGGTCTGGGGTCAACCACGAACAGCTTTTGGGTCAATCTCGCTGCTTTACACACTCTGTGCATCCAGAGTTTTCCCTCCATCTAGGTAAGGCTGGCTGCCAGTGGTACCACTCTGCACTGCCTTCTTAAAGGTTGACGAGGTGATGTATCAAATTGGCAGGCTTTTGTAGTGCTGGCAAACAACTGACATAAGATAGGTAAAAAAGCGTGGTCCCAACTGGCATGTGCAGTGTTAACACCAGGAGTAATTTGTTTTCAGCATTTTTTGCATTGATAAGAGTCAAGAGAGAAAAAGAGATATGTTTAGTTGAGTGGAAGATAACAAACATGCAGTGCCACATTCCCTCTATGTGCTCTTTGTTATCAGCAGGACTAGCGGCATTATGTAGTGTACAATGAAAGATAACCATAGAGTGAGAGATAGCTGGCTTTGTAGCTCTATTGATTAAACAGGACAGCAGGCTAATCAGAAACAATGTTACAGGGATGGGAGTCGAGCCACTTGGAAAGTGTGAAAGATGATGGCTACACTTGAAATGTTAATTTTTTAATAAGATTGTACGGCAGAAAACTGTTTCCTGAAATATTTGTTTTCATTTTAAAAAACCCCAAACCTATGCACAAAAAGGTATCCCTCCATTGCCAATTAGCAAAGATAATAACACTACATGTATCTGAGACAGCCACAAGACAAGATACAATACAAGTTTGAAGCTTTCCTAATAAAATTCACTGGTCTAGAGTTTTGCTACATATCAGTATTTACATGGGGATAACTTGTCAAACAAATGGTATACCAACTACCTAAAGACTTTAGGGGAGGTTTTAGCATATAGGAATATTTAAAGACTTCAGAAACTAGTCATATCAAAAAAGAAACAAACAAAAACCAACAACCAAAAAAAAAAAATCCCAAAACCTTAAAACCTCATTAGGGCCTCTGTGACTATTTTGTGACTTTTTATTTGTTTCTTGCTTTGCTCAGCTCTAAGCATTTAGACTAATATTTTTCACAGCATATATCTGTGTCAAGATGAATTTGCTTGTAGGTAACATATTTGTATAATTTGTCATTCAAGCTCTTGCTCAGTCTGGGCTAGGAAGGGACAGATCCAGACTGGAATACAGTGGATATGCTAGGTGTATGGCCGCAGAAATTCAGGCCAGCTCTGCAGGAGCAGCCTGGAATTATGAGGATTCAGAGGTAATGTAAAGTCATTATTTTCCCTCTTGACTTTTGGCTTTGAGGTCTGTGCCGCAGCTCCTAGAGGCACAATATAGAGTCTCACCTGACATGCTCTGCATGGGAATGCAGGATTTCACCGGAAAAGCCTCTTTCCATGCTACTAATATCTCTGTTCTAATTTTATCAGATTGCTCCTGTTCCTTTGGGGCTTCATTCATAATCTCCTCTGGTGAGGTGTAATCTACTGTATCTCTGATCCATCTCTCCCTGCTAGGAGCTTCCTCTGCTACCTGCTGTCTTGCAACATAGCAATTTACTATTGACCATGTTACTGCCGGTAGTTGGATATGATGACTCAGTACAGCAATTTCGGCTCTTTCTTGCCAATGTATGTTGCCAAGGATTCATAGGCACTTCTTCCAGACTTCATATTTGCCCCAGAAACATGGGGAGGGGGAAGGTCGCAGAAGGCACAGCACCTGCACTTCTGCATTGGTGAATGTGTCAGTCCCAGCTCTCTGGGATGACATATTTCAGATGCAAATTGGAAGTTAAATACGTTGCTTTAACCTTTCTTTATCCTTTCCCATACAGAATGATGCCATTTAGAAGCAACTGAAAGAGCAATTTATACTACACCTTTGACAAATTGAATTTAATAAACAGTAACAGCTTAGTACAGTTTTAAAAAATCTGGTCATTTCTCCACAAGTTCTCTCCTCCACTCCTGCCTTTGCCAGGCTCCTGGAGCCTACAGCAGCCCCTTGGCAATATTCAGCATTTAGACTGCAAATTGTCCTTTGCCTTTGCGGAACAAAAATACTCCCAGGCAGATTCTGGGTTTACCCTGAACTTGGAGGTGAGTCGTGATAAAGTAAAGGTCACATAGATGATTTCTAGCTTGATCCTGCAGCCACTCAAGTCACTGCCTAACCCTTGTTCCTTTAAGAGGAGGAAGGATTGAGCCCAAAGCTTTATTATGCAGTTGAAGGTATAGTGCTGTGTGCCTTTTCTGTTTCTTTACATAGAAGCAACCTCAAGACCTTTGTACAAAATTCTTCTAATTTGGTAGAGCAAGTAATATGAAGAAGTTTTTAGCTGAGGCTTGGATCTTTCAGTAAATTATTTTATTAGAGATCAGTTTGATTTTAGAGATCAGTTTGATTGTCATGCATTTTAAAGTGAAAATATCAAAGCCTGTTTTTTTCTCCAATTATCCCCTCCTGTCAATTCAATATTTAATTAATACGTTAGCCACTTCATCTGCTTTTTCAGAACTCACTGATTCAAAAATATTTTTTAAGTTATTTATCAAAGAAGCCAATTATACAGGCTGATTCGTTAAGATACTAGCAACACCTGTGTTTAAATTATTTGGTGTTCAAATAGATTTTGTTCCATGAGAAGCAACCCCATGACACGATCACAGTATGCCTTAGTCCCACTGACCAGTTGGTGCCCACTGAACGTGCTCCCTGTGAACAGAAGGGGTGTGGTGAAAGAGACTTCTTTTGCAAAATGAACTCAAAGCTGCCAATCATTCTACTCTGAGTACGCACAAAAATTTTTACTCAAGAGTCAGAGGTTTTCTTTACCATGTGCCTGCCTATGTATTGCTTCTCTTGTCATGCACAACACCAGAATGTCCCAGAGATTTTACAGACTTCGTTATGCAGTGTTTTTACCAGTTAACCAATAATACCACCCTATGTTTTGCTAGGTACATGTGTGTTCATAGCTACTCGAAGCCCTTCCAGAGCATAAGATTAAGAAAAATAACCTTACAAAAATATCTTCTGTGCAGTTAATTTCAAATTGCTCTCTTTTCACCCCTGTTATAACATCCTGAAGACTTTGCTTCAGGCATGGGCATTTTCACTCATGGGTTTACAAGATTTTGCACCTATCCTTGAGCCCTAAGGTCCCGCTGTCAGCCAGAAAGCAAGTGACCAACCTGAAATCAATTGGCCCAGGCCCAAATTTAATTAAACTTCTCTCTGCAACTCTAGAGGAAACTGATTTCCCTCATTATTGCTTATGTGGATAATATGTGAAATTAATTCTCCTTCACTAAGTTATCACTGCATTGAGCAGACAACACAGATATAATGTTATTAAAAGTAATGAAATAGGTTCATCAGCAGTTAACGTTAATGTTTTGTGTCATTACAATCTCGTGTGCAGTTTAGGACAGAATTATTCAGCTTTTGCAGCAGCAAGATGCAGAAGGTCAGCTGCTCAAGGGTTTGCAAAGATTTCGTCATAAGGCACTATTTGCACAGAGTTTTCTGTAAACGGAAAAGGCAGGCAAAAAATTGATTCCTCTTCCTCTCTGTGGGAGGTGAGAGGAAGACTCCTGCGGTAGCCCTGTAGGTCAGGAGCACTGTCCCGGTGTCGCCTTTCCTAGTAACGAGCCGCAGGTTTTCACTGAGTTTTCAAGGTCTCAAGGTTTGTCAGGATTCATTTGTCTGAGCCTTTCTTTAACTGCCATCAACTCTGTTTTAACAAAGCACGTGTTAGCCATAAGAGTAGTGTGTCTAATGGCCAGTGCTAACAAGTACTATCAAGTCGTAATGCTGTGGTGAATTAGGTATTTATTACTTTGTTATTGCAATGTACTCTAGAGAAGAAACCTGGTACTACAGGAGGTGTCTTAAGAAGTGGAGACACAGGATGTGGTGTAGAGGAGTAGGCAGGGGATGGTAAGAGATGAGAAACTGGCCAGCACTGGAGACCCTAAGAGAGTAAACTGCTCACCATGACACTATTAAAGAAATGCAGATACGGAGTTGAACAAAATGAGGTTTAGGTGTATCAAAGAATAAGAATTTAGCATCCATAGAATGTCTCATAAATACAGACACAATGTCCAGCTGCAGACCAAGAAAAAGCAAGATACAACAGCATGTTGAAAACTTATAAAATGGCCTCTAGTTAATCCAAATAAATAGATAAATACAGAAAGGAGAGAGGAAGCAGAAGCCATTGATGTCACTATCATGGTCATCCCAGAACAGGATTGAAGATGCTAGTGGCTTGTACTCTGATATACACACCCTTGCTGTTGTTACAGGACAAGGACTGCCTGAAAGCACCTGACAAAATGTCTGGACTGTATCTGAACAGATCGAACTCATTAGACGATTCTGGTAGGCAGTGTAAAAATAAAGGATCACAGGTAATTATCAAAGCTGAACTGTTCAATGTGCATCCTTATAACATGTTTGGGGAAGTCATAGCAACCAAGGTAATGACCACTAATTTAGTCTTAAACAGAAAGTCAAAAGTGTTAGGCCTGCAGCTACGTGATCAACAAAGCTATTCACAGCTTAAGCTGACCATCTACCCTAGAAAGCAATAAATATTTAAGGCAGTAGTGCCATGGAGGGAACACATCCTCAAATGCCTGGCACTGTGCCGAAAGATGAGCCCAACTTGGCACCATTATTTGTGGAAGCCAGGCCACCTGTAAAGGCTTGGACACAGTCACCAGCTGTAGTGAGTGCCCGGCATCCTCAAGTCTGTGGTGCAGGCTGAGGCTGGACCAAAGCAGCAGGGGCTTTTGTCGGTGTGAATGTGTCTGCAGAGTATGTGCATGGAAAAATAGCAATCTTGGAATAGAAACCACTAGCCCCCTGCTGTGCACATCCCACTTGGTAAATAAATTTTACCTTTTATGCCAGTGAGTGGTGTGGTTCAAGCCTTGAGGCTGCTAAGGACACTTCCCATGACCATTCACAAAGCCCCTTCACAGCAGATGGCTCCAGTGACCCGAGGGGTCCCTGCTTGGCTCTCCATACACCCCACTCACGCACAGTCAAACCAGGTTTCCTTGCCAGTTCAGTCTCAGGTTTCCCTTAGCAGAGTTTCAGATGTCTCGTTCCATAAAGCAATTCAGTCATGGTGCAGTAGCAGAGAAACAGCCTGAGCTGGTGCCTCCAAGGAGCATAACAACAAAGGAACCCCATGGCTTTTATCCCCTCACAGTCCTAGTGCACACAAGTTTCACTCTTCCTCTTGAGTCCTCCACTCTTTTCTACAGTAATCAGATCTGAACTAGCAATAATTCTTTGATTGCTACATTAAGATTTTGTTCTTCCTAACAATAAATTCAGAATTTACATAAAAGATGTGATTTCATTTCAACCATGATAAAATTTTGAGTACAAAACACTACTCCTATCTGTGCTTAGATTCTACACACTGACACAACAAATATGGGAAAGGATACCATATTGATGTAAAGTAAAAAATTAAAGAACCTAGCAGCATAAGATTGAATGGAAAAAAACTGGCTTGAAGAGGTCATGTTATCCATTGTCTCTTTTTAATGTATTAGCTTATTTATTTCCTCTTAATAAGACTTAAGGTAAAGAAAAAAAACCCCCAGATTCCAATGCAGATTGTTTTTATGAGATAAATTTGGAGGACAGCATTTTAGAGAAAGTTACAATTCTGCTGAGATGTGAGCAAGACTTTGTAATCTCACAGAATGGGGTTTTTTTCTGATATCAGTAATGTGAGAGTCCTTTTTCCTATTCACACAGTGATGTGATCAGCTGGTTAACTGTGCTGATGCTCTCAGGCCTCTATTGTGTACAAATGGCAGATAAATAAATTTATCTTCAAAGATCCTTGTGAAGTAACAGCAAGAGAACTCAACAACCAAACTTAAGGGCTGAGATCACCATGTAAATTCGTACTCAGTTTCTTAGACTTCTTACTTTGATATTTTAACCTGAAGAGTTAAAGGTGATTATAACAGTCTAGACAAGGCTGGGAGATGTGAATCCACTTTGATTACCTTGATAAAGAGGAAAAAAAAGGCTTAATCTGCTGATCAACTGGAGACACGAGAAGTAATTTCTCATAGGTATGATCAGATACCTTTTGCATATCTGATTGTGAGAGCTGGAAGATACCCTTCCATTCCTTGGTCTGCAGCCCATCTTGGACAATTCAGAACAGATGCTACCGATCACAACAAAATGAATCCAAAACAGATTTCCTCCTCCTGTGAAAGGGATATCTGCTGTTTTCTTTTCTGCCTTGCCTTACGGGTGTTGCAAGCTGTTTATGGAAGTTCTCTTATCATTTCTGCTTTAGGTGCCTAACTTAGGTTAATAGAAAAGGGTAAATGCTTCCAGAGTATAATCCATAGCATAAGTCATAGCATTTAAAATATCATGGTGTTTCCTGGTGGTTTGCAAAGCTATATCACAGTCCTGAGATGTAAAATTCTTCTCTGTATATCAGAAGCAGCCTGCAAGTATGGTTTTTAGCTCTGGAATGTGGAGCATGGCTGCTATCTACTACTTCTTAAATTACTGAACTGAGAAAATTAAGGTGAATGCTAAATTCATGTCAAGGTAGATATGTTCATAGCTAGACAGACAGAATGAGTTGAACAATTGCTTGTGGAAGTTAATCATGACCAAACTCCAGCAGGTATTTATGTACTACCTGCCTGAATTCCCCCTGTAGTTTCAATTAAATTTTATCTTCACTTCCTCCTGTTAAAACACTACTGTGTAATGTTGCTGTCCCAGAAGGAGTTGGAATTCTTTCAAGGGAAACTGTATTTCAGGAGCAAGCCCAGCAATCTTTGTAGTGTCTCTGAGAAGTTCTTAGTGTCCTTCTGGGTACATGCTTCTATAAAAATGCAAAGTATAACAGTATGCAATGCTACCACTCTGCTATTCATAAAAAGGAAAAAGAAAGTAGGTCAGTATGTGAAGAACACGGGACATTGGGAATGTTCCCAAATGCAGCTTCTGCTTAATCCAAATGAGGCCACACTAAGTATCCCAACAGAGGTGCTCCTTTTTTGCTTTAAGGATGCCAGACAGCATCAACCAAGAGGTGCAGGGCACCAAAACTTTGATTTTGATTTGTGTATCAAGTGGAAATGTAAATAGATTTCCCAATAATCTTACTGACTCTAAGATGTTACAATTGTTCTAGAGAAAATCTGTGTTAATATGAGTATGGACATCTCTTCTTAAGATGTCTTTAGGCACTACATGCATCCATATACCACAATGCATATAAGGCTTCTGATGGATTCTTGCATTTGTTAGCTTTGATTTTTATTTTTTTTTAAGCTGGCTATAATAGTAATAATGACCTCAGTGCTGGGCATTTCCTGGGGACTAATGACCAGCTGGGATTAATGACCTGAAATGTAGCCACAGGCCATCAACTCATCCCAGCTAGCCATTAATCCTATGGAACTACCAGTGCCTCTACTATTATTGCTTAATTTAGTCTCCCTAATTTCAGTGTAGCTTTAAAAACCTCGCTGCAGCCACTGAGCAGCTCTGTATTTTATTAGCCCTGCATTTCTACTGCTGAGCACAGGTTGTTTTCCTAGCTGCTGATCAACTCTAAACACTGAATAGACTTTATTAAAACTTGGTTATCAAGCTGCTGAGCATCTCCAGACATCTAAATATTTTATGTGTGTTTGCTTTGAGTGGCCCTGAGCAATTAATACATTGTTTCATTAGGCAGGTTTTTTACTAACCACTAAGTGACTCTAAACACCTAATATATTTCACAAGAAGTTTGTATTCCAGCCATTGAGCAGCCTTAAATACTAAATTGGCGGCATATATTTAAAAAAGAAATCACTCAGTGTTATACATTTCTCACAAGTAATTTCCTGTCTCTACCCTTCTAAACATTATTCTTTTATTTTATGGGGGTTTTTTTCAGCTGATACATTCCTATTTAGCTTGTTGGACCTCCAGTACTGTTCATTGAAAAGCTTGGAGTATCACTGGAACTGGCTTTGCTTCATTTCCATCATCTAATACAAAGAAAAGATGACCCACAGGAGGCAACACAGACCCCAGTTTCCTTTTGGCAACAAATTAAAGGATTAGAAAATATTTTTGTTGTTCTGACCAAGGCAATAATTCAGACTTTAGACTTAAGAATAACCCATGGTGTATCCCTACATATACAACCGCCAGCAGCATGACAATCAAAATTACACTGATTGAGTAGGTGCTTTTAATCATCATTATAGGTCTCCAGCCCAGTGCTGTCAACACCAAGACTGGCCAACATCTGCTCTCTGGCATTTCAGTACACAGACCTCCACACCACTCTACTGGCTTTGTGTGCCAAGGCTTTGGTAGCAAAGGGGCTGCAGGGGTGGCTTCTGTGAGAAGCTGCCAGAAGAGCAAGTTCCATGTCCAACAGAGCCAAAGCCAGGCAGCTCTATGACGGACGCGCCACTGGCCAAGGCTGGGCCAATCTGCGGTGGTGGTAGTGCCTCTGGGATAATAGATTTAAGAAGGGGGAAACGTTCTTGCACAGGAGCAAATTGCAGCCAGAGAAGAGAGGGATAATATGTGAGAAGAACAACTGCAGACACCAAGGTCAGCGCAGAAGAAGGGAGAGGAGGTGTTCCCGGTGCTGGAGATGAGATTCCCCTGCGGCCCCCGGTCCAGACCATGGTGAAGCCCCTGTAGCCCATGCAGACCCACAGTGAAGCAGATTTGCACCTGCAGCCCATGGAGGATGCCATGCCAGAGCGGGGGGATGGTCAAAGGAGGCCATGACCCTGTGGGAAGCCTGCGCTGGGTCAGGCTCCTGCCAGGACATGCAGACACCTGGAGAGAGGAGCACACTCTGGAGCAGGTTTGCTGGCAGAACTTGTGACCACACAGGGAACCCACACAGGAGCAGCCTGTTCCTGAAGGACTGCACCCTGTGGGAAAGACTCACACTGGAGAAGTTGGTGAAGGACTGTCTCCTGTGGGATGGACCCCACACTGGAGCAGGGGAAGAGTGTGAGGAGACCTCCCCCTGAGGAGGAGGAAGTGGCAGAGACAAGGTGTGATGAACTGACTGTAACTCTCATTCCCCATCTCCCCTGCTGGGGGAAGAGGCAGAGCAATCAGTAGTGAAGTTGGGTCTGGGGAGAGGAAGGGGTGGGGGAAGATGCTTGTAAGATTTGCTTTTATTTCTCATTGCCCTGCTCTGATTTGGTTGGTAATAGATTAAATTACTTTTCCCCAAGTCACATCTGTTTTAGCCATGACAGTAAATGCTGAGTGATCTCTCCCTGTCCTTATCTTGACCCACGAGCCTTTCATTGTATTTTGGCTCCCATGTCCAGCTGAGGAGGGAAGTGATAGAGCAGCATTCATGGGCATGTCTTCAGGAAAAAATTACTAAGGAAAAATTTTTAAAAATTGTTAAGGGGTAGATGAAAAGAAAATGAAAAAGATGAAAAGCAGATTTCCACTTTTCTAAAATCATTTGAAAAATTTGTCCTAAGACAATATAGGCATGGATTCAGAAGACTGGAGCATTGACATAACCAAATAAACACCTCTTTTGCAATGATTATCTCATAGGTAATGTTTTTACAGCTCAGACTGATTGCACACGCCATCTGTCTTCTAACATAATATGGAAATATTCTCTCTAATTATATCAGTTGGATTAACTGAATTCAAAATATAGGTGATATCATTACCTTAGAAATGATCCAATTTGATGGCCATTGTATAGAATTGTATCCAGTACAAATTTAGACATATTTTACCAAGATGGACCAGGAGTGGTTTGATCTGTTTAAGTCTCCTCAGGCACTCCTGCTATTCAGCAGTTCTGTGTTCGTTCTGCAGCAAGAATGGCAAGGCAATTCTTACATTCAAATGACATCCAGTGCACTATACTTCAAAACTTAGCAATAAGATCTTGCCTTATAATATTTGGATTGCTAGTTATGCACCAGCCTCAACTGCAATATCTGTCTTTGTGCAGATACACCAGAGCATGAGCTGAGGAATGAGCTGGTATGGGAGAAATGAGTGGAGATTATGGCATATGATTGGAGATTATTACTTGGATAACCCAACGCTTTCAGTTCTCTGCATAAAAATAATCGACTTTGGGTGCTCTGGTTTGGCATACTTGTAACTCAGACTGATATCATCTGTGTAGCTGAGTTTGTGTATCTGTGTGCAGGACTGCATAGAAGAACACGACTGAATTTCACTTTTAAGCCTCCAATCACTATTACTTTCCTGAAGTTCTGTCAAAATTACCTGGTTCCCAGGAATCAGCTCTGGAAGTGCAGACTGTTACCTTTGGACCAAATCTATTTTGGGCTATTCCTCATGGGAGGTTTGTGTTTGGATTTTGGTTTTTTTTTACCTTCCAGGCACTGAAAACCAATATATTTCAAAGCTAAATCACAATTTTTCTTTGGCATGCATATTTTATTTTGCATACACATGTGGTTTTCATGCAGTTAATATTTTAAGTTTAGAAATCCTAAAATAAACACAACAAAAATCAAAATCCAAGTTAAGACCTTTAAAAATAAAGGGTATAATGAAATCTAAACTGACCCTCAATTCTGTAAATACAGAAGCATAACTGTGTTGACTTTGGGTTAAGTTCAGTTCAGAGAGGATGAATGCAATATTTATTTCAGCATGAACTGCAAGCATCAGAGTTACTGCCAGTTATAAGTGAAGTGAGTCCTATGATAGTCAAAATCATAATTGAAGAATATACTGTCATGAAAGCAATACATTATTATTGTATTAAAGAGGAAAATACATTACTCTTGTATTGAAAAGGAAGTCTGCCTCTTTTCTCCTGCTGTGATTAATGCTCAAAATTTTTACGTATTTAACTCTTCCAATGTTATAATTCTTGGACCTTTATAACAAAGGCATGTCTGCTGCAACAAAATAAAATGAAAAAAAAAGAAAATACAATTTTACATTTTAAAAGATAGTTGTATTGTTTAAGTTATTTTTTCAGCAATATCTGATAAAGTATGTTTTACTAATACAGTCTTAAGTGTTGGTTTTTAGTGGTGGGCTCTACATATAGCTCTGAAGTAGGTCAAAATTTCCTTTGGATGTGTGCATCCTAACAAATCAACAATAAAAATTTGCACCATGATGCAGTTTCTGGGGAAAGCCATACATTTCACAAGTTCCCTGTGTGTGAAGACATTTTGTGAACTTAAGAGCACAAGAGTGGCACTGATAAAAAATATAAATAGCAGAGATTTGCATGTCTCCTCTGGTAATTAAATTTCATAGGACTGCACTAGAAAAAGAACATATACCTCATTTTGCACAAATCAGCAAATCAAAGACAAACTTCTCATCAAAAACAATTGTTATTTTAAAAGCAGTCATTTCTGCACAGGCTAAAAACCATTTTCCATCAGTATATTGGCACATCTCTGTGTGATGTCATTTGAATTATTATTATTTAATAAAGGCCAGTTCTTTATTTGTGAACTCTTAAGAAAAAGTTCATGATCAGAAAGCTGATATTTGAGTTCTACTTTCCAGCAAAGATTTTCCCACTGATTTTCCACAAATTGCTGTACTGCAAACAGTTCTGTTGTATCTAATTGACACGGTCCTAAAGCATATGAAATAGACTGTTTGTGAATATTACCTGAAGTTAGAGATTTCAAACAACCTTTTTTTTTCCCTCTAATATTGTTCCTTCTACAAAGAGATGTTTAACAGACAAGATCTCAGTCTTTTCACTTTCTCCATTCATCGGTATATTTCTCAAAGCATTTGTCAGCCTTGCTTTTTTTCTTCTTTTCCATTATATAGTTCTCATTTACCTTAGTTCTTTTCTCTTGCTATCTTAAGATTTTTCCATCTAAAAAATCAAATTACACAGTGTCTGCTTCTTAAGACTTTCGAAGATAACAGTGGTCTCAGTCAGCCATTCATTCCTTAAAATCCTAGATTAACCTTTTGCAAATATAATGCCTCTGGAACACATCTTCCCATTGGGTTCTGCACAGGCTGCTCTTTGTCCAAGTTGGACATGTGTAAGTCTTGTCCTGGGTCACAAATGGAAATTACACCAGTACCGTCTTCACCTTTTCCCCATGCTAAAAATGACAGCATTACTCCATGGTTTAATATGACTGTTGACATATGTCTTGGAAATATCCCAGAGTAGAAGGCAGTTGGAAAGAAGACAACCTTGCAACCAGAAGCAGCACAAGCACATGTAGAAGACACAAGTGGTCTCATGTTTCACAGGGTAGTACCAGCTCTTAATTTTGGCATGAACTGTATAAAATATTAGAATTACTCCTTTTTAAAGGAAAGGTTTGATGGCTTTGTAACACCTCTCTGCCAGACACATGCCAGGGTACTGAAGGCACTCCTAAGACACTGAAGTATGCCTGTGATCTAGTTAACCTCATTGTTAGGCAGAGATGATACGTCTGTTCTCATGCCCTCCGTTTTACAGTTGTTGCCATGCCTAGGTACAGCTAATCTTTTTTCACTCCTTCAGTGGTTCGAGCAAGGCTTGGGAAACACTGGGATGAAAATTCACATTTGTTTATGTAAAATGTTTCCAAGGAAACTATGACTCCTTTGCATCTCCTTCTCTGGAAAATTGTTTATTCCTTTAGAGTACCAGTGTGGCAGGTAGTGACCAGTGTGTAGCCTAAAATGCCCAGCCTTGTCAAGGAGGGTGTTTCAGGTGAGAATGAGTACCTTGGAAATGGAATCAGTAACAGGGTAAAATGTGCTGAGTTAGAGTTTGAAAACTGCTGAAGCACCATTATTAGTTTCTGAGCCCAGCAAACTCTCGTAAATGTGCAAGAAATCAAGAGTACAAACTGGTAAACACTTAGGTGCTAGCAACTGTGCTGTTTGTAATTTGACCATCATTGTCTAAAATCCACTCTGCCATAGTAAAAATTACTGATCCAAATTCAGAAGTGAAGAAAGCCACCAAATTTTCTTCCTTTGTGGAAACAGCAGGAGGGCATTGCACTCCTTTTTATTCAACCTATATCGTCAATTCATGTGCTAAATAGAAAGGCTGTCTGATGGCTTAACTTCCAGACCAGACCACTTAAACTAGGCCTCTTAAACTAGGAACAGTACAAAAGTCACCCTTCTCCCACCATTCCCAAGGTTTTCAACCATGTTGCTAGCTGAACTCAGTACATTTGCAATAAACAGTTCCCTCCTCATTTTTATAATGTAATTTTTAATTCGCAGGTTAAATGTCAGAGTACTGTGTCACTAGCTATCAACAAATTCTTTAAAATTGAAGAACTTTTTTTCCTTGTTGAAATATTTGCATAATAAAAATGATCAAGATTAGAATCCTGGATTTTTTCCCGGAAATGTCTTAGACTCTAATAAATCCTGTGATTTCCAATACTCTGCAGGTTCCCCACAACCTGTTCTTCTTTTCCACACCTCCATTTAACAAGTCTTCTTTGTGGGGATTTAGAAGCGTCCCGTATAGCACACTCCATAAAACTTTCCATGAGAATCAAAGGCTAGAAAAGGAATTTGGAGAAAGCATCAGAAATATGGTCAGCACATAGAGGACTAGAATTTTTATGCCTGTTCTTTAAAACAGTTTTTCTAAATTAAGACCGGTTTATTTTTATGGGCATGAGTCCTAGCTGGCAATTAGCCAGCATTCAGTCCATGGAAAACTTTCTTTTTGAAGAAAGTGAAGGAGTGATCAGTGAGCACAGCAGTGAGATTAGTTCAGTTGGTTGGAGCATGGTGCTAATAACCCCAAGTTTGAGGGTTTGATCCCTGTACGGTTCATTCACTTAAAGAGTTGGACTCAACAATCCTTGCAGGTTCCTTCCAGCTCAGAATATTCTGTGTTTCCTTTCTGTGATTTATTTCATCCTTCCCCTATTGAAGCAACTGCCCACCTACAGCTCCTCCTTCCTAACTCATGCCAGACACTGTGCAGAGGGCACCACCTCTAACCAAGACCCCAAATTTCTGCACTCAGCTCTTGCTTTACACCGGATTTTAGCAGAATAGAAAACAACCCTTAATTTGAGATGGGGCTCTAAGCAGGGCATCTGGTTTGACTTGCATCTGGAAGGAACAACAGTTCAGCCAAAAAAAGTTAAAGCTCTTGTGATATAATTAAACACATCTGTGAGAAGAGATGTATTAAGTAATATGAAAGGTTCAGTAATATTGGGCTAGGAGGACTCTCAGGAAATGAGGCAGCTAGTCAAGACAGCCTTGAAGTCTGGAGAAGAAAGATCTGTATGTACAGAATGCAGATTTCTTATATATATTTTAATTGAATCACAGAAGTGAATGTATGTGCCAAACAAAGTGAAAAACCCAGCCTTTGGAGAGTCAATTTAAAGACGCACAAACAATAGCTGTCAGAAAAATAAAAACAAAATTTTGCAGAAATTGAATTTTAAAAGGATGAAGACCAAGAAATTATATAAGAAAATTTTGTGTTTTTCTGGTATGCACATTTCTGCATAAGAACTTGCATGAGATCCTTTGGATAATCATTGAATGGCCGTCAATATTAAAGTGCCGACCTTACCTTTCTTATAATCGTTTTAAGCTTTCTTATCCTAGGTAATACACTGAGGCTCTGCTACAAAGTCAGATTGTCAAAAACAGAGGTGCCAAAATTCTGTTACAATAGGAACAGGTTACAGAGACAGGATATCAGAGTGCGTTAATAGAAATTATTCCTCTGAAAAATTAAATTTCAGATGCTGAGGATGGAAATAATTAAAGGAAAATATCCTGTGAAGAAGTACTGAAAAGGTTATGGCCTTTACATCATCACAAACATGTTCTGGCACAAATCCTTTCAAAATATATGTTCAATGTATAACAGTGAGAGAGCACCCGAACAAGATGAAACAAATTAGAATGAGCAAATGTGCAAAGAGCTTTTATCATTGAAATCCCTTGATATCAAGAATGTTAAAGATCCTTCAGTGCAGCTTTCTGGAGAACAATATGTTTATTCTTTCTGTCCCTCTGTAAAAAATGGAAACCTTTTAATTTTTTCTGAAGCTTTTAGCATTTAGGTCTATGTAACCAATCCAACAGAACTGACTGAATCACACTTTGTACTCTACTTTGTCATTATGCTTTACCAATACGTCTGTAATAGAATCCCATGAACATTTTCTTTGTTTGTTTGTTGGTTTTATTTTAAATAGTGGGATCCTGGATTGCACATCTGCATGTTGAGAGAATGATTCAAAACAGAGTATCTAGGAGTGTCTGCAAAGTCACAGTTGTGGGGTGTTAACCAGATTATGTTTATATTTGTAACTTTTATTTTGTCTCTTGTTGGACTCGCATTTGTCTCTCACTACACTCTTTCTCATGAGAATTCAGACATTACAGTTTGATTTGTTCTCTATTTGTGCAAAAGAAGGCAAACTATGGCTGGGAATGATGCTGCAGCAGCACTGACTAGGATCTCTGAATGCTTTAATGTGATGCCCAGAAAAACTTGCTTCTGGGAACATCGGGGAGAGAAATGAAAAAACATGAGTGATTAAAGCACATTTCCTCTTTGGAAAGTTATTGTATAAACATGGAAGTGCTTTATCCAGCAGATGTGTAAACTTTGTGTCTTTGAGCCATTATATCTGCTTATCTAAAGAATATGATTTATTATATTTTATTCCCATGAAACAGAGCAATCGAGGGTATATATAAAAAGTTAGAAATAAGTTAATCCTGACTTGCATATGATTAAAATAATTTTTAACTGCGGGACAACTCTGAAATATTCAGTACATACACATACTACATCCTAAGCATGTAAGCAGTCCCAAGGAAATCATTGTATAAGTATACATTAAGCAGTGACTAGGGGAACATTCAAATATCATAAAAGAGGTTACTGGTCTCTGTTGAAGTAGATAAAGTAATAGCTTTGGAATGCAGAACAGTTAAAACAACAATCTAACATGAGAAACACTTATACTGCAATTAGATAAAGAGACTACTTCTTAACAAAATAAGCTGAATAAATCTGAAGAGAAAGAAATAGGAAGACAATAAGTTTAAAGATTTGCAATACCATCTTTTAGACTGCAAACAAACTTGCGGGTGACCAAATTTCCACCAAGACTATTTTTCTGTTCACTAACATCAGCATTTTTGACCTTCTCACTATTACATATATTGATGGACTGACTATTTTACATCCTCCTCACAAAGTACCAAGATTAGAAATGGAGGAGATTGAAAACAGCTAACACACTAAATTGAAAACGTTGAATAGGTCAAAGTCGTCGACTATTCTGCAATCCTTTCTGGAATATATGCAGAGGCAGAGCAGTCCATGTTTTATTTCTGTGCTAATCATTGTAAAAATTCTGTGAAATGTCAGTCTATGAACACATTCCCACAGCAATATCACTTTGTGAAAAAAGGAAAGTAAAAAGGCAATCCATACTTACAGAATTTACAGTACACTTAAAATTGACTAATTCTTTAGTCTATCTATACACAAAATGACAGGAATGAGCTATTAAAACCATAACAGAGTGAAATTTATAATTTTCCTGTGCACCTTCCAAAGAACTGTCAAAGCCTTCGGACAGAAGCCTCTTCTTATTGGGAATACTGAACCCTTGGCTACTCATCCTAATTAAAATGTAATTAGGTAAGTGTAATTAGGTAATAATACCACTCAAAACACTTAGCCTGTTTTCCACAATTGAATCCACAGTTGAGCTCACTATGGCATAAAATTCTGAACTCAGATCTCCTGACACTAATTGCCTCTTCACCCCAATTTAATCTGACATGTAGGCAGAAGCCTAGAGCTGCAAGGAATATTTATGGTATGAACAATGAAAGAGATCTGGGAAGAGCATCCATGACCTGTGTGGTAGATGTGCAACAAAGGCAATGTAAATATTGGCTGCTTCAACGAGTATCTACTTCATAGGAACAAATCCGATAATTTCAAGGAAAGTTGAAATAACCCATTCAGTCCTGGAGGCTTCCTGTCACGTGCTTTTAGCCACCTGAAAGACAAGTGTTTTAAGGTAATATTTTTCACTACCTCTGTAGTCAACAAAAAGAGGGAGAAGATCAAATAATCATTCATCTCACACAAGTGTAAATTTTAAAACAAATGGAAGGAACTGCTTTCTGTAGTTGCTTCTTCTTCAACCTGGACTACCAAGAAGAGCTGGTAAAAATGAATTTTGACTAGATGCTGAGCTTCTAAGATCTGTAAAGTGAGATAGAACCTGCCTCTGCTGGAGAAAATATCTCCAGCTACTACCTCACCATCAGCTTTTCATGTCTAAGGCAATAATTAGAAAATGCTGGACAGCCTAAATCAAGCACCATGTAACATCTGTCATCTCATCAGAGTTTCAGGTTCACTGAAGAGACCCTCAGAAGTCCATTCCACAGCAGGGGAACTACTCCACCCTTCCCAGGCCAGTCGCATCACTGTCTTACCTTAGCTACAGTCTGATATCCCTGGAGCAAACCTCAGGGCTAAAGGAACACATGTGTGCGTGTGCATGCACACACAAACACATCAATGTCTGTTTGCAAACATCTGCCGTAAAAATGACCAAGCCCTCAGGGCACGCCAAGGTTAGGCAGCTCTGGTTAACACTGGCACCAGCCACAAACTGGTGCAGACAGAAGAAGCTGCCATGAGCACCATGGTCAAAAATTCCTTCAGGGCAACGTGCCGCCTTTCCTGTTTTCTTAGTCTGTACAACTATGAATGTTGTGCGCTCCTAGAGAAAATCACCTTAATGATAAACAGCCATTCCAGTTTAATATATGCAAAATTAGGTTGCTGGTGCCATTCAGACAGGCTACAAATAGCTGCTTGGACAAATGAACTCATCTCCCAGCCAGAATAAATGCAGTCTCTTTTATACTGTGTCATCCAGCTTCTGTGAAGCCTTCAGAGCCTGCTGAATTTATTAGTAGTTGCCAGTTATTAATGCGTGGTCGGCAGTGCAGGATCATTATTTCCTTTTCCTGGCTGCAAGTGCTTTTTCCTTCCCCTTTATCATCTCACACACTCCAGCCTGCTTCTGTGGACCATTCCCAGGTCTGGCCCTTATTGCCAACATTTGAAAGGGATCAGCACCTGCCTATCACAATTACATCATGATCTGCAATGATAAATTGACTCCTAAAGGAAAATGCATGTTAAAAAAAAGCACATAATAAACCACTCCAACAGGACAATTCATGCTTGTCTCAGAAAAAGCACCCTGCTCAAGATGTTGTAAAATTTAAGTCAATTATATAATAAGATATTAGAGGAGAGCAGACAAACGAAAACAGGGTTTTGTTTGTGATTCTGCTTTCATATGAATAATGCTCAAATGTCAAGAGCTAGAACTGAAAATGGCTGGGTACCAAGAAAAGATATGGTTACATGATAACCTTTGAAAAAATCAAACAATAAATATGTATCTTTGTACTTTTTACCTTCTCCAGGATGTTGAACAATATATTCACCTTAGCTGGCCTTAGTTTTTATCATTCCTTGAAAATGCAATAATATGCAAAAAAATATTGATATCAAGCATGCTGCTCACTAATTAAATTTAGAAATCATTAGAAATACTTGACATTAGAAGATTTAAATTCATTTTTTGAATCCTAATGAGTACATTTTTTAATCTAGTATTGTGTGTATTTCTCTTGAGGATCTACTGAGGATAGAGAGCATTAAAAAAATAATTGGCTTTAAACCCTGGTAGATTAATGTTTTGTCATGATTTACACTGTCGGTTTTGTATTCAGCTCTAAAGTTGTTTTCCCTTCTCTGAATCATGTATTGATAATTCAAATGTAAGGTTCTAGCTGTTATAATAATGACAGCAATATAAGTTAATCACCACATTAATGTCTTTTTTTTAATAATCACTTTATCACATGCCTGAACAATCTTTTACTTAAAATGACAACATTACAACATTTTTGAGAAAAACAATATCCTAAAGCATATCTTGAAAGAATAGACAGACATATTCTTCTATGGCCAATGAAAAAGTGGATAAAAATTATGAAAGTCTATTACACTTTATAGATGCTATTCTAATATTTTGTCTGAATGCCTTTTTTGTCTGAATGCTTTTTCTGAGATACTTAAGATATAAAATCTTCATGTTTTTAAATATCTCAGAAAATCGCCACCAAGCAGATTTTAAATTGCCTTACATTTACCTTTCATGTAAGTAAGAAATAAATCATAAAAAATTACACAAAATCTTTTACTAGTTAAAAATATATATATATGCCAATTTTTCCATCAGTCATACCTAAGAGCCTCTTAGGTCTTCCTCTTTGAAGAAACACATTAAAGGGGGTTAGAGGTTTCACAAATAAATTGGTTGGCAAGCAATATCAATGGTGCCCTAGATTGACCCCATCTATAATTGTTTGCATATCATTGCAGTAAAAGCAACAACATGTTTCATCTCTGTGTGCTTATTTTGATCTATATATGGACCTTAAAGGTCAATGTGATTTACTCACATTTACTGCTGGTTATTAAAAATGCTGAATAAAGTGATGGAAAGGTGTTAGAAGGCATTTGCAATTAGGAAAGAAAATGACAGTCTGCATGGAAGTGCTTACTCACAGTTTTATCACAAGGATGTTTGGGTTTTTTTCTACTCTATTTTCACACAGCTTTATAACTCACAGCTTGAGAGAAATATATCAAAGCATTTTTTGCCTTCAGTAAATGGGTGGCAGGACTAATCTTTCCTCCCTGGATCTTACATGATCGTGACTATTGTAAAATTACAGGAATAGAGAACACAAGAAATACAATATTTTGCACGGTCCTGGTTTTGGGTTTGGTTTGGGTTTTTTTCCTGGGAAGTTAAATGTCATTGTTAAAATTACTGAACTCTTACCAAAGCTGAGGAGGAATATCAGAGTACTCCCTAAACATCAACCTACTGAAGTCAGTAAAAAAATTTCTTATTCACTTCACGAGATTTTGATTTTCTCTGAACAGTGAAAAGTTTTCCGAGTCACAAAACCTAACATTCAATCAGAGAGAAGTTGCTCAGTTTTCAAATTTAAAATTGATTTTATTTTACTATTCTGTCTTACTCAGTAATTTTACTCCATTAGGAATTTCTAAGTTAAATTAAAATAAGAGAAGAAATGAGGAGTAGAAGAAAGAAGTCAGAACAGAAAGCATGAAGAAAACAAGAACATGAAGACAGGAAAAAAACACAGAAAAGAAAAAGACCAAAAGCAGCAAATGAATGTAGGAGGAAGACAACAAGTCTTCAATTTAATATACAAAATAAGCAAGTCTGTAACTTTAAACACATGAATAGAGAAACAGAAATCAAAGTCCCATTCAAACCTTTGAACTAACTATACCCCAACTGGGGCATCTTGCTGAGCCAGTTCCTCTGAGAGCAGCAGATAAAGGGAAGGACTGATCTGGGAAAACATGTTTCCAACTCTCAAGCTTTGACCAAATCCAATTTCAGCATCACATTTGGAGATAAAAAATTTAAATGAAAAATTTGCAGCTTTTTAAAACAGATTAATGCCTGATTATGGCAAAGCAGTGCTTAGGGAACTTGGTCAACATTTCTTGTCCTAAATACAGAAGTTTCTCAAGAGCAGTAGCAATAGTCATTATTTTTAGAGACTAGACTGGATCATTCATATTCGTGTAAGTAATACATAAAGGGTCACAGATTTTCAGCTGAATTGTGACAGAACTGAGAACTCTATGAAAACATTTTTGCTGAGCTTTTTTTCTGCCACAACTACCTAAACAGGTCTTTCACTTGGAACTTTGTGATTCAGCACCAAAACCAGTTGATTTACTGAACCCCGCCAGAATGGCTCCTGACAGAAAAATTGTTTATAAAATCCCTCTTTCGCAACTGCTCCACAAACACAATATTTTGCACCCAGGATGTCAGGATCATACCTTGTAGCACTGACAGGAAGACCTGGAGCAATGCCATCATCCTAAGGCTTACATTTTATTTACAGCTGAAAATAGTCAGGGTAGGAGTTATTTTCTATCATTTCCTGGCTAATCTCCTGCATACAAAAGCTCTGGTAAACTCCTAAGAAAGTTCCTGCTGCCTACCTCCTCATTAGAGCCCCAGGAGAGCACAGCATTCAAGTTCAGCTTTAAGCAATGCCAAGATGTCTAAAACATACGCTGAGGTGCTTTGTAGAATCAGGACTTGAAACTGGAGCTTTTCATGGAGCCAAGAGATTTCCTGCCCTCAATCCACATTGCTAAATGCCCAGTACTGCAAATCAACCTAGCTGATTTCACCACACAGTCAAGTTGTAATTTTTCTGTTTGTTACTTTACAGGGGGAACTTGTCTAGCAAGTGTACTCAATGTTCTCTCTTGATATATCTCTTATTTTGCTAAATACCGTGAGCTACCGTGCAGCCGCTCTGAGAAGTTGTATCTCCCCAGGGTGCAACAGCGTTGTAAAATGCCAGTTGCCATTTTTCATTTGTTCCTCTAAGGGACAAGCCCCTTTTGGCCACTAGTAAAGCTTTTGAAATTCCTTGATATGCTGCAGCCCATTTAAACCATGTACCCAGGCCAGAGAGTTACTACAGTCAGATGCAGCCCTCCTATCTAGTACACAAGCCTCACAGGGAGCTAGGTGAAAAATTCCTCACTACCATCAGAGTAAGCAATTCCTGCCTTTCATCACCATTTCCCCAGGGGGAAAAGCAGCCCAGACAATCGGATGGATGTTTAGGTACCACAGGCCTGATGCCCAGGAGCACACACAGGAGTTCTTTGCTGCAATCATAGACCTGGAGCAGAGAGCAGACGAGGAATGGAGCAAAAGCACTGCCCTTTGCATGTCATATTTCTGTACTCTCATGCTTCTTTCAGGCCATGTTATCAAATACACTCAAACATTTGCAAGTGGATCTTTATATAGAACTAGGATAACCACTGATTTATCTATGAGCCTCTTGAACAGATTTGATTACTATCAGGACAATAACATACCTGAGAGCAATTATTCATGAAAATGCATATTTTTTTGGTAAAATATGTGTTTGTCACACCTGGTTATCTCCCTTACTTTCCAAGTCAACAGGAAATAAATGGACCCAATTAATAATACGAAACTGCAAGTTATATTAAATCAGTTTCAACCACTTAATATTCATCTTTTTACTTCATGCACCTTCTAGCAGCTTGAACCCAAACTTTTCTTGGAAAACAAAAAGAACAAATACTTGAAAGCAGGCAATTATCTTTTCATAAGACATTCCTTATCCTAAGAAAATACTCTTGATGTGGTTTTAAAAATAGACCACATTCATTTTAAGGGAAATATTTCATCCAAATTATGTTCTTCTAACAAAGCTTAATTTAATTGTTTAGATGTGTCTGGGTAACTAAATATTTTCTTTGACTTCAGAGTTCTCCCTTTTTGAAATATTAGGTGTATATTGGCTAAGTGTACGTTCTTATTTACAGAAAAATGCCACCAAACTTCTCCTGTCCATCTATAAGCTTTTGGCAAGAGTTGATACAACTGTGGTATAAGGTGATTAATGGAAGGCAAGTAAAGGAGTAATTAATCAAACCACATAAGAAAGCAAGAATAAAAAATGATGCAGAAACTGACAAGAAAAGTCTAAACTCCTTGTGCTTTGGCACCAATGAAAACAGACCGGAGGAAAAGGCTAAAAAGTTCATGAATGTGCTCCAATTAATCTGTATGCACACTGCAATGCGCTTTAGTTTGGTTCATTTAAATCTGAAATTCCCTTCCCTGTTGATGTCAGCTAGTTAGCCAAGATGGTGCATTACTGTTATGATCACTGCAGCGCATATAATTTAGATTTATCTCTTTAGGGACTCAGCTCCACCCCCTGCTAGCTAATGTGCTCACCATGTTTAATGATGCAAAAAATTTCCCTGAGTACAGGTTATTTATCTTTATCAGGGGCTGCTTTTGGCTGGCTGTCAGTTATCAGCCAGAATATTTGTTCCTAAATGGTTTGTACTCATCCATATTCCAGGGCAATTCTGAGGCCCATATTATCACTGATGTTTGCAATAAAAGTGTTTCAGTTCTTCAGATACACCTTAGTAATACTGATTTATGAGTCTGGACTGGCTGTATTTCTGATGCGGTGATATGAACCCTGAAATATCTATAACTGTCATGGAAGTGAAATATCTATCCAAAATCTCAGAAACAAAACCCACTTGTAGGGGTCTTGAAGAAATATGAGGAATGAAGATATTTGTTTGAATACATTTTGAGGGGAATGAGTCAGAGGTGTGTTTCTTTAAACTGAAGATCTGTAGAAAATAAAATAAAATTAAGAACAGACCAATGAAAAGAAGACAGATGAAAGTGTGAGGAAAAGGACCAGTGAGAAAGAGACAAGTCTGGACTGAGAGGTAGGGAGAATAAAAAGAAAGAAACAAGAAAAGAAAGAACTTTGACTGCACCAGATGAGTGAACACTTTGAGCCTATAAGATTGAAAATGATAGTTGGAAAAGCAGAAAACTAAAGTTTTTCACTTGAAAGTACTTTCCTGCACAGCAACATGAACTAGCACCCAGATTAAAAGTGAGATGCAGATATCCCAAGTGGAGAAAGAGTTCAAAATACTGAATGTAGTTCTGCAGCACAGACATGAGCATTATGCTACAGTTCAAAGATGAGACCAGTGAGTCTGGCAAGTAAGAAAGACTAAAGATATGAAGTAAGTAAATTGCAATTTTTTATAGTTTTGACTAGGATGACAAAAAGGGCAGCAACTGCATGTCAGATTTGATGTATGCAGTATAATAGGCTGGATTTTCTTTTCATGGCATGCAAACATCTGTGGCACAGAGATTCCCAAGCTCACAGCAACCAAGCCTGTTCCAAAACTGGAAGCAAGAAAGCCAGACGCGCTCTCCCCAGGGTGGCATGCTGAGATAACACAGCTTCACTGCTTCCCAGACCTGAGCTAATGCCTGAGCTATGCTGGAGAGCCACACCAGCTTGTTCAGTTCAAGTTCAGGTGTCTCTAACAAAAGACATACTTCAGGGAGTAAGAAAAGTTAATTCCCCTTTTTAGATTCCTCACCTGTGTCTATAAAGATCCAATAACACTCAGCACCATTATTCTCTTCTTACTATCTGTGTACCCACTTGGTGAGGCGGAGTAATAGAATCATAAAATCACAGAATGGTTTGGATTGGAAGAGACCTTAAAGACCATCTAGTTCCAATCCCCCTGCCTTAGAGAGGGACACCTTCCACACAGACCAGATTCCTCAAACCCAGTCACACAATCAGAGAAGTTGTCATCCATAATTCAAACAAAATTTGGTGTTGAGGCTAGCACACAAAAGGTTGCCTTCGACTCAGGAATGTGTATAACTGTTGACTGAACAATTTTTTTCCTGAAGCATTCATCTGTCAGACAGGTGTTCTCTAGGACCAGCACATGCCTGCTACATCATGAACACAAAGGATTTTGTAACTATCCACTACAGTCAACTATCCTTTGTCTAGGCTTAGGCACACAAGTCCATTCTTCTTGCTGCAGTTCTGCCAGCAGAGAAAGCTGTCATTCAGGAACTAATGGAATGTAGCCAGAATTCATCGCCATTTCAGAGCTGCTGGCTGAGTTGCTCATATGCTTGTCTATCTTCCCTCTTGTGCTTCACATTTCTCTGTGGCTCAGGGCTATGTGAGGGCAAGGATCTGTGATCAAAAACCTCTCCTTTGCCGTACTGAAGTAGGAGGTGCCTGCTTATTGAGGAGGCTATTAACAATAATCCATCTTTCCTTAATATACCACAGAGTTAAAGAGTTAGGAACACTGGAAATAAAGTGGGTAACAAGAGAGGTTCAACAGAATAATAAACCCCTTTATTGACTTCTGAGGAGATAAAATGCTTGGCCCATTTTTGATGAATACATCAGGTTTGGATAAATTTCCTGAATCCTTATGGTGAAAATGAGAATGTACTTTGGATACATATAAAAGCATTGCAATGGACTTTCTTGGTTTTAAACTGTTTGCAACACTGAAGCTGTTACAGGTTTAAATTATTTATGACTTTTTAAACACAGAAAAAAAAAAAAGAATACCCTAACGTTGTGTAAAATATGATTAATTTCCTTCAAAAGCCTCTTAAGTGTTTTCAGCTTACATCACATACAAATATTAATATCACAACCAGAAAACAGGGTGTGGAATGGAAGTACAGCACACACACTTGGATTCCACTTCTGTTGGTTTAAGATGATATATTTGTTTGATTTCTACCACGACATGCTCTTCCTGCTCTGAAGTTTTCCAGAAGCCTGGATTAATGACAAAATGATCTCCCATATAAACTTCCACGATGATAATAACATATGCTGGCATAGACAGAATACTGCTACAGTACCACTGAGAGCCTCTGAGAGCATGAAATAAATGCACGGCACTCAAAAAAGGACTTAATTTGTGTTTTATTTCCAGTATTACTGAGGTAAATATGCAGGGACTTAACTAACTGACCATTTAATGCTAATAGGATGATATTTAATATTCACATGCTATGATAAGTATTTGAAATACTCACTCTATGGTGTTAGATAAATTCCCTATTAGACCTATCCTTGATAATGTGCATATTGTTTCTGAATGCAATTTCTGAACTATTTAGAAAAGACACGTTTTTCTACTGGGACATAAAATGAACTGCAGATTTTCTGCAAGTTCTTATTACCATTAGGTCTAGACCACATTATGGCCAAATTACGGTGAAAACCCTTGAACAAAGTAATTTCACAGGAAGCTGTTAACCTGTTAAAGCACCAAGAAATACAGAT
The DNA here is from genome assembly GCA_013397115.1 of Edolisoma coerulescens. Lineage (NCBI taxonomy): Eukaryota > Metazoa > Chordata > Aves > Passeriformes > Campephagidae > Edolisoma > Edolisoma coerulescens. Next base: position 119,140 of record VWZW01005798.1, read on the forward strand.
CAAACTGAAATGAGTTTTAGTTGTATGCTTCTTGATTCAACTATTTAGATAATGTACTTTCATTTAGATCAGCAGCTAAACGTGTGAAGGATAATAGCCTTTCTTGTGCAGGTATAATGAGACGTCAGAGCAGTGGTACAGAATAGCAGCAAAGAAGAGGGGAAAAAAGAAGTTCTGATGCCTGCGGTTTTCTTGTGACAGACCCTTTTTTGAAAGAATATGACTATGGAAGCAACAAGTATTTATGTCAGACACTTTCATGCAGCTGGAAAACATGAATCTGTCACCTGATGAAAACTGATTTTGGACCATCAAGCTCAGAAGTGGAAATTCTATGCTATTGACAGAAAAAAAATGCACAACATAGAGAAAGGAAGGTATTTATGCACATGCCACCTCTTTTCTTAAGCAAAAAATAAGCAAATTTTCAAGTTCAAGTTTCTCCCCTCCTCCATCCTATTGTACATAAAATCAGATCAAAAACTTTAAAGGATGGATGAGGCAATGCAAGCTTACTGTTCACTCTAAGCTTCTTCTAACTACTTCTAATATGTCTTCCAAAAAATCTAGTTCAAACTGTCATCTTATTTTCCAGTGGTAAAATATCTTCTTTAAGTACATTAATGTATATGACAATAATGATCATCTGACTTTATTTTCTTTGTGTATTTACATTGCAGCCTAAGCACGCCTTCTTCTACTTCCCTAACTCACTTTGGTTATACAACAGAGGACCTCAAAACAATGTAGAAATACTTCTGGCTCGCTCGATTTTTATCTTTTGTATCAAAATTTGTACACATGGCATATACTACTCAAAAAAATATTACTGATCTTGAGCCTGGAACAAAGAAAAAATCCTGGGAAATTTAAAGGGAAACTTTGGCCTGTACTTAAAATAACTCCATGCAGAAGGATTTTGATGAATGGAAGTCCTTAACCTGGGATGATATTATCAACTCTATTACTATAGGACTGCTATTAGTATGAGCCAGCAAAAATGCAGCATTTCTATTTTTCAATATCTTTCAGTATTTCAAAATTTTTCTTCACAGAAAATAAAATTAAAATTTCTATTTTTAGAGTTAAATACCAAGTGGACTGCACCCATTTAGTTGCCTTCGATGGATTTATTGTTTTGTTTGTTTTTTCATCCTGTACCAATGGCAGTAAGTCGTTATATATCATTCAAGGCAGGGCACAATGTGAGGCATAATATGTTAACTGTGCACCCCTCCTGGTTTGCTAGATTACATGAGATATGTGTGCAAATTTAGCATACCACATAGGAGGTCTACATGTGAGCTACTCACATAGATATTGTCCTTTTTGTAAGCAGAAAGAGCAGCTATGACACACAATCTGTTTAACTTAATTTATATGTTTACTTACTTAGCAATGCCATAGATCAAACTCTAGGAATGCCTGTTTCTTTCCACTAACCAGCATGAGCAATTTTGCACTGCTCTTGGTTTTATGTCATAGGACACTTCAAATAATTTGTACCTTGGCTTTACTTTTTTATTCAGTATTATTAAAGTATTTGCAAAAATCATTACAAGCACAGCAGCTGCACAGATATTTCAGGTAGTAGGCTTTTTATTTAGTTATTTCTTTTCTGTGTCCAATTTGTGTTTTAATAGAATAGTCTAGTGCTCAGCACCTTGAGCAAAAAAGAGGACAACTAGCTTCTGTATATTTGCTAAAGGTCTGCCTATTTCAGAAGCTCAGGAAAATTATTGCAGGAATATTGAGACCATTGATATTTTTTCTTATTGTTGCTGTTGCCCTCGTTATTACAGGAAGCCAAGGTGAGATATGGCCCCTGCTTGGACTCAGCACTGCAGAATAAAGGACAGACCCAAAGACAGAGCTTGTAGCACTGCTGAATAGAGCAGACAGGAATCCCAAAATTTTCAGTCTCTAAGACAGAAGGTACATCTTTTTCTCTTGCATAAAGGATTTGAATTAACTTTTATCTGCCATATTTCATACGTACTTTAGCTGTTTGGGAGTGTTATTATTCTTTTTCTTTCAAGGTCAGCATGACCAGAAAAAAAAAAAAGGAAAGACACAGCAAAACTGTCTAGTGAATTAGAAGGATATATTGCAAGCTAATATTACCACTATGCCTTTTCTTTTAGGAAGAAAACATTGAGAGAAAAAAACATTATGAGATTCTTTTGCAAAATACTCTTAGAAGCTCTGAGAGATACGAAATATCATAACAGTGTATTAGAGGCGACAATACGGTGCAGGAGATTGTCTTGATAGCTTACATAAAACTGAAAGCACATGCTCTTAGATATAGAAAACACATGAAAGAATTATTTCTGTGTAGTGATAAATAGAAATACAAGTAAGCCTACCTGGCTGGCATTCCAAAGCTGGGAATAGGAAATAAAGGATGACTTTCACTTACTATATCTGATGTTCTAAAACAACCAACAGGCTGGCTATCTATCTATCTATCTATCAACAGGATATCTATCTATCTATTTATCTATCTATCTATCTATTTATCTATCTATCTATCTATCAAGATGCATTGCAGGATATGTAATGTGACCAAATGGAGCAGATGAAAGCGGTTTTTTCTTTTATTTTGCCTTGACTGTTAGCAGTTAGGTAATATACTTACATTTTCAGAACTATTGTATAACATCTTCAACTAAACACTAACTATGTCATGTGTAGAAAGTGTGCTTTTTTATTAAGTGTCCAGGAGTATGCTGTACTTTTTGCTAGGATTGCTTGTGTGGATTTTAATATTTCTATTATCCACTGTACTTTCCATAACTTACTTCGTTGATTTATTTCACAGGAGGTTTTTTCTGTGAGTTTCTTGTTGCTTTTTATCCACTCTCATAAAATATTGATTGTTCTTAGTTTCTACTGACTTGAGAAACACCAACAAATTCCCTGTCTTACAGGGGAGTTTAGTTTCTTTGGTGTCTTCTGTTTTGAAGGAATACTATTATTGCAATGCTTTGCAAGATGAGGGATCAAAGCCCAAAGTGTCTCAGATTCCACACACAAGGACACATCCATCCAAAAGTGAGATTCATCCCATGGAAAATCTCAGTAATTTTTTTGCCATCCTGAAATAGAACAAAGAATAAAAACTTACTCAAACTCCAAGGACATGCCAGAAGGTAATGAATTGTCTACAGAAGTTTCAGTTTATATGAAAACCAGTGTCTGATACACACAAACTTTAAACTCCCATGAGACACTATGGCAGCTCGGCTGGGTAAAGGATGTTGCTGCCAACCAAAACAAAAATGGACTTTTAATTTTTTTTTAAGAAGATTACAGTGTACCAAGCTGTTAAAACACATTCTTCGGTTAACTTTTTAAATACAAATTTATATTTTCAAATGCCACAGATATTTTAAGAACAGGGTATTTAGGAATGCATCCACAAAAACTATAATTTCTACTGGATAGAGGCTACAATAATAAGAAAAGAAGTAGAAAAGCACAGAAAGGAAATAGTCACTTCAGAGTTTTTTAATATAGAGCATGGTTCTATTCAAATTCTGTTGAGGTAATTGAAAATCTTTCCCATACCTTCAGAGATCTTTGGTTCACACTATATTGATGCTCACTGTATCACAGTAACCTCTTTTTTTTCCTATTCATTTAGAAGATTTTGTATTACATTAATCCTTCACATACTGGAGATTTTGAGGTCATCTCTAACTCTAAAAACTGACTTGAAGTATGAGACTGGATAGTAATAAAGCAAAGAAGAAGTGCTTCTTCTGGATATAAGCAGGAACTTAAGTTCTGCTAGAGTTTTCATCAAGCATAACTCCAGCCCCGGTAAGTCTCACACTATTAGAACACTTCTGTATATACATAAATAACAGTTGTACTAAGAAATGCAAGTGTCAGGGATGAATTCATGTTTTGCATCCCCAAAGTAATGTAGAATACACAAACACTTAACTTAGTGAATTATGGGTCTTCTCTATACACAAAATAGAAATCTGCCACCAGAGAAGAACAACAATGACTGGTTCCAGGTAAGTGTTTCTCTAAAATGAAATGAGAGGCATTTGGTACAAATCACTCTGCTTTTTCCCTTGTGCTTCTCTTTGTAGCCAAATTACAAAGCCGTTTGGAGAGAAAAAAGTTTCTAAGTGGCAGCAAAATGAACTCACTGCCTGTTTTGACCATACTGGAACTCCAGGAAGGGAAGGGCTCTGTGGTGTCAGCAGCAGAATTCCCTGGCCTCTGAGCATTGTTTGGGACCCCACTGTGGAAACTTCGGACTGCTACTGCTTTCTGAAAGGCACAGAGATGAGATCTACTATCCCAGATCTCCAGGCTTGCTTCTCTTCCTTTCCTTCCCACACTGGGAAAAAACATTACTCCAACAAGGTCTAGTCTGCTATCCTTTAGCAACAATATTTGTATTTTATTTGCACCACTATGAAGATTTGAAGAACCTCTGCTAAAGCATATGGGTTGATCTTCCCTCTTTATCTGTGAGCATTAACCATTGCCAGGAAATATCCCTCCAGAAGCCTTGTTAAATATCTGGCTCCAGGGATGTCATGCACTCTGAGGTTCCCAGTCGCATAACTTTGTTTGAAGCATTTATCAGTCATTTAAGATTCTTCATCGCTAAATTTGACCCTCCTAATCCACCACATTTTATTCTGATCAGTCAAGTGTTTGGAACAACAGGAGGTAGCACATTTTTATTTTAACCTTACGTGTCTTTTTTTTAGACCACAGGAAGCTGACGGTAACTGTAATGTGAAGCTTACTCCTACTTAGCCAGAACTCCCAAAGAAACCAGACAGAAATTTAGACTGTTAAAGAAGAAAGGAGGGAAGGATGTTCGAAAGGAAATATATATGTAATGTGTGTAATTGGGCCTACTTTCTGAAGTCATGCTCCCTCGTGCCTATTACTTTCACTCAAGGGTGTCTTACAAAGTGGCACTGTAACTTATTTTGGTGTTTCTTTCAGTAGAATTTAAAAGCATTTATCATGCTGGAATTCTTAGAGCAGCACACTCCGTTTGGTATCATTAAATCTCATTAGCAATCAACATTTAAAAAACATTTTCTCAGGGTTTTTTTCTTAATACCCGTACATATACTTTTCCCATAATTAAGCGGGTCTATTAGTTTCACATCGTGGGTGGGATGGAATTTTAAATAACATCCATTTCTTTCAGAAATAAATAGGAGTCTGAAATGAAAAAGTCCTCATTTAGCTGGCTGTTCCTATAAGGGTGAGGAAAAGGATGGGATGACAATAATGCAAAATATATTGTGCTGCATTGCTGAGAAAAGGGGGGAAGGTTTTCAATCAACACAAGCCTCAGCAAAGAATGATCACTTCTGTGACAGGCTGTGAAATCCAGTCTCTGCTGAACACAGATCTAACCTTTCAAGGAGGTTTTGCAGAAGGTTAATTTCACTCAAACACTGAACTCAAACCTGGATGTAACCTGCTGAAACTGGAGCATGAAAATGCTTGAAATGTTTGGAGATTCAAAGTTGTGCCCAGGGAGAGGGAGGCTTGGAGGCCAGGTGTTTTGTTCAGCCCTGTTGCTGTCACTTCTCAGCACACAGGATGCTCAGCACTAAGGGAAACATAAAGGTTTTAGACTTAAAAGACCATATTTGTTAACATACCTGGGTTGGTGGAGGCGGACAGGATTGTGGTTTCCAAATTTGTTCCCTTTTGGTTGAGAAATTAGTAGCACAGATCAACCCTGCACCAGAACCTCTTTTGTTTACTTCCAAAGAGGGAACAGAAAGCCAAGCCTAACTCAATAAAAGCAATTAACAGCAGGCATTTCCCTGCTTCAAGAATTCCCAATTCTACAAGCCCGACAAACTCTGTGCCCAGGAAATCCTGCTCTTGCTCTCTCTCTAAGTCACATTTCAACTCTTTCTGTAAGTTTTCAGCACACAAAGAACACGTCTTGAAACCAATAAACCAGCCCCACCTTGTGTAACCTGGGAAATCCACCAGTTGACAGATCAATGTCTGAACTCCTTAGACACAATAAATAGACACAAAGTAATAAATATAGCAACAACCAAACTCATAATGCTTACATTAAAAAAGTTTGTATATGATTATCTAGTAGTACAGCGAAACTTGAGGGACTATTTACGCTACAAATTTTTAGACACAAGAAAATTAAAATATAGATGCATACTTGAGCTTAGTGCAGAAATTGCTGAAATTCTGCAAGTCATTTGAGCTCTTTGATTAAGTACGCTCTGATTTACACAAGATTTAAGCGGTATTCACCACAAGGGAACATCTTACAAAGAAAGAGGGAGGTTTTAAAGAAAGATGGAGGTTTACCCTTCTGTCACTTTGGCACTCCCCTGTTGATAAGCTTTCTTATCTGGCATCAACATTAGAGCTGCATTCATCGTTGTCTCTGGGCTGAGCTCTGTAAGGGGAACATCTGATTGCAGATCAGTCAAAGTGTTTACTTCTTTTCTACAGGGCAAAAGCAATAAAAGTACTTTCTAGAACTACACAACTGGGGTGTGCCTGGCTGGAAGGAACATGGAGATCTGATGATGGCACCAGAAAATAAAAATAATCCTTCAGGGTCTGTCTAAAATGTTAATTGCTTTGCAAGTTAGAATTGTAATATTTGCTCCTTTCCTTAGCAGGTCCCTGCTCCCAGTCAGAACCTGCCATTGACTGTTTGGACCATGATGATAGCTCCTTAATTTTAAACTGTTGCCATTAACTAGCCAGCTTCTGTTTCTTTCCTAAATATTGCCTTTTTTCCTTGCTATTTTCTCTTCCTCACTGGCAACTTGGACCTTGGGACTACTGCAATTCTCCCCATAGACATCTAGCTGCAGGAGAAGTATATACACATCTGTGTCATATGCAGAAGAGGAACAACTGATGGGAGCTTCAGACTGACCAAGTGTCTTCCAAAATGGAGAATGTAAGACTTCCCTCAGACGAAATCAGTGGTGCCTCTTCTGTTGGCCTTCCTCATATTGTGGAAAGCTCTGGTCTCTCTCCAGGCAGCAGACTAAATCTGTAACAAAGGACACCAGATGGGAAGCAGGAATTTCCATTTCTAGCCAGCCTACTGTGAGAATTCTGCCTTTCCTCTCCTGAGAAGTCTTGTCATCTCTCAAAATGCAGCTGGAATTCCTCACATCAAAACAAGTCTGGACTGCTGATAGGTGAAAATTGCCAAGCGGTGGGATGATTTTGTGTACAGTGAGCCTACACATTCACTGTGCCAGATACCCCTCTGCCCAGCATTAACTCCGGGTCTGATAAGACGTAGAAAGAAGTGGTGTGCGTATCAGTCAACCTGCATCAGCCTCAGCATGTGTTAAAGAAAGGGCTGTGATGGGAACTCTGACAACTTTAATCAATCTACTGCTTCTCCAGACTTGTTCCTACACATGCCTGCAGCCCTCCTGCTTCCTCTGTGGCTGTGCCAAGCCTCAGATTTCACAGCGCCAGTCTGTAAAGACCATGCTGTTCATCATCCATCATGAACTCATGAGTAGGGTGTCCTAACTTCTTTACTGTACAGCTTTGAAATGGATCCTGTAGCGAATAATGACTCTCCATCTATTTCTGATCTGATCTAAAACACATTTCCTTCTTTGCTGTACATCTACTTTCCATCCCTGCTTTCCATCTTATTTTTAAACTTTACCATGGGGCACCATATGGTGTATTAGATTAAAGACATTACACAAAGAAGGAGATGCATTTTGTTGTACTGTTCCCCATCCCACCACATCGAACTGCTATGAGAAGAGTGGAGAGTATTGTAGAGAACAAAAAACAAGGCAAAATCTTCTGCTTATCATAACTCCCATTCTCTGCAAATCTGGTGGGGAGGAAGTCATAGTCAGCACCATATTGGTTAAAAATGATCTGTAGGGCAGAAATTCCCAAAACCAAGTTAGGCTGCATATAGCAGACAAAATTAATACCTACTATAACGTACCTTAACTCAGTTCAGAAGAACCTGGACCAACATTATCTAACTTCAAAGATATTTCTGCAAGGATGAGCTACAACTTGGGGACATTTATTATGGAACTCCATAGAATGAGAACAAAGACTCGGCTTTCCAAACGTGTATCACAGAAGCAATTGTATCACCAGCAATATGGATAGGAGGAATAAGCTTATACAATTAAATAAATATGAAATCTTTCAATTAAAGTTGAAGTCTTAGAAGTGCGATTTCACGAACAGTTGGCAAGAGCTGCTATATTTTTAAGATAATAACAATCAATTCTTCCTGTACAATAAAAATAGTTATAAGAGAAAAATCACTCAAAACTGAAATGTAAGAGGACAAAAGGTCATAAATTGCAACAGAAACCCCTAGGGAATCTGAAAATGTATAGGGGTTGGGGGTTTTAAAAAATTGTCTAGCTATTGAAGAAAAATATTGTATTAACAAATGGACAAATGAGACTAGAGCTATCCCTCAGAGTCGCTTCATCAACCACAATCATATGAAGAATCCAATGTACCTTTTTGAAAAGTAGTTGAAATACTGAATCTCCTAAAGCAGAGAACAAGCCTTTGTTAGCTACTTTTGAAGGTCATCAGTAGCTTTTAGTGTATAGGACGTTTTACAACAATTAGATCAAAACTCAGATTGAAAATGTTGGTGGATTTCATAAGTTAGAATGACATCAATAGTTGACTCCTAGAGGGCACTGCCTGGGAACAAGGGTTTTATTCTAAAAAAATCTCACTTCCACTTGGAGCACCACTGGAAACGCACATTAATTTTACGTGATAACAAATGATTGTTTGTTCATTTTAAATTTAAAGGACGTTTGAAGGAAGACAGCTTCATTTTGGTCACCTTGGGTGTTGAAAACCTGAAAACCCCTGTTGCTTGTGCAACTCCTGAGCAGTCATGTGGATCCTAATAATCAAAACAGATGCACATACAATGTCTTTGGCATGGCTGTCCTTATACCATCTGTTAGGCTAAGTTTGCGCGCTAAGGAGATATAAACCCAACACTAAGAGGTCATAACTTCAAAACTGAGGTGAACCTCAACAAGCAGGCCTTCAAATCAATGCTAGCATGTCCTATCTCTGAAAAAGAACTCATTTCATAGTGCTCACAAGCTCCATTAAATGGCATGGCAAATAATAATGCTGTGGATATGAAAAATCTTAACTCCTTTAGACCACAGCAGCATGCAGAATGTAAAACATAAAGATTTGAGGAGCAAGAAAAATTCAGTTTGCCCAACAGGCCTGCCAAATTTTATTCCTCTTAATATCATGTGAGCAGGAAGGAAAGTAATTATTATTTTTGTACATGACACTAATTCTTTTTGCAATTGACAGGCTGAACAAAGGCTGCACATGTTTCATTTGGCCAAAAGGCTAGTTTCTGTTCAAGAGCATAATGGATGATTCATTACTTTTAAAAACAACCCTGCAAGAACACAAAGAAAAATGTCAGGTTGGTGAGGTACTAAAACAACTACTGTTTCATGCACAAACAGTACCTGAAACATTGTCTTCTGTTACATTAGCAGGATATATATTTTTAACAAGACTGTTAAAAGGAAGCCAATTTTCCTCTATTTACTTGTGATTTTAAATTGAAAATATTCAGGTCACCACCTTGTGATTCCTGGAGTCCCCTCCCACAACAAGTTTCTGGTACCTCTGGCACCTGTACTGGAGTGTGTAAGGTAGACATTACGTGTAAACATGCCAAGCTAGTGGAAAGAACTGAAGGTCCCTGTTAAAACCAGTATGAACTTGTGTTACAAAGGCAGTGTAGCAATGTCGGTTCTGGCAATAGCAGTGGCTTTGTAAAGCTACAAAAGAACCTCCCTTCTGAGAGAAGAAACTCTCCTCAGCCATTTCTGCAGACATGGATTACCTTTCACTCATGAAATTTTTGTCCTTCAAGCTGAGCCATTAGTTAGAGGATGAATTGGAGGGTTGGAAATTAAAACACATGCTGCAGATAGTGGATATCATGTTAAAACTCATTAAGCAGGTTGCTCACAGCCAATGGACTAATTTTGTTGAAAGTCATGTAGACCAAAACAAATTTCAAGAGTAAAAAATTATAAATATTGGAAGCTGAGTGTGCCACTGCAGAAAACTGAAAATGGCATCATTCACCCATGGGTCTGTGAGGTTCTTCCCCATTTTCTCACTGTGCCTTTGAAACAGTTAAATCTGCAGCATTGTCATCATATTACAACAAAAGATATACTTAGGGAACTAGATGACAGATGATTGGAGTTAGTAAAAGCCGTGATTAAAAAAAAAAAGCATAGAGAGCATATATATAGAGAGAGAGAGCATATATATATATATACACATAGATATATATATGTAGCATATGGGCAGGAGTAAAAACCTTACAGAGTGAAATTAATTGCTTGGTTATTTAAGGGATTAAAGATGTAAAGGATTGGGTAAGATTAAGAAAATAAACGTATACAAGAGGCTTCCGAGTAGGGTGACAGTAAGACTTATTCAACTGCAAAGCAGTCCTCAAATGAATAGATAAAAGGTCCATTACATGCAGTGTTCAACCATCATGCAAGAGAAGCACTAGCAAATACACACAGGAGGATTAATTTTCTTTGGTAAAGAAAAGGGTGTGGTTTCCTAACTGCAGTGCTAGGGAACATCCTCTATATTCACTGTATTTCTAGTTTTGAAAACTGAGATAGTCCATTTCACAAGCATGAAGTTCAGCACTCTTAACCTTGGTGAAAAACACTTTTATTGCACAGACCTAGCATAACTTTTATTATTCATTGCTGTATTTTCTTCCAAAGGAGTAACACACATCCAGCAATACTGCATATATTATCACACACTGTAACACAAGGTAGAGAAAAATTGTTTTCTGAGATGCTTTGGTCTTTTCTTATTAATAGGGTATTGGTCCAGAGATAATGTGTATAAAGGTTTTTCTGCTTCCTGTTGTATGTCACTAACCTGAAAAGAAATATGATTGAGCAGATTTGTGCAAATACCCGTATATTTGTCAGGCAAATTTTCTGAGCTCCTTTTGACATGATTGTTTATAATAAAGACTATTAATCTGTTCTTATTTCTGTCTTTAGTAACCAAAATCTCGTTCTGCCTGAGGATCTATCCAACAGTCACTTTCTTTGAATCATATTACCTGTTACCTGATGAATGGAATTACACATGGTGATGAGTAACACAGCTACATTCTAATTTTAAGGTATGATCCTTCACTGACTTAAGGACCCTGTTCCAGTCTTCGTTCTAGCTGACAGCTTGCTTTCAACTTTACTCTGCCTACAGCACATTGCAATTTTTTCCAGAAACAAAGGAATTCTTAGAAAGCACCAGTAAAGCTAACCCCAGCATTTCTTGACGTAATTCCTCAGAAATTACCATTTTTCGTTATCATTTTTAAAAGGTTTGGAATTTTCACTAAATCCTATTTTGAGATTTTCAAAATCATGAAGGTGTCTTTTCTTGGTCAAAATGTCTTTTAGGAGATAACAGAATTAACAGACAATTATGTTTCCAAATGAGAAGCAGCGCACAAAAGCTCTTAAACTGAGCTAAATGAAACATTTTGACAGACCCAATCTGATGTTCCTCCCCACTGGATTTTCAGTTCACTCTTGCAAAATATCAGTTTTACAGTTCCGAGTGAGACAGTGCCAATATTAAAAATATTTCTAGTCCTTCTCTAACTAAAGCTGTCAAGCTGATATTTTTGAATAAATCAGTAGGTCTCCAGTCTCTCAGAATTTATTCCAAGAGTATTGCCCCAAGTATTTTTTTAACAACTGTCCAGTCTTTTGCATTGACAAGCTGAGAACTGTTCGTGAGCTTGGTATGTTATGCACACCTCCTGGAGTATGAAAAGTCCAGAAGCAGTGTGACCACATTAGCACAGTGTCACATCTGAGGAGATAATCCCCTCTGCTGGGTTTATTAGCTGAAGAACTTCCATATCGCATGCACCCTGCTTCTGATTTCAGAGAAAATATGGCCAAAGACAATGAGAGTTTGCCCTCCTATCTTCCTCTTACACTGTGTCTACCCTTTGGTTGCAATATATGGGGCATTAGCTGAACTCCTCATAGCTTCCATTCATTGCCTTTCACAAGCCTGCTCTATCAAACCTCTCACCTCAACCATGGCTCTGACAAAAGCCCATTTTCCTAGTAAGGCTGCTCAGTAGCACCCTTGTGCAGCTGGGGTTTTTTGAGCTAACACCACCCCTCTTTTTCTTGAGGAACTGAATATCAAGACAAAATTGCAGTATAATATTGTGCAAATTGCAATCTCTTTTAATAGCGGTTTTCCCCTAAAATATAGATTCACTCTGATTCATATCCAGGATATTTTAAAACACTGGAAATAAGATCTATAGAAAATCCCTTCCCTTTCCTCTTTACCCCCTAAAATGGACATTTGTGGTTCCAACTCATCAGGTCACACTTTGTCTGTTACCTAAGAAGGTTTTCAAATAACCCTGGCTTAGGCTCAAGCTTCTTTTGAAGGAAAAATCAATGGGTTGCTTTATTTTTTTAAGTGTTCTAATTCTACCATTCACAGTGTAAAGAGTGGATGTATGTAAAGAAAAAACCTTCTTCTCCCCCTTACCTCTGCCAACCTGCTACTTTTTCCGTTTTGAATACCTTTAGCCTGAGCTATGGAGACTTCAAAGACTTCAAAAGCAGCTGATACTGCTGCTGGGGCTGACACTGAAAAGGCTGGATTCAGCAGAGAATGCAAATGTTATGGATCATGGAAGATCTTCATCTGTTCCAGAAGAATGGTGGCTTTTGTTCATTTCAAATGAATTAAAAGGAATATCCAAAACAAGCAAACAAACAGAAACAGAAGAGGGAAAAATCACAGAAGGACGAAGGAATTAATGTGCAGCAAACAAGTTGAACTTTCTGTGTATTCAGCACACACTAAGGAGACAGAACATCAGTTATGGCTCTCTCGACGGTTTCCTCAAGCTGAGAAGGCAGAACATAATCAGTCGGTGACTATTTCTTAGGTGCCTCTGCCAGCGTGCATCATACTCAAGCTGGCTCCTTAACCTTGGCCCTGTTGCTGCCACAGGCTGTAGAGCAAGGGCAGAGAGACCAATAGAGTGTCCCAGAGGGCACTGGAGTGTCACGATGCTGGAGGAGTCAGAGGCAAAGCCATCACAGGCACAGAGATCTCTGCTGTGCCACTGGCAAGAGGCTATGGAGATGTGAGGTGAGCTGCTGAGAAGGAAGTCATAGGCAAGCTCACAGATTAACCAGGGAAAGACCCATCTTGTTTCTGTTCTGGATTCATGAGAGACCCTAGGAGAAAATCCTGTGAAATAAGTTAGGCAGCTCTTTGCTTCTCATGTGTCATCTGAACTGTCCCTTTCTACCTGGTTTCTTGCTATCTATATCTCAGCATCAAGTCTGCTTCTGCCTGATCTAACATCTGCAGCAGAGGTCAGAAACTTGGTTAACAAAACATGCAGTTTCTACTATTCATTAGGATTTAACGGTGGAATTGTCAAAATAATCCAAAAATGCTAATGTTTTATTTATACAGATACCTGAAAGGCTAGCAGAACCACCTGAAAATTCGTTAGGTTTGGACACCATGTGAATTTTATTTCAGGCATTATGCTTTTAAATGCAGCGTCATAGATTTTTAACTAGTGCATATTAACTGTAATAGGCAGGGAATGCAATTAATGCAAAGGGGCTCCACATCTTTTATTACAGAGGATTCTGGGGTTTCAATTTTGGCATTAAACAATTTAAAAAACAACCTTGAAAGGGTTTGAGTAAGAGCCCTTCAAAATGAAAAATTATTGTCTTAGCTGGTTTTGGATGAACTACTCTGGTAAAAAGAATATTGTTTAATTTCCATTTTGAATTAAAGACCTGGAAAGCTGAGTAATACACAGGCTAATTCTGAGCTGAGCTGTGCTTCTGCTCATCTGAGTGCCATAAAAATGTATTAAAAGAGGAATTATTTTGTACACTGTGCTGTACTTCAACATTTAATTCTCAGCAGGCTATAAAATCACTTCCAACATAATGAAATTACAAAAGAATTTTAATTTCATTTTCAATCCCTTATTATCACAAATTACTAAGAGAAGACGGTCAGAAGATGACTAGTGATATTGCTACTCTCCCTCATCTGATGACCGGGACTTTTTGACTGAAATACCTGCAAAAGACTTTTGTAGGTAATTTAAATAAGGCATTGTGCAGAAGTGTGGTGACCTGGTTTTGGTTCCTAGTAGAGCCTTGTGTTAAGTTATCAGCCCCTTGTCTCCATCCTACCTGCTGTAATCCTTTTGAATTTCCTTGTATGGTCCTGTTTTAGAAGCCTCTAAGTTGTTCAGTACCTTATTGGTCTCCTGTACGCTCGCCCCTCCCCATACCTTTCCGATTGGTTTGTTCATATTATGCTTCAGACCCCGGCTACCCTGCCTATAAAGTCCCGTGCCTCCATTGTGTGAGGTCTTTTGGCCTCTGGAGTTCTTCCCCTGAATAAACCTATGAACCCCAAGCCGAGACCCCTCTCGCTTCTTTATCTCCTCGATGCCGTTCAGCTGTGAGCTGCCTCTGACTGCCTCTCCGGGGCAGTCAGGGAGCGTCCGGTGCCCGAAGTCAGAGCCTGCTAGCAAGGGGAGAGAAAAGAAACGCCAACACAGAAGATCCTGAAATATGCAGTTGGGTACATCAGCTTATGCATTATGAAAACACTGTTGTTAGAAAGGATTCCGAGTGGAATAGGCAAAATAATAGTAAATAGTCAAAATAATAACTAGGCAAAACAATAATAATAAATATTGTCACATTAAGTGTTAAAGGTAAAAAGACAAAATCATATACTCTGAGTGTCAGATCAATAAAAAATTAACTATGCTTTGGTGATATTTCAAAGAAAAGACAAACAAAAATCTTCCAACAAAGCTTTTCCCAGCAATTTGTAAAATATTCAAGGGTGAGTTCTTTATTTTTTTCCTCCTGGACCAAAGTCCACAGTTGTTGTTCAAGCCAAATTTTCACTAGAACCAATAGAGACTTTTCAGAGTTACTTTCTTTTTCACAGTTAGGCAGAGGCAGAAGCAGAGGCCTTCCAGGACTGACGCAAAAGTTACTGGCCTGTTACAAAGCAGATCTTAATATAATTCTTCCATGAAGACAGGGTGTATGTCTGGATGTATGAATCATTTTAAGCTTCTGTGCATTTAAAATGCTGGTTTGAGCTAAAGTTAAAGACTTAGACATCTGTAAAGCCCCAGTAAATGAAGGGAATCTCCTCAAAGATCAAGGAATGAAAATTCCATGAAATAATGTCTCCAAGAGTAAATTTCTATACCAGAAACAATTACCCTAGGTACCTAAAATGTGTTCAAGTGGTAATGTCTAGACACATGCACGCCAAAAAAAAAAATTCAAAAAATTCCCTGGACAATTGTCTAAGCAGTTTCCCACACACAATTCAGCACACACTCTTAGATTGAGCATATCTTGTTTAAGCTCAAGTTCGATGCGAAGCACAACAGAGCAGGTCAATTCAATTATCAGGGAAAGGCCCTCAATTATCTCATGCAAGCAAGATACAGGACCGTTCTGCACCCTTGGGAATGCAGGCTCTTTCACTTGCCGGAATGGGCAGCATACGGTGGGTGGGAGCAAAGTAAAACACTCTGCCTCCTCCAGCAGCCCTCAGTCCTGGCCAAGCACTGTCTGAGCTTCTGTGAAGACCCCCACATCTGGATGACCGCCACAGTGACTTCTGATTTGCATCTTCTATAAGTGACCATCTCTGAGATTTAAAGCAGTTCACGACCTGCTTCCTAAGCCGTGATGTAACTTTTGAGAAGGAGCACAACCAGAGGTCTTGACCTCTTCTCCTACTGGATCACACCCACATAAATCAGCCTATTTGTGCATTACAGCTCTCCCATCACCCAGCAACAAGACTGTGGGATTCCTAAGTTTTGGTCCCACTTCCAGTTGCAGTTGGTACAATTTATCCAATGACTTGTAAGAAGAAAATGTGTAATGACAGAGGCTAAGTGAGAATAGGGGAAAAGAGAAACAAAACAACGTGCTCAAGTCTGTAGAGCTGGACACAGTCTGAGCCTGCAGCTGAACTTTCCCACAATCCTGGTCAGTGCTTTGGGTTCTGCCTCCTTTAAAAAATCAGGAAACTAAACCAGAGAAGGGAGACAAGGGAAATATAATGGAAATGTGTCGTGGTTGTTTGTTTCAGAAATACAGCTACACTACTCAGTTTTGCAGTGATTTATACCTGCTCAGCAGATGCCTGCTCTAAGCTGTCATACCTGCTCCCAAATAACCTGTGAAGATAAGCCAGGAGTGCTCTTCCAACAGGGGACATGAATCATAATTCATTTCTTGTGTAATACTTCTGCACTCTGTGTTTAACAGGTTTCTCTCCTTATTTTATTTAGTTTAGCACAACTTTTTAGGCTAACACAGATAAATTTATGAGTCACGTTTATTTATGCCCCTAAAACAGTTCCATTGTGATGTATGTGATGAATATTGAAAGAGAAGTGATTCCAGAAGCTGCTCAGGCGTCTATGTATCCGTGCCAAATTCCACATTATATTTATCTCTCAGCTATCACCCAAACACAGGCTCAGTTCATACTAAACACGCTTTCTGTTTCCACAATATTTTCTTTTAACTACATCCATAAAATACAAATTACAAATTACCTTTACCTTCTGTCACCTCTCTTTACTGGCTCTTCTCTATTTCCTTTCTTTCTTTGCTTTATTCATCCTAATGTTGCCACACTGCATAAAAGTTAAACTGAAGAAGAATCTGCCTTCAGAAGTAACTGCCTTTTCTCTCCACATTTAACATGGCACTGATTAAATTACATGCCAAGTGATCCCATTATGTCTTATGGGAGGGAGTTCCATTATTGGTTGCAGAAAGCAATGGCAAGGTGAATAAGAAGTGGAAATGATTTTCCAAAAAATGGACCAACAGTGAACAAAATCTTTTAACATCTACAACTAACTTGCACAATTTGACACTTGAACTTCCATTCAAAACTAAGGCCACTAACAATATCATTATTTCTGTTTTAAAGATATAACCCCTGTGTCATTTTCTTACTCCAAAGAAGCCAGGTCCTTCAGAGAGATTCACAAGCTTATTTGGTTTAATTTCAAAGCAAGCAAACTTCCCAAGGTTCTTTAAGCTATATACACAGGTTGCCCTAGGAAGAGAAAACCCTCTGGGAGATTTAAAACTGCTGAATAAAAATGAAGGTTGTTCACAACTGACTTGGATTAGTCCAGAAAAAGTCAGGCACCAGGTAACTTTTTGAGACATTAGGCATAGATAGGTGTGATGATTTAAAAGATGTGGATTTGAAGGGTGGACTATTCTGTGCATAAGTAATTGGCTGGATGATCATAGCCAGAGAGTTGTGTTCTAACAGCTCTTTGTCCAGGTGGACGCCAGTAATGACTGGTGTTGCTCAGGGCCCTGTCTTGGGACTGGTGTTCTTCAATGTCTTTACCAAAGATGTAGACAATGAGCACCCTCAGCAAGTTTGCAGATGACATGAAGCTGAGTGGTGCAGTTGACACGATAAAAGGGAAGGATGCTGTCCAAGGGGACCTGTAGAGATGTGAGAACAGGTCCAAGTGCATGGTGCTGCAGTGGATCAGGACAATCCCTGACATAAGTACAGACAGGGAGAAGACCTCACAGAGAGCAGCCCTGCAGAGAAGGACTTGGGGGTTCTCGTGGACAAAAAGCTGGACATGAGCCAACAATGCATACTTGCAGCCCAAAAAGCCAACCCCATCCTGGGCTGTACTGCAACAAACATGGCCAGCAGGCTGAGAGAGGTGATTCTCCCCCTCTACCTTGCTCTTGTGAGACTCCACCTGGAGTGTTGCATCCAGCTCTGGGATCCCAATGTAAGAAGATCATGGACTTGTTGGAGTGAGTCCAGAGGAGGGCCACGAAGATGATCAGAGGGCTGGAGCCCCTCTCCCATGAAGACAGGCTGAGAGCAAGGATTGTTCAGCTTGAAGAGAAGGCCCCTGGGAGACCTTACAGCACCTTCCAATACCTAAAATGGGCTTTTAGAAGAGAGGGCGAGCAACTTTTTACATGGGCAGATAGGGATAGAATAACAGAGAATGGTTTTGAGCTAAAAGAGGAGATTCAGATTAGATGCCAAGAAATACCTTACTCAGTGGGTGGTGAGACTCTGGAACAGGTTGTCCAGTGAAGCTGTGGATGCCTCATCCCTGGGATAGTTCAAGGCCAGGTTGGATGCATCCCTGAGCAACCTGATCGAGTGGAAAATGTCCCTGTGCCTATGGCATAGGGGTTGGAACTAGATGATCTCTAAGATCCTTTTCAACTCAAGCCATCCTATGATTCTATGATTAAACAAATAAAGCTTTTCTGGCATTGATTTTTTGGCAATGTCAAGCACTGGTACAGACTTCTGTCAAAGAGCTTTTCATCCTCACATCAGTTCCAGTGTAAATGAGCATCTGGCCTGGCTGTCAAAGACACAGGGATTAAATAGGAAACACATAACCGATAGGCCAGGTGGCTGGAAGAAAGAAAACCAACCAACCAACCAACCAAAAAACCAAACAAAAACCCCCAAACTGTTGTAATTTAGTTATTAGAACTAGGATTTCAGGAGTTTTGTCTAGAAGCCCTGGTGAAAGTATTTTTATCCCCATTTGCATAGGATTTGCACTGAGTTCCCAAACCCGTACTTGGATGGGACTTTATTGACCCACTGCTTGAGTCAGATTTTAAAGACTTATAATATGAATTTTCTTGTTATTTTTTTCTTGTTTCAATGGGGAGTGAAGAGCTGACATTTCCCAAGTTATGAACATGTGAATCATCACTCCCTTAAGAATATGCCATTTTCATTTCAGATCTAAAGTTTCATATTTTCTGTGGTCTCAGGTAGTTGTTAGGAGCAGTTAATACTCAGTTCATATTTTTACGCACATTAAAGAATTTTAACATAAATTTTAAGTTGGAAAGCCACCAGAAAGCCAAAAGATTATTATGTTTTACTTTCAGCAGGACATCACCACAGAAACCTCTCAGAAATTTCTGTTTGAACTGTGGTATCTGTTTCAGAGGGACACTCAATCCTAAAATAAAGGGTCCACATGGTGGAGAATCAATCACATTCCTAGGTAAGTTATGTCTATGTTTAACTACCATCAGTGTTAAAAATCAGTTCCGTGCTTCAAATCTAAATTTGTCTTGCCTCAGCTTCCAACTGCCGAATCTCATTATGGTTTTTTTACTGATAGATTAAAGAACTGACTATGAGAAATCTCTTCCTCAGGTAGGTACTCACAGACCAAGATCAAACCATCCCTTAGCCTTCCTTTCAGCAAAATAAGTAGATGAATCTTCTTAAATTACTCAGTATGGCATATGTTTTCCAACCCCCAAATGTTTCATTGAACTGCTTTGAATGCTTCTCACTATTCATAACACTTTTAAACTGCAGCACAGGAAAGCTCTCCTGTGTGAAATTATCAGTTGTGCTGACTATAACTATTTTATATGTAATTATTATTAAGGCCTTTACAACCTTTTATGTGTGTATCTTGTTTAGAGACATCTGAAGTTCAACAGAACCAGACAGATAAGTTGTAATGCTGTTAGATGCTAGTTTGAAGCTCACCACAGAATATTAATCTCAGCAAGAGGCCAGTTGTTTTATGTTATTTCTATATTTTCTGGTGGATAGATAAGCAAATATGTTTGGGAGACAACTATATCTGGGGGAGGTGAATTATTGTGCTGCTAGATATTCTTTTTGGTGCTGAACTTCTGACAATCCACATTTAGGCTCAGACAACAGAGCATGTAAGAGAAGCTGGAGTAAGAGATCACCTGTTTTGCGTATAAAATCCAAGGGCAAGCAGCTCGAACCGCATGTAAAGAAAAGATAATACTTGTGTTTGTTCCATACAGCCCTCTCCTCTCATTGCTGCTGCTCCTGCTGAGGAAGGTGTCAGCTGCTTCACTGAGACAGGAGGAGTTTTTACCCCCTCCCTTCACCCACCTAGTATTTTACTCACAGCTCTTCATTTTAATTGGGTTATCTTACCATCATAGAGTTTTGCCTACATGTCTGGGAAGCTTTGAACCAGAGCTAATAAAATAAAATAATTTCTGACAAAGATGATCAGCATCTTTACTTTCTTGTCCATTTTTTACTTTGTAAAAATAGTTTGCAAGGAAAAATAGAAAATTTCTCAGTTTTGAAATTAAAATAAAACAGAGGCTTTGGCATATTTTTTCTTTGTCCCCTTTAACTGTTCTGACAGAAATTGTGTTCTCTCTTTACAGAGACAAAATGAAAATATAGGTCGTACTAAGTAGGTCCTTATCTAAATGGAAAGGACAATGTCTCTGTGATACAAAAGAGACAAAAACACTTTTGGCAAAAAAGTACCACCTCCCCAAGCAAAAATGCATGTGTTGAGATGTCAAGACCACACACAGCTTAACTAGTGCTGTGGTATTGATCTTCCCAAATGTCTGCGGCCTGTGCCAGCTATTCCTATCACTGCTAAACTTGGCTTTACCCTCTTGAATTCACTCCTTCCCACCTTTATTTGCACTTGTCAGTGAGAGAAACTGTAGCAGACAGAAGGAAATTGTTTGTGTCATCTATATCAGAGTTGAGCTCAGTCTCATTTGTATTCTCACTTAGGTACTTAGTGGGCACTTGAACTTGAGGTGTCATAGTTCTGCCCTGTGGTGATACCCTCAGTTTAATCTCTCTGTTCTTCTGTTTCTTTGTGAATGAATCTGCAACAGCATCAAAATGTCAATTGCTGAAACCATGCAATACCAGGAAAGGTTTTTCATTTCTGTCACTGGACACAGCAACAAATACACATCAATATAATCAGGATTTTAGTGACCCAAATCCATCTCCACTGCCCAGATCAGTGCATTCATTTCAGAAAGGCTAGAAAACACCTTAAAGGGAAAACAAAGGGAAGATACTAAGTGCTAAATGTTCAGCACAGTAGATGGTAATTAACTTAGCCATGCAGTTCCCATTACTGTTAATAGGAATCAGATGGCTAGATCCCTGTGCTAAAAATGTCATTTTAAATAGATATCTGCATGCATGCCAAGCACAAAGAATCAAGGTAGCTGAAAATCTCAATGAGGAAGATACAAACACTGAAGACACGGAAGACATCTAGAAAGGTTACAGAAGGACTCATGAAACTGGGGCAAAATTGTACTGTGAGATCATTTACTGGAAGTAGTTTTCTTACAAATTGGATAAGGTTTTAGAGAACAAAGTGTGCACTGGCTGAGAACAGAAGTCTTCAAAGGCAGGGGAGCAGCTGTGCTTCTGCAGAAGACATGAGGAGAATGGGGGCAGGCTGTAACAGGACCACACAGGAGTGCACAGCCTTGACTTGCTGCCTAGGAAACTCCACAAAGACATTTAGCGGTGGGACAGAAAACAGCATGGCTGTAGCTGCTGAATTTATAACTGATTTACAGGCCTGGCTTACTGGCCTAAAGTCCTTCAGAAGACAGAGATAATACAAGAGCTACTTACTTCCTGTCGAAGCACATGGCAAATATATATTGCAATATATACATTTCCCATTAAAATTTCAGAATATAGAAGAGACATTCAAAGCAAACACCTGAAATCAACTGAATTTTTAAAATTCAAACCAATATTTTGTTAGACATATTCTTTGTACATAAATATAAAAATGAAGATGATAAAGATACATATATCTTTTTTTATTAGAGGTCAGCTCTGCTGAAACAAGGGATAACAAATCTACACCCTGGAGTTATATTAATGTTGTTGATTATTTGTTATGTACAATTGTTACTAAAACTATATGGTATTAATTTTAACATAATATTAAAGCCCAAAAAAGGTATTTACATTACTAGATTGCATCAAATAATGAAACATGGCTCGGGGTCTGAAGAATAAGGACTAGTCAGTTGCCATGACAAAGTGAGAAATCAGTGCCCAAGTCTGGACATGTATTGACTCAGATACACAAAGGGAAAAGAATCAAAACAAAATAAAGAGTTTTCTGAAACTAAAATAGAGTTTCTGCACGAAGGAAAAAGAATAATCAAACTGTATCAAAATGCTTTTTTCAGAGACAGGATTTTGGATATACTCTCTGATTCTGTCTAGTAATCTTTCTTCATCAGGATGAAAGAGTTAGTTCTGTTGTTCAGGTATGAGCTGTGAATGATAGTTTCTTTTCCTGTCTTTGAAAAAACAGGCAGACATGGTTACAAAAGGGAAAAAGGATACACAAAGGGGAAGGAAATACAGCTTTTATTGATGTTCTCAGGCTTCATGGCAGCTGTCAAGTTACAAACAGACCATTCTGGGCTGCCAAAGACAGTTGGGATGCTCTTATCCTGAACTTTATCTTGCTATTATCATCTGAGTAGGCTGACCAGGGTACTGTCATTGCTCAGTCAGACTCCTCCAGATCACTTTTTCTTGCCTCTGGGATGCCATGAAAGGGTAGAAGGGATATTGGCCCACTTAGAGATATCTCAGCATGAGACAAACCCAGTTCCAATGCTGTGGCATATTCAGCACCCACTCTACACCTGCTCTGAAATCACCCCTGTCTGCATGGCCTTATGCTCAGCCACAGGTCCAGTGATGAGGCCAAGCCTTGCATGAACACTGGTGCTGCTTTTATACCAGTAGATTAAACAGGTTGCTGACAAATGGCAAGTACATACTCCTTTTCCCCCCAAAAGGAGGTGAGCACCCCTGTACTGCTTTTTAGGGGCAGGCCCAGTCCTGCATTATCCCTTCAGCTATGTCCAGAAATTTCCTGTGGGAGCACTAGCTGACCCTGGCCAGAGAGAGTCCTGCCCCACCACTGCTGCTGATGTGCTAGCAACACCCAGGCTGTACCTGGCCTGGTTCGGCTTACCAGCACAGGCAAAGACAAAGAGATTGATTGAGGGGTCTGATCTGGAGAGTTACAGGCTAGATGCCACATGCTGGCTGCAAACCAGAGGCTGTGAGGCAGCCACTCCTCAGGACCCTGCTGTAAGCCCTTGAGTTCCTTTGGTCACCACTTCCAGAGCATTTGAACAAAGAATGATTTTGTTACAACTCTGAACTTAGCACTGTACTAAGTTGGCTGTATAGTGAAGCAATATCTCTGAAGTCAGATATCCAAATATCAAGATCTGTGAAGGACTTCAGTGTCGTGAAATTGAGCCATGCTTTTTGGTGAAGTTGCTTGGTCCACTCTTTCCAAGACATCAGGATTGTGCTCCCCAGGAGCACACACTCAGCATCAGATCAGAGTACTTCTTTCTTTACCCTCTTTTCTAGCTCCAGTAACCCTACATTAATTTCACCCCTGTGAAAGAGCAGGACACTCTTAAGAGTGCAGGGTATGCAGTTTTAAACTCAAACTCAGATGTCACACTTGCTAGGCAGGTGCTGTGTAGAAGATCCACAGCTCTTTCTCTATCTGGGTCTCTGCAGAGAGGAAAGGAGCTAGTGAACCACCCACAAAGGGATGCGTTAGTACCACAGAGAAGAAGTAGGCTTTTGTGTTACATAAGTGCTAAATTCTGGGATGTGGATAATTTTATGAGAAAAGTGGGATTTAAGACGCCATTCCCTTTTCTGAACGTTCACTTCTGACTAGCATTGGCTTCCTCCCAGTCAGTGTGTCCACTTTCTCCATTCACTGCACAGGGCCATGGGTGCTTTTGGACTCTGTGTACTCCACTCCTAAAACTGCAAGACTTGCTAACCCTGCAGGGCCCATGCTTCTTTGTGCATTTGGGTCTGACTGTCCTTGCTTCCAGTTACCTCTCAACTGAACAGCAAAAGCCATTTAACAGACCAGTGAGCTTGGTCCTTTCAAGTCAGTCGGAAATGAGTTGCCCTCAGAAACCATTCTTCCCTTTTGTCCTCTCATCAGGATTTTGCAGTTATCCTTTTTCAGTCCTAACCGTGGCTATTTAGAACTTGAGTCTTTTGTACTGATATGTCACTGCCACAGAAGTGGGCAGATTTGATTATCTTTCTGATCCTTGTGAGTAATCTCATTTCAAACTTTGACCTCCCACAGACACCTGCTCCTTTTGACATCAAAGCCAGCTCTTTATCACGGAAGTAGCTTAGCCTTATGGCAAAATTATCGATTGCAGATGACTTATATGCTTTCCCTGCTGTGCTTTATCAAAAGCTGATCCACTCTTTTGTTGCTTCTTTTGAAAATTAGGTTGAATTTGTTACTGTCTCAAGTAGTTGGCTCTCTGCTGGCTTATAACTTCTCAGGAATTGTCTCCATCTCTCTTCTTTTTGCATGCCTGGCTTCCCTTCCTTACACTCTGCACCATTATTGCTCAAAGTGCCTCGAAGGCAGGCTGACACATGGCCCAGGATCCCCCTTTTTTCACCCAAACTTTGCAGTAGGGTGCAATTTCTGCCCACCGTAAACCTCTGTCTGTACACAGCAGACCTGCTCTCTGGAAAACAGCTCTCCTGCGTGAGAACAGGCAATGCCTCCCTTAAACCTGGGAAAGCCACTGGCTTTACTTCCTTTCTCATTCATTTCTGTAGGATGCACCACAGGGCAGAATGCATCTCATCACCTGTGTGAGCTGTCACCTGTGACACTGACATCCACTGCTGTATCCAGGGGCTGGTGTGATTGTTTGCCTTGCCATATACACAAATGTCTCCTAAAGGCTCACCAATATCTTAAATGATAGTTTATCACAATTGACATGTTCCCATTTTTTAGACAATAGGTCTAATTCATCTGGCTGTGATCAGTTCTCTTTCCTAGCAGAATTTTCTTCTATTTTGGCCAGAATCCAATCATTCTTTTCTGGGGCAAATGATGCGTTGAATGAATGTATCTGTTTACCAATGCCAATCTCTTCTATCAAATAAAATTACTTTTGCTACCTTCATGTACTCAACAATTTTCTTAGACTTTTCCTAAAAGGGTAATGACAAGTTTGATACTGTAAGCCAAAAATTAAATAACTACCTTATGTTCTAGCTTCAAGATCTTATTTTAAGTAGTCTATTCTTCTAGTTTTAAGAAATTGCGCCTGACAGCCTTTCCCCTTCAGTGCTTTATTCCATTCAATTTCACTTACAACGTTCTGCCTGCTTCCAAAGTATTAAAGAGTAAGTGACCATTGAACATAGACTCTTCAAATCAAGGCTGAGCTGCAGAGCAAAACACAGAGAAAAGAAGCCTGGAAACATTTTCTGCCCCTCTAGATAAAAGGGCTCAACGTGGTGCTTCCCCAGAATTAGCTCAAGCCCACAGCTCAATTAGAATTTCTCTCCAGTTGTAGGATTGGCATGGCTTTATAGAGATGGCTGATGCCATTGCACAGGATGAAATGTGAGCTATGGGAACATGAAGCTTCAGTCTGTACATCTGGCAAATCAGAACTCCATAGGAAGAACTGCCTGCCTAGCAAGTGTCACCTGCTGAGAGTGATACTGCAAACCATGGCCCCAGATTCCCCTAAGTCTGGCTATGACTGCTTAATTTAGTGCCTTCATTATCATCTGCATTTATTGTCAGAATGCGGAGTTATAGCTGTTACTGCTTTGACTTTTTTTCTTCTTTTTGTAAAAATGCTGATGATATCATGCTACAACAATTGAGAATGCTGAAGTTTTAGGACTAAAGAAGAATAGAGTGTAGTTGAACAATAGCTTTCAAAGGTTTTTTTGAAATAAACCACGATTCTTATGCCCAAATGCATATAAACACAATAAAATAGCATGCCAACAATAAATGGTAACATTCTTACTATCTCGAACCCCATAAAACACATGTATAGATTCCTGCATAAAACTACAAAGTAGCTCATCATTTGAAGAAATGAGAGACAAGTTCAAGGATTTTTTAGCTAAGAGTGATGTCTCTGAGAAATGAAGATATAAAAAAAGTTAACATTTACATGTATTTATTTATAGAAATAAGAAGAAAAGTATAAACACACATGTGCACATCACTGTGAATCTTTTCTCACTACTCTTAATGTGCTACTTGTCTTCACTGAACAAAAGTTCTGTCAGAATAGAGACCCTATCTACATTGAAATGCAGCACTCTGAACAGTGTGTCCACTCTTTGGTGGTCTTTATGGCTCTGATACATGACAAAGGTAAGAAACTGGACACCATTGAATAGGGAACACTGCTTCCAGAACCTGGAAAATTAAAAAATTTCAGATTTCAAGATAGATATTGAGAATAGATTTTGAGTCTATCTTACACATTAAATGATTTGTGATGCTATTCCAAACTTGCTTTTTTTTTCAGTTCACATTTTGTGTTTTTTCTTATCTTTCAAATTATTACTAGCATAAATAACCCAGGCAGAAGACACAACCATCCCGCTAGGACCAGTTTTCGAGGGTTATACTATAATCACATTCTGACATTTAACACGACACACATAATTTCAGACCATTACAATTCTGGGTCAAATTCAAAACTGATTTATAAGAGGTAAAAGTTAGGCTTTTTATACATAATTGCACCCTAAGGAATAAAACAAAGCATAATAAGGTGATAGGGTGCAAATTAGACTAAAATATATGTTCACCTTTTGGGTTCTTTACAGCTTCAAAGCAAAGCCCATTGAAAATAAAGGAAATTTTACTGAATTTGGTGGCATTTGGATTCAAAATGATCATAAAATACTTTCCACATTATTTGAATGGAATAATTGCATCTAGGGAAAATAAGAGATCCTAAAGTTTTTTTTAATTATCCTACTACATGCAGTTAAATCTGACAAAATGGTGAGGTGACAGATTTTTTCTCTTCCTCCCTCCAGGTAAGAAGTTAAGTATGACAGTCATTAAAGGACTTCAATCAGGCACTTGATAGATTTGGGTGCAGATGCAGCCATTTCTATGTTTTCCATTTCCCTTTGGATTTTTTTCCTCTGGACAACCATACTGAAAATTATCAGCTCAGTCTTCAGTTTCCTTCATGACGTAAAAATCCAGGCACAATCTGCCAAAGTGTAAAAATCCTATCTTTGGTGGTATCTATTAAGAGGTCACTTAAAAGCACTCTGAGCATTAACATGCATCAATAGCAATCAGCACCAGCACTGCTGTTCCCTGCACTGCTGGTGCAGGCATGGAAAGGTGATGCCATCATAGCCAGAACAGTGGCCTGATCAATACATGCTGACAGCACATCAGTGGTCACATGCCTATATTTTTTTGTTGGTCATGCTGGCTCACAAAATCCAGAAGATACTGCCAATTTTAGCTCAGATCTTCATATTTCTAGCAACTTTTAAAGCTCTCCATAAGGTGCTGGTCTACCTTGTCCAGAACTGTCATTTGTAGATGGAAAAATTGAAGTGTACTGGCTGCAGAACACCTTCCAGATTTGGAAATGACCTCAAAGTGATTGGCTGCCAAGGGCAGATGGCCAAGCAGAGGGTAGCCCCTATATAATGTGTGCTCTTGTAGCATACATGAGGCAGATCCAGGTGGTTTCCGGCGGCCCAAAGAGTCGGCAGAGAGCTCCCCTGTGATGGCTCATTCCCACCACTACAGCCACTATCTCTTAGCCAAGGAACTTCTGAGTACTCTGTGGTAAGACTGGAAGAGAAGCAGTAGGTAAGAAAGAGGTTCTTGTGTCTGTCTGAGTGTAAAACATGGTAGGAGCCAAGAGCTGGATAACATTTACAGGTGACGCTCTCGAGATAAAGCAACTCTCAGTTCCCAGTCTTGCCAAGTGCCATTTGACATCTGCTTTCAGCAAGGCTTTGGTCCCTCAGCATGAGATTGCTGATCCCTGCCTTTGGGCATTTCTTCATGGTACAGTGGATCACAATGCATGCTGCTGAGGCACTGAAGTTAAGAGTGCTCAGAAAGCTAAAAAAAGCAGGACAGTCCAAGTCACAGAGTTATCAGAGACTTGGCTGACCTATGCCTTTGAGCCAGTACCTCTGCTCTGTGCTATGTGATCAACACCACTGAATAAATGCACCTGTGTCCCACACAATTTGTAAACACAGCTGCAAAAAAAAGTGATATAACACATTTTCATATTTTATGTATTTTCTGTCAGATAGCAACTAATTGCCATTATTCTTCTAAGTGGAAAAAAGATATTTCAATATAGTGTTACAGAAGAATTAGAGCATATGAGTAATGGGCATATTATGTGTTATCTATGTTTGTTATAGACAAATATATACAAAATCTAATTGCCATTGGAGTTGGGTCTAAGACTTTTAACCTATTCCTTCTGCCTTGATTTTCCTCTTGAGAGAATTTCCCCTTTTGGAGATGGAATAATGATTATCGTTAAGAAAAACTCTCTTTTTTGAACATAAGTTCAAAAAACTGTGGTTTAAATATTCTCAGAGCCCTTGAAGCCAAATGAGTGATTCATTCTGGCATTTTCAACATATCTTTGAAAACTCTAATGAATGCTTGAATAAAATAAAAGTCTTATATTAGCATTTATTTTATCTAAGTGCCTTGGGAGTGGAAATTAGTGACTTCCATTTTATCACTCAACCTTTTCCTTAATTCAATTCACATGTTTGTCAGCAGTGTTGAGCCTCCTTATATTGGCATGAGATGCTGGCTTTTTACAAAATTACTCTGTGATAAAATAATTGCCAAGGTTTTTGCACCTATGTCAAATTAATTATGACCCTTCCTCTCCTTCCACTGAAAACACATGGTTATTCCAGCCTAGCCATTTTGTCTGAAGGGCAGTACAGCCCTCTGGGATGCAAAATTTCCCACAGGTGCTTTCCTCCCTTTTTTTCCAAGATATGTCATCAACAGAGGCCTCCTCTTCTGTGGAACTTGCGCTGCTACTGGAGAGTGACCTAGAAGATTCGCTTCAAAAACTTGATTTAAATTTATGCTTTTATAACACCAGATATACTCTGACAATTATATTTTTTAAAGAGTGCATGTGTGTGTTTACATACATGTATGTTTCTTTTATCTTTGGGTGTTTACCATGCAAGAAAGCAAGTGATGCTAATCTAGTTCACCAGATCCTGTGCCTGGCTCTCAGGCTGAACTCTCTGCAGATGGAGCCAAATCAAACATTTCATGGACACCAAATGTCCACTAAGTTGACTAAGAAGGATTTAAGAGTGCTTTTTAGGGGAGTTATCAGCTGGCCTTCCTTAGCTGGCCTCTTTAGCAGTCCATAATCCAATAATGTGCCTTTGATAGGAGTCTTAGGTCTTTATTTTTTTGGCAGAAATAATGCTCCCTAATACTCCAATGATTCCAGGACCACAGGAATCCCAGATCCTCCATTCCCTCTACTTTGACTAAATATTTTATAAGGAATTTTAATTTTCAAAGAGTAATCAGCAAACAGACCAGATAGTCCTTCTAAATATTAGCTTGGAAAGTGCATGTGGATTCCTACGATGTACACATACAGGCACGTCTTCTGCAGCATTCCAGATCTGTGGCATTTTATTTTTCTAATTTTACCACTTTATTCTTATTCTGCAGGGATTAGGAAAAAAATGGAAGAGAAAAATTAGTCGGGTATATGTGGCAATCTGCATCCGTATTCCTATAATAAAATCTGAGTCTTTAAGAAATAGGCTATTAGGTTTCATCTTCCAGCAATATCTTTACTCGTTATTTATTATTATAGGCTGAATTTCCTTAAGGAGCCTAAAAGATTTTGCTGTCAAAATGCCAATTAAATTAAGCAAAATGTTTGCACTTAATGCTAACAATTTCTCTTAAAAATTTTGTTCTTCATACATAATAAATAAGACACTATTAACCATTGCTGCCTAACATCATTGTTTGATTTCCCAGAGGAGCACGATGACAGAACTGACTCTCATCTTAGGGTGACTTTCAAAAGAGAAGACAGGGTTAGTGACCTTACCTGAGTGTGTGACTTTAGACACTTAAGAGGCAAGGTAGATAAAAGTTTGCTAAATGAAAAATGGATGGCCGTTTTCCTCACAGACGGGAATGCATTCCTCTTGATGAGAAAGGAAATTGTGATGGGAATCTGGGACATCCTGAAATCTTAATGCAGGAATAGGGCTCCTGAGTAGCAACTCATAGCAAGCCAGAACTGAGCAGCAGCTCACTGCTTATTAAAGCATTAGTGGAGTATTGAATTCTAGGAGCAGAAATTTCTTATTTTTTGGACAGCAGCCACTTTTCAGGCAGACACTGACCCTGAATTTCCACTTGAATTTTGATTTTTTGCATTTTGAATTTGCTTACTGCATGGGACAGCACTGGAGTCTTCTGTTTCTTTAATTTGTGGGTTTGGGTTCAGTGATTTCAGGTGTGTGTTTCTTTGCTCATTTGCTTTGATTTGCTTCAAAGTGTGATTCCCTTTGGGGTCCCTTGACTCCTTTCAGCTGAACAAACTGTAGCCCTGGTCTCTCGCTGTAAGCTAGGTACGGGTAAAGTGCAACTGCCCAAAGCCAGAACACCTACAGATACCACATTTACCTCTTCCAGAGTGAAACTGCAAAAGGTAAAATTAAGATTCGATTTGCATTTCTGAAAATTATTTCTCAAAGAGCAATGTAATTTTGGATTCAGATGTTTAGGTTGAGTTTTTTTTTTCCTTTCTGCTATGAGCTGGCTCATATATCTGGAAATGGAAATGGGAAACTAAAGGGCGGTTCTGCTTTATTTTCCTTTTTTTTTTTTTTTTGTAATAGACTGCTGTGCTGGCAGTATTTTCTCACCTTATCACATAATCTATTCTTACAGGTACAGAGACTTTCATAAATTTTCTCTACATAGAGTAAAAGGGCTCATTAGTTAACTGAGTCCCACCTCTTAGTTTGAGAAAACAAAAAGAATAAAAAAGACTTCCAATAAACAAGCCCTTTTGGACAGGAAACAGGTGAAAAAGGAATATTTAAAGCATTTCAGATTAACTCCAAAAATAAAAACAACATAAACCAAAGTGTTTTCTGATTTAACTTAGAAAATACAAATTGGAGATCTGTTGAGTAAGTACATGAAAAATAGAATCCTGCATCTGCAGTCTATCCATCTGCTGCCCTGTCTCCAGCTGCAGCCACCTCTGATGTTTCTGAATGACATGAAAAAAAAAATAAAGGCAAATGAAGACATGAGCCCTGAGAATACACCTGCCCAGTGCATAAAGGAAATCTTTTCTCTTCACTGATCCCCTGAAGTCTTGATAAATTTTGGTTGCAGTGGTTGTCTTAACACAGAGTTCCAGGTGTTATGGGCACTCTCGGGGTTGTGCATAATTTATTATCCTTTCCCTGGTCCACAAAAAGAGGACATGAATAAACAATTCATACATTTACAAGCATTTTAAGGTCAGAAAGTACCAAAGCAACTATTCCACCTGAGTCCCTGGACCTACTGGACACAGAATTTGGCCCAGAGGTGGATTAAATTATATCTCATAGAAGGATTAATTATGTGTATCTTTAAAGGTCTAAATCCATGTTGAGTCATCCCTGTCCTGTCCCCCCTCCAGCCCTTTTAGGAGACTGTTAATTTAGTTTAATTATCCTCTCTGCTAGAAAGCTATGATTTACTTCAAGGCCTAATTTGTTTAAGTCTTTGCAATAGATCTTGTCAGGTCTTTGTCAACAAGCTCAAAAACATCCTGCTATTGGATCTCTTTTCCCTGTGTAAGCACCTAGACATGATCAATCCACCTCTCTGTCTCCTCTCAGATAAGCCAAAGAGATTGAGCTCTTTAAGCCTCACGTAGCACAACTTGTTTTCCAGCTGCCGGATCAAACCTCCCAAACCTTTCATCTCTGGCACTGTTATTAGGCTGCACCACTACCTTGGAATGTGTGAGGGCTCTTCAAAGGATTTTAGACTGACCATCTGATATTCACACTGTAGCACTGTCTGAGGGGATTTTGATATTTCTTTTGATTCACATCTTGGCTTTAAGAACCTGATGGCTGTGGCTGGTTTAGGGCTCAGTAATGGCTTTGCCACAAGCGAGCAGGAGAGCAGCTCACTGCTATTGGAGGCAGATGTGCCTCCAGGTTTCTCTCTGCTACGCAGAACATATTCCTGGTACCATTTTTTTTACTCCCTCTACCCTAGAAAATGAAGCTGTGGACACATGAGCATAAGGAACAGCAATACTCCTAAAGACCTCATAAAATCCATTGTACTAATGAAGAAGCAAATGCAGCAGCCCCCAGGAAGTATCTCTCTTCTACAGGTTACAAGCTTTAATTAAAAAAAAAAGCAAAGGTTCTACAAGGGACAAGTACACAAACACAGAAATGTGCATACACACATCATTTGACGTTGCTAATACAAACAAGTGTGATCTAGATCAACAATTTTCAAAACGCTTTTGTACTAAATGAGGGTCTAATGCATTTTCAGTGACATTTCAAATCTCCCTTTTGGAGGATGTGCCCCAGAGTCCACAAAGATGGAATGTCATTCCATGTCTTTCCACTGATTTATATGAGTTCTAATCAGTTCCTCATTCTATGAGGGTTTAAGCTTCAAAAGATATAATTAAGTTCACTACTTACTTTTTGCTATCTTCTGACACCATTTCTAAATGAGATGGGGTGCTTATTAAACTCATTTTACAGGACGTTCTAGTGAACTATAAGCTAATTTACAAGTAAATAATGTTACAATTTAGGAAATATTTGACCAGATATCCACCCAATGTTTTATACACTTTTCAAAGAAAGGGTAGGCTTGAGGCAGAATAGAAATGAGCGAGAGCAATGAAATGCATTATGTGCAAGTTCCTGTACATTTATAGGTTTGCTAAATATTAAAATTACAACTATAAAAAATAATTAACATAAACTAGAAATAAGATCTTGGGTCTCATCCCTGATTTTCTCACATCCTCATTGTAGATTTCATATGTTGACAAATGGATCAGTATTTCTCAAATAGGGACTATGATGACAGGTATTTTATGCAAGGAAACAAAATAGAACATCTTTGCACAGAGCAGCTGCCTTGCTTGACAGGATTTTAATATACTTCTCACATGCACAGACTCACAGTAGCAGCTCGGTGCCATGTTTATTTCCTCACCTCACAGATGGAGTATGTTTTTCTCACCTTTCACATGATGCAGCACATCCCAAGAGAGACTTAGACCTCTTTTTCCTGGCTCCCGTGTTCATTTATCAGCATCTAACTTCATTGTTTTCTAAAGTCACCCCTGAGAAGGTAGTCTGAATATCAATTTGTAATAAATAGCGAGAATTTGTTGCTGTCAGGGTGTCACAGTGCAAAATAATACATGGTTTTTCCAGACACATCTGAAGCTTAAGTAACCTACCCAACCATCCTCAACCACAAGGAAAGAACCATGTGTCACCAGCTCTGCTTCCTGTGTTTGATATCTCTCCCCTCAGCTCTCTCAACGCAATTCTTTGAGGTGCTTATTCTACTTTTTGAAGCACATTGCTGAATCTGCAGTATCCAAACAGTATAATTAGCGTGTGAAAACTCAGTACTGATAAAGCAAATGCTTTTTCTGAACAAACTTGTGCTGCTGACACCAAAGCCCATTTTGGCACAAAGGAATATGTAAACAGGGAAAAGGAAATCAGTTCCCCCTTTTTGTCCAGCAGGATCTCACAATTTGCAAAGTTCTGTCCATTGCCGTCTCATGAGAAGAGGTCCCCAGGTCTGAGCAGTACGAGGCTGGACTGGAGCAGTGCAGGGCAGAGCTGAGGGTTTGTCCCAGTACTCGGTGCAAGATGATCAAATGCCCCCAAAACAAGCCAAGAACAGAATTCACAAGGGTAGCAAGGCATAGGATCATGCAGTATTTGGCCATGAGTCTTCTTGGGCTCTTATCACTGACCATGGCTTGAAGGAGTACTTGTGCAGCTTCCAAAAACAGCTGGAGACCTGACCTCCCACTCTCCTTTTAATGAACAAAGGCAAATTTGAGTCCCAAAATCACAGATGATCTCTGCAAGCTCTAGTGTAGGAGTTCTGATTCATCACCTTCCAAAATCTCCCACATACAGTCCTATCTAGCGCTCCAAGTGCTTTATCTTAACTCATGTTCCATCCATTCCTAATACTATAAAAGCAACAAAATAAACCTTGGATATGTTTGGTCTCTAAAAAGATTTCAGTTACCTGGCAAACATAATAAGAAAGTTAGCTTATTTCAGCAGCAGCAACAGCCGCATAACAATTTGCATTCTAGATCCATGTCCTCATTTCTTATAACCTTCAGGTGTTCAAAAGAGGTGCCTCACACTGAGCTATTAATTCTTTATTTAGGCACCTTGACTTTAAATGTACTGAGTACCTCTTGGCTCTGATGAATGTCAAATAACATTCAGATTTAGAAGATTGCATGAATTTCTAATTTTTTTCAGGTCTCTGGGTCTGTCCTTGAAGGAAAGGCAGCCTTTTCTATATGTTTGTGCATATGTCTGCACTGTGCTCAATAATAACACTAATTTTACCCTTATAATAATATCAATAGTAACAACATTAAAAGGAGCAGGGGATATGTTATTTTAAAAGAAAAACAAACAAACCAACAAACCACGAGGAGAGTGGCCCAACCAGCTATTCAAAAGTTACCAGTGTTTAGGTTTCACAAGAAATACAAAATTTCCTGTTGAAAGCAAGCTAGTTTTTTTAACAGCTGAGTTGCAACACAAACATACAGATAGACAGGTGTACATTTATGTACTTTGTCTTTTACATTTCAAGGTTTGTCAATCACATTAATGTTTACATATTTAACAGTTACTTTGCACTTAATGTTTTCAGACTCAGATTTGAAAATGCAGACCACAATTTTTCTGTTGCATAATGCTTTCATTCCTTTGCTGCACACAAGAAACAGTCTTCTCAATAAACTACAGAGTACTGATGTCGTGGCTTTACAATAACTACTGAAGCAGTAAGGTTGCATTTTCAGGTGTCTTATGCAGAGAGGGATTCATCATGTGGATGATTAGTATCTGAACATAAGGCTGTGGACAAAAATTTGAAAACTTTTGGGAGCTAATGAAACTCTTATATAGCTAGTAGGGGAAAATTCTCAAGGGCTTCAACACAGGGAAGGAAAATAAACTGTCTGAAGTCACCTAGAGAAATGTTACTAGGGACAACAGATGAGAAGAAAAAGTTGAGTAGGCAACTGACACAAGTTTGAAGAAAAAGTCGTTTTCATTTTTTCATTGGAAATGTCTATTAATTGCCATCTTGTCTGAATCCTGCCAAAGAAGGGAATGAAGGTATTCAGGGTAGTGGAAGAAAGACAGGAAAAGAAGAAAGAAAGAAGGATTGAAGGAGGATGAGAGGGAGGGAGAGTAAGAAAATGTCACGTATCTGAGAGGGACTGAGGTGATGACCAGGTAGGTCTTTTCAGCAGCACAGAGTTCAGTGTGGTCCAGATGGAAGATCCATGATGACCTTTGTGTTGCTGGGCTCTGAGCCTTGTTTTTTCCTTTTTTTTTTCAGAAAACCTTCAGGTATTGTTCATTTTTCTTTCATTATGGAGGGTTTTTTTTTTTCCCTGCTCCTTAAACCTCTTTTAAAATAAATACCTCCTAGGATAAAAACATAGATTCCATTTAATTTTAGGTACAACTAGTTCAAAAGTTGAAGTCTTTTGCAAGTTAGGAGTTAAATCCGAGTGTTCAATTAATATAAGGCTCAAATTCTGATTAAGTGACCTGCAATTCACCCTTCTGCCCTCATATTCATTTTCTAAGGATAATTATTAAATAAACATCCCTTTTCAACTGATTATCTTTTGACCCAAATATGATGTAGGGCTTTGGTAACTTTATACTTAAAATGAACTCAAAAAGAAAACAAAATAAAGAACAGTGATTCTAATATCATACATTATACTAGGAACATTTCATAGAATTAAAAGCTGTAATTTTTGGAAAAGGGTTAGCTCAAAATATATTTTTTAAGCAAAAAGGAGGATTCTTTCTTACAGAAATAGTTCTCTAGGAACAGAGTGGAACTCTGCTGAACTTAGGTATATGGCCAAGTCCCAGATATTTAGGATTATCTTAAAGTACTCCGTCAAGTTCAAAAATCCTCACAGAGTATCAAGACCCACTCAGATTATCAATGATAAATTTGATAGAATAGAAAGAAAAAAAGACATTGCTCAGATGGGGAACACATTTCTTGCATCTTGTGCTCCTTTTTTATCAAAAAGAAATGCCAAAGGCTTTCTGAACAACAGAAAATGTGCAATTTCTTTCCCAAACTTACATCTATGCTTTGTTTTCTTATTGTTGTTGACAGAATCCTTCATTATGCCCTTAAAGAATCATTTCATGTTTGTTTGTACTGTCTATACACATTTGGAGACTTGTTTTATGAATTGCCAGAGAGTGATGTCTTTTTTTAATAAAAGTTTATTACACTTTGATTGATTTCCCTGATATTCATTCTGTGTGGCTGTGTTATAGAAACTCATTTTTGTTCTAAAACCCAAATTACTCTAACTAATGTACCAGAGGAGTGCTGTAACTGTTAGCAATTGACAATGCAAAATGGTTCACAGCTTTATTTGTCAATGCAGATGCCATGGAAAAATCATTGAGGGCTAGTTTTCCAGGATCCTTATTTATTAATTCATGGAGGTTTGCAAGAATAAGTCATGAGTGTGAAGCAGCACAAACGTGAGAGAGGGCTCAGACACCTGACCACATTACCACAAATTAACAAATTACTGTTCATCTTCTGAACGGTGGTGGGTATGTTAAATGTATCCATATGCAAGCATTTACTAGCAACAAATAAATATATATTTAAAATGTGAACTTACCTTAGCACACGGTAAAAGAAATTTACAATATAAAGCAAATATATTCATATTTTCCATAAGCTAAAGGCATAAATAAATCAAGCTCCTGTGTCTCTGCTGATGTTTGGTAACTTGCTAAGCACCAGTAATTTGAACACAACTCAGAAATACATGCAATAATGCCATTTTGGGATTTTCTGGCTTTGAAACTCACTATATTAGTTGTCATTATTTGCAATTGTTCTGGATAAGATTGTTTCATCATTTGGTAAGTCAACTTTTTTCTCCCAAAAGAGTCCCTTTTTTAACTCAAGTAATGTTTCTTAAAAGTGTCAATGTCTTTTTGGTGGGGCAGAATGGGATGAAATTAAATGTTTCAATGAAACCTGAGGTGTGTGCTATTCTCTCAGTGCTGGTGCTGCTTCTCGTATTGCCTATGGGGACAGCTAGATTAGACAAACACACTGAACACACTCCGTAGAGACTTTTAGGGGAGAATCATTAAAACAGCTTTGTCTTGCCTTGTATGGCTTCACCTACTCTCTGAGCAGCATATCACATCTCAATAGAGACTACAACGACTGATTATTTCACAGCTAAATATTCACACTCACTGAAGGACATAACTGAGCTGGCAGGCTTCATCTTGAAGAGAAAGAAATTGGCAACCCTTGTTCAGCAACCTTTGGTGAATGGTGGTGAGGCAGTGTGACTTGAGCTGCTGAAAGGACAAAGCTGCCGGGCCCTGCTAGCAAGAGATAGGAATTAAGCCATGAAACTAATGAACAGCAGAGGAGCTGGAAAGCAAGGTTACCCTGTCCTTCTCTTATTGAGATTGTCCTGGATTTTAATTCTCTCTCCTGCTTCCTGTGCCATCAGTAGTGGCCGTTACACATGGTTAAAAGAGATTTCTGTACAGATGTGCTATCCTGAGAAAAGACACAGTGGGCCACCCTGCTGCCTTCCAGTAGTGAATATCAGAAGTGCTCTGGGTAATCTAGGTTTGAAGTCAGCTTTTCTTTGGGCAGTGCTCAGACCACGTCGTGTCCAGAGGTCCCTTCCAACATAAACTAGTCCACCACTCTATGAATCTGTTCCAGTCATCCCCCTCCAGAATTTGGCACTAAGAAATGGAAATGGTGCTTCATTGACCTGTGCTGGCCATGTTGCCATAAAGGTACTCCAGCATTAGGAGCGTGGGTTGAAAGCTGGGACTCCTTTTGATTAGAGCTGACATAGGTCTGGTCTCCCGCAGAGGGAAGAAACCACAAAGAATGCTCCTGATAACAGTGAGATTGCCATGCTACAGAAAACACATCAGATCAGCCAGTTCACTGTTTTCACACAGCTTTGTTTCTTTTTCCTTTAAAGGCACTTGCTTCCTTTGCTCTTACATCTCATTCCCCCTTCGTAAGGGAGGTAATATTCAATTATACAGCATTGATGTAGGTAGTGCATGCCCAAGCTTTCTGAGGCTTCCCAGGCACTCCAGAACCCTTTTTTTTATCCACCAGCCAGCATTTGATACAGAATCTGGAAAATATTTTGCTGCCAAAAGTGTACAAGGGAGGTGGGAGACAATCTGTCGGCTTCTGCGAGAGCAAACACAAAGAACCATTCTCTCATCTAGTAAAACAATAAGATTAGGCCTTTTATCATTAATTTTTTTTCTCTCTTTCACTGCTTTGTAAACACTGCTTGTATGACTTTGCCTCTTATCGTCTGCAAACTGAATCTGCTTTTGTTGAAGCAGTGTCAATCACAAGGGTTTTCCTGCTCATATACTTAGCGATATGACTGATTGAAAAAGAAGACAGGCTTTCATTTGGGTCTGCAATATGTCACATACTCACTGTTGGAAACATAAGGGGGGGGGAAGAAAACAAAGGGAACAACTTGGTAAAATATAACCCAAAGTTCACTTGCTCTGTCAAAGAGATTAAGATTAAACTGAAGGAGGTCAAAGCTATTAACATTTAGACTACAGGGCATATAACAAGTTAGTGTCTAGTTAGATATTGGCTTTCTAATTGGAGACAAGCTTATTTCTAACTCTTTATCTAAACACTAGCATTAGCAAAAGCCTGGGTGGTCTCAGCATTGTAACCCAGTGGACATATTTGACCCACATCTCTCTGAAAAAAATGTCCTCGATGACCAAGCTTGCATTTAAATTGTAAATATGTCTCTTGATTCCTTTCTGCCAACTGTGACAGCATTTGCAAAGGGAAAACTTCACAGTGATTCTTCTGGGGTTGCTTTAAATTTGTTTTCCCAAATGCCAAATTCTCCTTCACACCATACACTCAGTTACAATCTTATTTATGTTCAGCTTTTTGGACCAAGCAAGAAGATTACTGCAGCCGCCGGTAAGGAGCACAGACATGACTTGATTGTTAATTAACTCCCATAGCAAGAGTGACTCTTACACAAGCCAGATTATTTATGGAATATCTTTCACAATTTCAAATCACATTATTCTCTGATTTTACAGTGCTCTCTATCACTTGTTGTCCTAAATCCAATGGCAAGTGAAACAAGGGAAAGTAAATTAGATGTCAGCCAGCAGGGTTAACCATTGGAAGGTGATTTGGTTAAACCTTTGGTTGCACTGACCCAAACAGCGCAATAACTGTGTTTTAGCAGGTTTCAAGCAGATCTGGTGTGGTGGGTCGACCCTGGTTGGATGTCAGGTGCCCACCAAGCCACTCTATCACACCGTTGTCAGCAGGACAGGGGGGCAGAAAATAAGATGAAAAATAACTTCATGGATTAAGACAAAGGCAGTTTTATAAAGCAAATGTCATGTGCGGAAGCGAAGGAAAACAAAAGATTTATTCTCTATTTCCCATGAGCAGGCAATGACCAGCCACTTCCTGAGAAGTAGGACTTCAGTACACATAGCGTTTGCTTTGGAACACAAGTGTAATGATAAATGCTCCCTGTCCTCTTTCCTCTTAGCTTTTATTGCTGACCAGGCATCATATGATGGTATGAAATATCTCTCTGGTCAGTTTGGGTCAGCTGTCCTGGCCATGTCCCCTCCTAAAATCTTTTCCACCCCCAACCTACTGGTCAGGGAAGAATGTTGGATAGACTTGATGCTCTGTGAGCACTGCTGAGCTGTAGCCAAAACGCTGGTGTCTATTGTCAACACCTTTCTAGATGCCAATACAAAGCACAGAACTGTGAGGGCTGCTATGGGAGAAATTAACTCCATCTCACCCAGACCCAGTACACCCGAATAATCTCTCATGGCATTAGCATATTTTCTGAGGATTAATAAGTTTTGGTTTGGTATGTGAGCAGCAAACCCAGCAGTCTCAAACAGGGGGATGGATGAGTGCAGGAAGAGTGAGCTTGTGGCCTCCATCCCGTACACTATGTCGTTATTCCCAGCGTGATCCACCAGACCTTCATTTCTGTAAGGGCTGTTTTCCACAGGTTGTACTGCTACAGGGTGGATAGGCAAAAAGGATCATGCAAAGTTTTAACTGGAAATAATCCTTAGAAATTTATTTTGGCTGCTCTTCTAAAATTTGAACCATAGGTTTTTTCTCCAACAAGAGTGTGGAAGCTGGAAAGGGCTGTGTTCAGTGATCTGTCCCACAGAAAGACTGCTACTGTGAACCTTCCTGATCCACTGGCCAGTCTCTGTCATCCACTTAGTGTGATTTCTTGCATCACCAGAGGAAGCCCTACATCTAAAACTGCAGTTTAATCATCATCATTTTGCAGTGAATAAATACAGTTCCTTGCTCAAGCAGCTACAGCCCAGGGCTTCCTACAAACCTCTTTGAGCACAGAGGGCAGCCTCTCAGGGTGACGCACTTAATGGTGCTGTTGCCTTAGCTTTTAAAACCTGTTGCAGTCCTTTGATGTGAGGAAGACAGTGTGTATGAAATTCTCACCCTCCCTTTGGAGCACAGCCTCACCGAGTACAGTGAGGGTCATCAAAGCTTTTCAGGCCCTATTGCCTACAAGTCACATCTGGCTGTCTCACCTCTCTGAAGCTCTCTGTTGTATCTTTTCACCCACCACTGGTCCATCACTCCATGCCTGCTGACACAACAATATTGTCACCGCAAAAAGCATGACTAGTCTGCCCAGTTCTCATTTGGCCAGATGCTTGTGAAAGCAGGAGAGTGTCACATTACTATCTCATTAGTTAATCTAGTTGGCAATACTAAGCACACTAATCTTCTAATGGAAGAGATGGTGTAAATATTTTTCAGAGAGAAGAGTTTTCTTCAAACGAATAGATAGAAGCTTGTCATTTTGGAAGGAGCAGGACAGTTTATATTCAGCTTTTTGAAAGAAACAAAAATAAAATATGGCAAAGACTGACATGTATTCGTGAAACGTTTGGCACTAGAGAGCCTACATTTTTCATCAAAAAAGTAATTTCACAAATCTCCATTCTCCAAGAGATGCATTTGCCTGAGCATTTAGAGGCCACAGAAAAACATAATTTTATTTTTATTAATTATATTGACAGTCCTAAAGAAAAAAGGTCATTTTATGAAAAGCAGAGGGTTTAGAAGAGAAATACATTTTTGACAATGTAAATTGACTAATTCTGTTGAACATTGATCTAATTTGAAAGACGAAATCATAACTGCATAAAAAATATGATAGGGTTTCAAATTTAAAAATACACAAGTGTATTCTGAGTGTTGAACATCAACAAACCAAAGATGAACAGACTCATAAGTGAGGTAGCTGCAAAGTGTTCTAAAAAAGCCCTAGCAAGAAACAAATACAAAGAACATGCTCCGAATGATATCATCTTCCCTATCTCAGGGCACAAAGCTGGCTGTCGTTTCTAACTTTGTCCATTAACAGGAACAATACAGCATCAGATCTTAGATCCACTGAAATTAGCAGTGTCTCCCACTCAAGAACCAGTTTCCTGGTTTCTAGGGTACATGTGATACTGAAGCCTGACTCTCTAATCCACCTTACCATCTGGCAATCTATTGATGAGGGCAACAAAAAAGCATAAAAAGCTGAGACAGGCACTGTGCCCTTTTTAAAATATCAGTTGGGGTGGAGCTGTTAAACATATTCCACTTGTTATCCATTCCTTTTCCTTGGGAAAGATTCTTTGGAAAGCTAGTTCTCTCCTTCTAAATTCCATTTAGTCATCAAAATAAGGTAGAAAAAATATGATAAAACTAGGAAATAGGCTCAGAGACATAAGCAATCCTTAATCTGTAGATTGGTATGTTATAGAAGAGGTACAAAAAGATATGGGTTTTTTGTGTGTGTGTGTGTGTGTGTTATTACTGCCTTCTGCAAGTAATTATCAGAAGACAAGGAAAACTATCTCCTTAAGTAAGTATCCATAAAACAAGAAGAAAAATAAACCATGCAGTGTCAGCTTCAATAGCATGGATTGGAGTTTTCATGCCACCAAATTCATATATCCTTGGAATAAGCCATAAATTATAAGTTCCTTAAAAAGTGCTGCATCCAACACTTTTGGAATGCTGTATCACATTATTTTATCCTTATAGACGAAAATAAAATCTCGTAGAAGTAGACTTAAGAAGTCAGCGGTAGTTTACATAAAAGTGATCATGATTTGCTTCTGTTATATATAATCAGAATTAAGTCCAGACCAGTAATATGTATATTTGATAGATAGCAAGAGCCAATTTTGCAAAGCTGAAAACAATTATGAGCTAAATCATTTGGGAGAAAGAAATTAGACAGGAAATGTGGATAATAACTGGAAAGTGTTTAAAAACATTTTAACAGACATTTAAAAAAAAGAATGAAAGCTGGACTAGCCTAAATGTTAACTTGCATAAAAGTGAAAACAGCTATGTAAATCAAAATAATTACTCAAAAAAAGGCATTTATTAGAAGTCTTGAGAATTAGACAGAAGATAAGAACTACAGAAAATTAATAAGGATGGAAGCAACATGTAAGGTTTCGCATCAGAGTCAAGGATAACAAGAAAGGTTTGTGGTCTTGACTACACAGAACTGTAGCCATCTTAATAATGGATGCAAAAATTTGTATATTGTGTAAATAAATCTGATCTCTCTTTGAAGAAAAAAACAGACAAAATTATTTCTGTCATAAGAAGACAATGCAATGCTGTTCATTCCAGTAAATCAGGAGAATGTTAAATAGCAATTTAAAGCAGCAGACCTGCATAATTTACAACCAAGAGGTTTAAAAAAGCTGGCTGAAGA
This sequence comes from Edolisoma coerulescens, assembly GCA_013397115.1. Classification (NCBI taxonomy): domain Eukaryota; kingdom Metazoa; phylum Chordata; class Aves; order Passeriformes; family Campephagidae; genus Edolisoma; species Edolisoma coerulescens. Next base: position 162,228 of record VWZW01005798.1, read on the forward strand.
AAATTCCAAACCATGGATATTGCTTTTTGCTAAGTCTGAGAACACTGGAGAAGTTCCAAGAAGGAGAAAAAAAAACAAAACAAAAACCAATATCTCACCAATTTTATTTTTTAAGTTATATGTGTAACCCAGGTGATTGAAGCCCTTTCAGCCTGAGCTGAAAGGATAAAATAATGTAAAAACTAATAGAGGGCTAGAGGTGTGTATGCAATTAACCCTAAGCAAAATGGTTTAGCAGAAGCAAGAAGTTCTTGTAAGCCTTCCTGAAAAACTCAGCATATTTACTGGCCTTAGGAAACAAAGAAAGGCGAATGTTTCCAGGCATATGAAAGACAAGATGGGCCAGCAAACCAAAGTCCTTCCAAGTCTGCAAAGAACCTGTGAACAAAAGTAACAAACAACACTGGCATCCGAAAATTCAGTGTCTGTCAGAGCCCATACAGATGTGAATAATCTTCCATACAGAATAAAGCACCTTTGAAAAGCAGATCCTTCATCTTTTGTAGCCACACTTTTTGAGTCCCTCGAAGATCACAGTTTTTGTAAACCTGTAATTTCAAATGTCCTCTTTTCCAAACTGATATTCAAGCAAAGTTTGTCTGGCCCAGAAGCAGGGGAGAAAGTCTTCAGTGAATCTGGTACTGTTTACTGCGGGACATTCAGCACAAAGATGTTTTCTGTATTAGTACAATTCTGAAACGGTGAACTAGCTCCTAACCAGGTAACGCAGCTAATAATTGGTACAATTTGCTAACTGGTTAGGGTTAACTGTGTGAAACATCTCCATTGATTTATGACTGTCAGGTTCAAAGGTTACTTAGATTGTTCAATTTAGCACTTTTCCCCAGCTTTCAATTGAACATTTTGAACCAGGTGTTCAATGGATTGATCGATATGAAGTACAATAGGTCTCTGCACCAGTCCATAAACAAAGCTGATTTTTATAGCCTTGGTGTGATTTAAACTTTTACACTTTAAACCATTCTGCAGCACTCTTGCCATGTAAGCATATGCTTCTCTTCACTTTCCTTAATTGACATCAGATTGTGCCTTAGCAACACACAGGGCGATGCAAGCTGCTGTGTGCCTGGAGGGCCTGATCCTGTCAATGTGTGTGCGTGACACTGCATGCAGGTAAGTAACTCCTCTGATCCCAGTGAGGCTATTCACATACATAGCCCTGTTAAGGTGAGTTAGTTGTAAGGAAAGGACTGACATTTGAATACTGAGCTTTGTGGTTAGGGAGAGCTTTCCTAGCACTCAGAGGCCACGTGGAAAGGCAAATCTCATTTGCTCAATGTGACTTATGCGATTTGAACCATTTCTCCCTGTGTCAGGTTCCCTCCTCTCCATAAAAATACTCATATGCTCACCTTTGCAGCCTGCCCCCCACCTTGTGACTGTACATATCAGATGTAGTTTTGCAGGGGCTCACGTTCACCTGCCAGCTGAATTTGATGCCTGGTTCAGGGAGGAAATGCAAACATCAGGAGAGGAGTGAAATGCAGATGCAGCCCTCAGGGGTCCTCAGTCTGTAGACCCCTTGCTGGATGCCAAACTCTAGGTCTGCACCATAGCGTTTGAGTGAACCCACCAGACAGCTCATCCCACATTGTATGATTTGGCCCAGTGTTCACTCCTAAATCAACAAAAACTAGGGATTCAAAGGTTTGGAGAATGAGCACCTCAAACCAGGTTTTGGGAAGGACCTCATTCTCACTGCTGCTGGGAATGCAGATGGCAGAGCAAGGAAGGCTCTTCAGTTCTGAAGCCAGGGTTACTCTCATGAAGGAGCTGAAAAGGAATTTTCTTTCCTCAGCATGTCACTGACCTGCCGTTCACACATACACACCCATCACATTGTTCCTGAGTAAGTGCTGCTTGTTTGGCTGACCTTCGAGGGAGATTTCTCTAGTACAGAGAGAGTCTGTCTGCGTAAATATCCCTCAGGCATGTGGAAAACGGGTAGGGATAACAGATGAAGTCAACACATGGAAGAATTTACTGTCTTTCCCGGAGGTAAGAAGCAGATCCTCCTTAAGCACTTAAACAACTGCAAATGTTTTCAACTCAGTGTTGGTATAAAATAATAATGAAAATAACCAGTCCTACTCTCTTTAAAAAAGCAGGAAGAGAAACGAAGTGGAGGGGAGGGATAGGAGGAAAAGGAAGGTGAGGGTGGACGAAGGAGAAGGCGAAGAAAAGGGTAGCTCTTTGAGCTATCACAGCAATCCGGCTTTCATCTCACACACTAAAAAGGCACAGAAAATATGGAACAGTTGCAAAAGTCTTAAAGAGCAAGTTAAATGACTACCACAGACCGGGATCTTTTAATATCTATTGAGACGAGTGTCACAGACTACACATATTTATGCATTTAACACAGCTTTAAATAGTATACATAAATGCATGTCATTGAGCAGTGACAGGAGAATCAGGCAAGTACTTTTACTTATAAAAATATCTTCCTTCTGTGTCGCTATTTCACCTTGAAAAAGTGCCATATTCAGCATCCCAGACCCTGGACCCTGAGCACCTTCCTTTGACATCGATCCCTGTGGATCAGCCTCTGTGAGCAAAGCAGAAGTGTTTGAGACAAGGTCAAGTTTGGCCTCAGAGGGTGTATTTTGAATCAGCTTTCTTATGTTCTTACACCATCGAAACCTGTGAAAAGGAAATGAATCACGTTTGGATTTCTGCAAGAAGCTGGGGATTATGCAAACTATTTCCTGATATATTATAAGGAGAAATGCTTATTTTCATAAATAATGTATTTATCTAAAACTGTAGCCAAATCAAAAGCTGCCATTCCTTAGCAGTTAGATACAAAAACTGCTATAATTTAACAAACTGCAAATGAAAAAGTAACTTCTCTTATGAAACTACCCTCATAAAATAGATCTTGTTACAATAAGAAGTTGCTGTAAAATAGGAACAGCACTAAGAGCAGAATTGTGTATGCCTGGAATGAGATTTTACCTTAAATGTTATTCAGTAAATGAAAAGAATCATTAAATATATTACAAGCTATTACTAGAACAATCCATCCAAGTATTTTTTATTGCCATCTTCTTTTACAAACTCATTGAAAATTTTAAGAGAAAGAGGGCAGAAAATCAAGAAACAGCTAGTTTCATAAGGAATGACCATATTTTTGCTGATGACTTCAGGGCTAGTACAGCTGTACCAATGACCTGGGCGAGGTCCAGTGTTGCCCCTTAGGCGCTGTACAACTGGGCAGCTGAGTCACAGCTAATCTTCATGACAGTGAGGTTCACTTTATCAGAAAAGGGGTAAGAGTCTGATGATGGTTTAGCCATTTTATTGTTGCCAGTGTCTCAACCTTAACTTGCTTGGAGGAAGTGAGGATGCTCCTTCTAGAGCTACATTTGCACAGGTGCAGTGTTTGCATAGTGTTTAGCACAATGGGCTGCTCTTCAACTCTTGGAGATCAAAGACATTACAGTTCTGCTGCTAATTATGAGGGGCATGGATATGTTGATTTTCACTCAGGAAAAGGTTGCTAGATTGTCATTAAGAGAACACATGGAAAAAAAGACAGAAAAGTTTTATGGAATCATGAAATATAGAATAAGTTGAGTTGGAAGGAACATACAAAGATCATTACAGTCCAAATCCTGACTCTGCAGAGGACACCCCAAGAATCACACCATGTGCCTCAGAGCATTGTCCAAATGCTTCTGGAACTCTGTCAGGCTTGGGGCTGTGACGACTTCCCTGGGGAGCATGTTCCAGTGCCTAACCACTCTCTGGGTGAAGAAACTCTTCCTGATATCCAACCTAAACCTCCCCTGACACAACTTCAGGCCATTGCCTCGGGTCCTGTCATTGGTCACCAGAGGAGACATCAGCGCATTTCCCTCTGCTTCCCCTCATGAGAAAGTTGTAGACTTCAATGAGGTCTCCAACTTCACCACTCTAAATAGCCCTCTGACAGAAAGTTGTCCAGCTTATATCTGTTGTCCAGCCATATATCTGCTAAACAGCTTGTACATGAAAGTAGTGTATAATCAGAGTCACTGGCATTTTGGTTACTTTATAGCACAGGATTAACCTGAAAACAGCCATACATATGTTGCATTGCTTAGAATACCACAGTGGTTTAATTTTAAATTAACTTTTAAAATAAAAATTGCTGCAATAAAATATAACAAGTAATTTTTTTTTTTGATGTACAGACAGTTGCACATGAAAATTATTTATAACCAATTTGCACCATTTGAAAATCCCATTCTTGATCAAAATTAGAAAAATGATATTTACTAATTTAAAAATTCACAAACTAGGCCCTTTGAAAACTTTTGTACAAACAGCTCCAGACCCTCAACTTTTAATGGTTGTTTATGAAGTTCATGAAGTTCATTTTATGTTGTTCAGCCATATCCTTAAAAAAACCCCAAACTATTAAACAAATGTTAGGCTGACCTATGTCCAGACAGCAATTGTGGAGTTCTGCAAAAATGGTCATTTTGAAACTCTTCATTATTCACTCTGATGAAAAATATCTGCCCCGCAATATCTCAAATCTAGTAATGTCTGTTATAAATTTCCCCTTTCTGCCCTGGAATGAAAGACACAGAACTGCACTTCAAGGAACTGAATTCCATAGCCAGGTAGCTTAATTTGCCAATCCGTTTCATCCATAAAACACAGTCTACACACGTGGACCATATTATAGGGAATTAAAAGGTGAATGAAAAAGAGCAGTTGAGTGAATAAGGAACATAGGATGCAGCCATATCCTACGAAGCTTTTTCCAAACAAGTACCGAAGATCTTAAAATTAACCCACCACTGTACCACATGGTCTCAGTCAGATACCAAATGACCCACATTCAAGCATAAGCGAGGCCAGACCTCTTGAAACTGCCTGTAACACAAAGGCCTAAGCTCCAGAAAAAAACAGTGGCTTGTTAAACAAAATGAAGCATTAGCGTTTAGACATAGACAAAACAGCCTGGGATGCAAACCTGCCTTAAGTTCATGGCAGTTGCAGACAGAAAACGCACAAATAGCTGAACAGCCTATTATAATTACTCACCAGAAAGCTGGAAGAACAAAGCAACTCACTTTATAATGGCATTTTCTGGAAAAAATATTCCCAATTCAAAGAACAGCTGAAGAAAAAATTTCAAGATAACTTCAGTTAGAAAAATCACAGTTACTACTTTATAAACAGCATTTAAATTGTGTATTCAGAAGGTATTCCTAGGAGGACTGCATCTGCCAGTAAACTATTCCAGGTCATCTGCAGAGTGCTGGTAAAACACAAGAGCCACAAACTTCCTGAAGCCAGGTCAGCCTTTTATTAAGAGGACATTTTTTGAGAACTGTAGAGCAAATTAATTGATTTGGTTTCAGGTGAGAATACCTCAATCCTTGTTTCCCACATTGGCTCCTGCAATGGAAATGTTACCTTGTCATGTATACAGTGCAGAGAGCTTCAGGATGGTAATGAATATCAAGCCAACATTTCTCTTAGTGGCCAGTTTTCTAAATGTGGGCAGGCAGTCATATGCACAGGCACTAATCAAGCTTCCCTCTTTCCACAGGAGGCTGCTTAGAGAGATATATGGTAGTAGGATTTGTGCTATGTTGCTCAGGGAATAGGGAACAGATGGAGAAAATTTAATTCCCAGGGCCTATGGCTGCTAGGGGATTCCCTCATGCCACTTAAGTCTTTGAAGTAAAAAGAAAGTTTCTCAAACCATGTAAAGAAAATTTTACTCCCTACTAACTTGTCTATTTATTTCAAAAAACTTTTTCAGCAGAGAAAACATTTTTCTGCAGCAGATATAACAGCTGCCCCAGATCCGTAGAGCAATCCCATGGTGTACACTGTGGTTGTCCTGCCAATTTCCTTTTTAACTAAAGCACAGAATGATGAGATGCCAACCACAAGACAGCATATTATTCTGATGCTCGGCACTTACGTGTGGAGAATATTAACTGACCCCTTTTATTGATTAATTGCACCTTTTAATGCAATTAGGGAAAGGGTTAGGTTATAGTTTCCCACTGAGGGGGACAGGCTAGTGGCACAAAGGGCTTATAAATCACCCAGCTCACAGGGGCTTCAGCATGTGTAAATGTACAGATGTGGACAAAATAGAAGTTACTTGTGCTGTTAGTCACATGAACAGAAACATGTAGACAAGTGTTGCTTTGAACAAAACAAATTGATTTTAATAATGGTAAATAGAGTTATTATTGATGACAGTTGGCTGCTGGATTGAAGCATCTCAGGATGCTCAGTCAGAATTGAGGAAAGCCAACAGGACTTGGGAAGGTAGCACAGGAGTCAGCAGCACGAAGATGTCAGACAAATGTGGCTGTTCCCAGGTGATAGGGTGGTGTCTAGGGACATAGCAGCCCACTCTGAGAAGCCTCCTGACAGGGAGGGCTGCTTGTTTATTACACAGTGAGCAACTGAAAATGCAAGTATTGAGGATGCAGCCAGGAGTGGACTGAAGACAAGTTAATAGGAACCAAAATCCTGTTGGCCTTTTTAAAGCCATGGGGTCTGCTTCCCTTCTCTCCTCTGGCCTCTAATTTTCAGTCAATATCTAAGAGAACAAATGAAGATAATATTTAAACTGTGATTTAAGCCATGGCAGAAGAAGAAGTGACCAAAGCAGTGCTGGGGGTCTTTTGGCTAAAGACCAGCAGTTAGCTGCTCTTTTGTTGACTCAGCTTAAAAGAGTAAAAAATGTTTGTATTTATTTTAGGAAAACATCAAAGGAGCATCCTTCCAATCCTTACTATAGCCTCTAGGTACTTGCAGTGATTACTGCAACAGCAGCTCTATTTTGATCTGGCTGAGCCAATAACTCTGAACGTACTCCTTGGAATAGGAGTCTAGCTTCTGTGGTCTTTCCTCTTCCATCTCATCCTGTCAGAGAGCAGAAAACCGTTGCATCCCTGAACCTAAAGTCCTTACAAAGGCTCATTTAGTTGCAAGTTTCAGGTCCCAGTGTGGAGCTGGAAGGAGATGAAGGGGAATTTAATTGTGTTACAAATATTCCTGCCGGAGCAGGAATGTGGAAAATTACATATCATTAAGATATAATCTCTTCTCTATCTTTTGACCACTATCTTCTCGCTTCACCTGTTCCAGTCCCTCAAAAAGTGGCCAGCCCCAGTGAAGGAGGGTGATTGCAGGCTGCATGAATCCAAGGATGTGAATTGGAATTACAGCCCCTTTCTGGGAAGCTACCTTGAGGTGCTCCCTTAATTTGCGGCAAAACCTCACCCTATCCATGGCCTCCTCACCAAAGTTCCTCAATCAGTGACTTAAACTGTTGGTTTCCACCAAAAACAGTGCAAACCCCAACTTGTGGCATAGCGTCCTCCAGCTGCAGGTGGGGAGAGTGCTGACACACATTCTGTGAGGTCCTGCAAGCTCTCCCTTCACCCACCCTTGTGTCCTAAACCCACAGAGGGACAGCCAGATGCCCAACACTGAGGGCATGCAGATCCATCCCATTCTGCACAAAGCAGCAAAAGTCAGGGACAAGGAGATGATCGTCTTGGGAAGAATCTAGGCAAACATTTCATGAATGGAAGCATGCAGCGTTTAAACTTACAGCGGTCTCTACACAGAGATATTTATCAAATTGTCCCTTCTCTGGCAGAGCCTAGCACAGGGGCATCCCCAGCCTAGGGGGATGATCTGGGCTCAGGAGAGAGGGACTGTGTGCACAAGAGAGGTGGTGAAAAGTGAAAGCTGCCTGGTTCCTTCTCTTCTGCCCCACTGCACAGAAAAATTAACTTGCACCAGAAAAAGGCACACAAGAAAGACAAGTGCAAATTACCTTTTCATTTCACAAAAGAGGAGGGAGAGGCAAGACAAACTATGCTGCTCTCAGGTCCAATTCCTTTCATGTATACTTCCTGGGGCAATGCAGTTATGTGCCTACCTAATAGCTCAGTCTAGCTCCAGGTAAGCAGTCATTAGTTTTCTTAGGAAATGCTCTAGCAGTACGATACAAAAAGTAGGTAAATTTATTTAGCCCTTAGTGTTGAAGCATATATAGAGAGAGATGTATAGATAACGCAGATATAAATACAGGTACAGGGGTACACATACACATAAGGCTTAAGAAAAATAGATAGATCTGGTACCACTTTCTGTAGGGGTGGAATAGAAAGAAAGAAAAAGAGGGGGACATATGAATTTAGTAAGCTGAGGCATAATTGCCATGAGTAAATGTTAATGCATAGGGATGAACTTTTATTTTTACTTTATACATATTAATAGGCTGCCTCTTTGTGAAAGAATGACATCAGACATTGATAAATTTGACAGAAGTGAAAGGAAAAAATGGTTGCACTATTAGGAACATTCCTGAGGTGGTGTTGAACGGTGTCTTTGATATATCAGCCTTCAGTCTCTGAGCACATTCGTATTAACTTGTGTGTACATCCAGAATTCAAATGAGGTGCTTCTTTAGATGCTGACTTTTAGCAGCAGTCCCACCAGACAGGCTGGAATCAAACCTACAGTTTCAGAATGTGGTATAGTATAATTTTCTCAGTACAGTTTGTGCCTGCTGACTCTCTCAGAAGATTAGAGAAAGAGGCAGCATATAGCAGGTCGTTAAAGAGCCACACAAGGCTGAAGAGTGAAAAAAAACTTCAATGAACGCAGTGCTCCAAGTACACTCTCCTATGCCAAGAGATCAGTGCAAGGCTGTGTTTATAATATTGCTGAAAACAGAGAGATGACAAATTGCTTGGAATGTATTCACTTAAAGGCAAGTGAGGGCTAACCACCGATGTCTGAATGCCTCAAAAATGTCTGAACATTGGTGCATTGCCACAACATTGATGCTCTTTATAACCCCTCAAGAAACCACTGAGAAAACAGTGCTACACACCTGCAAGATATGCATTTGTCTGGAAACATCATACCGGTACAATAACTGTCTGAGAATCTTACAGGAAAGCCAGCATACACAGGTGCATCACATGGCTTAGGATCCACTGTGAGCCTAGAAATAAATAAAAAGCCAAAGCCATGCATCTTTTTCTCATTAGTCCATTGCTCTTAAAAATAGACACCAGGAGACTGGAATTTTAAGATGTAAGTTAACACTACTGACACATATTTCTGAGCAGTTTCAAACCAAAGGGGGGGAAAAAAAAAACCAAGGAAGGAAAATATTTGGGAAGTGGAAACAGAGGCAGCCATGGAAAATGAATGCATAAAGAGAAGAAACAGAGATGAATGAATGTGTGTTAGATTATATATATTAGTCTGCTAGAAAATTTTGTTTTGAAATCTGGTTTTATAGAAATTTGGGCTATTCAATGAGATTTCTGTTATAAGTCTGCTTCCAAAAGACAACAGGAGAAACAAAATTCTTTTTTAAAAAGTAAAGTGTTGAATAGCCATTTTGCTTTCCTTTGCCTCATTAGCATGCAAGTACTCTCTTTGGAGACAAACAGATACAGAAATAAGAAATAAACATTCACCTTTCTGTTCATCACATAAGAAAACACAAGTGGGTTTTTATCCATTTTTTATCTGGTTTCATACAACCCTTAAAAATATTGGGTGTTCTTCTTTTTAAAAAATATCAAAGTCTCCTTTTGGTAAGCAAATGTAAGACATCATCTATATTTTCACTTTTTTTTTTAGATATCAACCATAAGACTGCTGTCAAATTAATTAGCATCTATAGCCAAGATTATGTGTAACAAACTAGTAACAAACATTAGCTCTTCTATGCAAAAAAGCCAAGCATTTGAGTCTCTTCATGTCAAACAGTTTTTATCAGACCTACTGTATATTTGAATCTCTCAATGCCTAGTATCACAGCATGCCTAGTAGTTAAAGATAATTAAAGTAATAATATACTTGTTAACTGTGGAGATACTGCACCTAGCATCAGACTGCTTAGAATAACTAAAACAAACTGGCTGAAAGGTTGAGGATGCAGTTTGCATGCTCCTGCTGGCTAAGAGAAGCTTCACACCCTCATCCTGTTATCAGTGAAATAAGGCAAGGGTCCTTCTATTTCAGAGCACAGGCCACAGTCTAATAGACCAACTATTTTACTGATCATTTTCTTCTTCATAATCAGGTGGACCAATTTCCCTCTTTTTTATCTGTCAGAAGCAAGTGCCTTTTTATTAATGTTTCTCTTGAGGGGAAGTACTCCAACTGCTTACTTGTCCTCTAAATTCCTGCTAAGTGTTTAACACGTCTTTTACCTTCTAAAGAAGCCCAGTGTCTGCAAACCTGTTCAAGATGAGACCTGAGTTTTCCCTCACCCCATGTTTTCGGCATCATCAACATCAGCATTTTAAGCAAGCATCACTGTCTAAAGAGCAGATTGCTTCTGCATGACAGAAATGCTCAAATACTATGCTGCTATTCAGCAAAAATATATTCAAAAACCATAGATAAGCAGAAAGAATTTATTTAAGAGGTCCTGTTTCTACAAAGCAATATGCTTACTGTAAGGAGAGAGGTGTTGTATTTAACTGGCAATGACCACTCTTACTCTGAGCTGGCAATAACCTGCAACAACAAATAGATCCAAGTGTTTTATTCATCCATGGATACTCATTTTCCTCCTCCTGCAGATACATTCTTTCTATGTGTCCAGTGGCTCGAAGCCAAGAAACTCATTTTATGCTTGATAATTCATTGCTAATCAGTGCTAATCTGTTTGGGAAAACATGTACGGCTCAAGCACAAAGAGAATTGGATCAGTTTGGCTGTTTTGTTGGTGACAGTTCACCATCGAGAGCAGCTCTCTGACCTCTTCCATGGGACCCACATGGAGGTTCACTCACTCATGCAAGTTGGTCTGCACCAGGAACCAGCCAGAAGCTTGTGCTTTTTGAGACCTGGGCATTTAAAATTAAAGTAACAAGTGAATTCTAGTGCATTGTGCACTAATTTCACTATTCACATCTCTGAGGGCAGTAGTCACTACTAATACACGTTTACCACTGCAAAGCTTGTGCGAGCCTGGCTTGATCCTACTGAGACCTATGCAACTAAAAAAAAATAATTGAGAGAGCTTTGTAAGGAAGGGACATATCATGTCAGCTTTGCTTTTAATTTATGGTACTTGATCAGCCCAATATTTTATATGGGCAACGATTAGGAGCAAAATTTGTATCACAGAATCATGGCATATGCTGAGCTGGAAGGAATACACAAGGATCATTAAAGTCCAGCCCCTGGCCCCTGCACAGCACCATCCCCAAGAGTCACACCATGTGCCTCAGAGCATTGTCCAAATGCTTCTTGAACTCTGTCTGGCTTGGCGCTGTGACCACTGCCCTGGGGAGCCTGTTCCAGTGCCCAGCCACCTTCTGGGTGAAGAACCTTTTCCTAATATCCAAACTAAACCTCCCCTGACACAACTCCAGGCCATTCCCTCAGGCCCTGTCACTGGTCACCACAGAGAAGAGATCAGCGCCTGCCCCTCCTCTTCCTCTAAAAAGGAAGTTGTAACTGCAGTGAGGTCTCCCCTCAGTCTCCTCCAGGCTGAACAGACCAAGTGACCTCAGCTGCTCCTCACACAGCTTCCCCTCAAAGCCCTTCACCACCTTTGTAGCCCTCCTTTGGACTCTCTCTAGTAACTTAATTTCATTCTTACACTGTGGCCCCCAGCACTTGAGGTGAGGCCGCCCCAGTGCAGAGCAGAGAGGGACAATCCCCTCACTTGCCCGGCTGGCGATGCTGTGCCGGATGCCCCCCAGGACAGGGTTGGCCCTCCTGGCTGCCAGGGCACTGCTGACTCATATTCAACTTGACATCGACCAGGACCCCCAGGTCTCTTTCATGGCCCTGCATTCCCCAGACTGCATGTACATCCAGAAGCAGTCCACGAACACAACCCTGAAAATTGCATTTTCCCCATAAAAACAACTATAGACTGGGGAGGGAATGGAAGAAAATACCCCAAACTTAGTGAAATCTCACAACACTTGGCTTTCAAACCCTGGGATGGAAGTCAGACAACAAGTACTGATTTTGCTTCATGCAAAATAATGTTTACGTTATTGCTGCAAAATTCTGTCCCTGATATTTTCCTGCAGGCTTTGAGCCATGTGTTTCTGCGTAATACAGCAAAGGCACAATTAAGCTCCTCTCTAAGACGGTGCTCTGCCAATGCCAGTGCTCTCCCAAGCAGGAGCACTGCAGAGAGGGGAGCCAAGGCACACACAGGCTGCGGGCACTCCTGCGTCTCACCCTCAGTCCAAGGGCTCAATTTTGAGTCGAGGCTGCTGAGGCATGTCTCAGCTCAGCTTGACGGATCCGCCGGGTGGTTATTCAAATGCGATGTTGTCCCAGGCTCATCTGGAATGCCGGCATGACAGCATTTCTCACTCACCCCTTTTTTTTATTCATTAAAAATAAGACTGCATGAGCCTCTGAGAAACCTGTCTGTAAAACAAAGGTCTGCATTAAAGCCAGGTATGAAAAACCGTCTTCCTGACAAGCAGTTGCTATTTGGAGATGCATTTATCTCTCAGGGAATCGGTTATGTGCCAGAAACAGAGAAACAATCCCATACAAACAGCAACATTAGGGGAATCTTAAGGCTGAAATTTAAGCACTAAAAAGACAGAGTGTACCTCAGGAAAAGCTAGATTAGCTACCTTATCACTTCCTGCAAGCCTACATACAATATTACAGCCCTTAATTAAACGGACATGTTTTCTCTCTGACAGAATGAATCAGATGGTCTTCTAGATTTTCTGTGTTTAGCATATATTAACAATTTGTCTCTTTACTGTGTGTCCATCATTTAATTAGCATAAAAGCCCCCTAGTCCAGTGTTTGCTTGGTCATCTTTATAACACATACTCTTACCTCAAAGGTAGTTATTTTAATAATTTCATCAGTACAGATGTACAATGTATTCCACAAGACATTTTTCTCTTTAGAGACAGATGTACTTCTTAGCAGTAATTCATTACTTACTACCTCGCAAGCTGTTTTTCAGACAAATAAACTCACAGTTCCATTACCAGTATCTTTTAATGATATTTCTGTTTCAGATTGCTTTATCATTGGAGTCTAATCCAAATTTCACTGAACTTTCCCATTAATTTCAGTGAAAGGCTCTGTTCTTTATTTTCCAAGCAGCTCAGAGCACATCTCAGAAAAATCTGTATACTATTTATTCAAAATGACATTTCAAAATAAAAAGCAAAATATTTCTTTAACATTAAATTGCTTCTCTAATGAGCAAAACATCCTGTAGAGGTTTTTCACTAGTTAGCTGAGAGCACGTCCTAGAACACAGTGAGTGAAAGAAACCTGCATGTTAAATGATAAATGGGAGCAGGGTGTTTTCAGAATTACTTCAGAGGGCAGCACAAATGAGTTTCATATGTAACCTTGCAAAATCATCATGTTGGGCAAATTTGAAAACTTATTCAAAATGGAAATGTTGAGACCGAGAACAACAGATAGCATCGCTGAAAGTGTTAGAAGAATAAGGTGGTCTCTGGATCTCCGGGCTGTGCACCAACTATTCTCTGCTCCTAAACACAATAATGAATCTTGGAAGATTTCCTGCTGGGGGACACAGTCTGCAAAGAGACCTAGCACTGAAAAGTAGAGTCTCTGTAGAGTGACCCTTCCTTTAATGCACTCTCCTGAGATTCCACCTGGACCTGGATTACTTCATCCAGCTCTGGGGCATCCAACTTAAGAAGGACATGGACCTGTAAGACAGGTCCAGAGGAGGGCTACTAAGTTGATCAGAGGGCTGGAGCACCCCTCCTATGAAGTCATACTGAAAGAGTTGGGGTTGTTCAGCCTGGAGAAGAGAAGGATCCAAGAAGACCTTGTAGCAGCCTTCTAGTACGTAAAGGGGACTACAAGAAAGCAGAAGAGGGACTAATTACAAGGACATGTAGTGATAGGACAAGGGAAAATGGCTTTACACTGAAAGAGGGCAGGTTTATATTAGATATTGGAAAGAAATTCTTTACTGTGAGAGTGGTAAGGCACTAGAACTGGTTGTCCAGAGAAGCTGTGGATGCCCCATCCCTGCAAGTGTTCAAGGCCAGATTGGATGGGGCTTTGGGCAACCTAATCTAGTGGACAGTGTCCCCAGCCTTGGCAGGGGAGTTGGAACTAGATATTCTTTCAGGTTCCTTATAAGTCAAAGCATTCTGTGACTCCTCTGCAATTCTCTGTACTCAACATATTTCTGGGTTTTGGAACCCTGGACTTCACACAGCAGAGGACTTAGGTCTTTGAAGACCTTCTGAAAATTCTACCTTATTTTATAAAGTACTTGGTCGCGTTGTGCATTTTACAACCACAAACCTCTCCAGTCATGCCCACTGATTAAATTGATTGCTACAAACTATGAGCCTGTGTGAAAGCCAAATCAAACTAGGATTCACTATGATGAACATGATCAGAAAATGCCAAAAGGGAATATTCTATTTAGGCATAAAGTAGGAATGTCAACATACCCCAGTTCCATGGTACTCCTTAATTGTTATGAGATTTCACTACTTATATCATGATTTGCTCTTGAAAAGAATTCTAAAATTGTAAACGATACTGAGAACTTTGCTGTGTAGAAAATTCACCTGTATCTTACCTCTCAATTTCCTACTCCCAGTTTTTCCGAACTTAAAATTTCTGGTGGTTTTTGCTGTTAAGTACGCTATATGGTTTCAACAATTTGGAAAGGTAAATGGGAGATTTAAAAAATTAAGTAGTTTGAACATTAATTTAATAACTAATTTGTATTAAGTTAGGAATATTGAGTACTAATCCCTCATACTTAAATTCATACAAAGAGAAGGGAAGAGTTACCCTAAGGGCACCTCATGACAGGGGACAGCTACAATTATTAAAATAGTAAAATAGCAAAATATTAATTATCTATAATTTTTTTTTTCTATAGGGTGAGACTGGCAATTGACCATCTGGATATTAGAAACTGAGAGGACTTGTTACACAACTGATTTTCTTTCCTTGTCACTACAAGCTTGTTCCCTATAGTTTCTTCTGTAATGATTTATTCAGCAGTTTATTAAAAAAAAAAAAAGGAAAAGGACTTGTCATTCTTTCCTGAGCTTTCACAAAAGAATGAAGAGATTTAAGCAAGAGAAAAAAATGAGTTCCTGTATTCTTGTCTTATCAATATCAGAAACTCATCCTAATGAGGATTACTCCTACACTAACACCACAGCTCTTCCTGTTTCTATAAAACTATTGACAAGTTGCATATATTTCCATATTTGATCTGCATTAATATTAAAATCCTCCTGAAGTTTCTAGAAAGATTTACATGTTTTATCATCAGATAAACCCTTTATTATCTTGTACCAAAAGTTCTTTCTTTAAAATGCAATAAATATTTAATTTGAACAAACAAAGCAAAAGCAATTACGGAAAAGAGATGCCCTAAGAAAAAAAGAAATCTGGAGATTGAATTCACAGCTGCATTTGCTGTCTGTGTAAGAATTTCCAGAGTCAATACCAAATAGAAAAAGAAGTAGCAAACACCAAATCTCATATGTAGAAGTCAGAAGAGATACCAGGTTATTATCCTCGAGCGTTATCCATGCAGTGCTATGCTGGATGGATGAGTAGCAGAAGAGACAAGATATTGCTGTGGTGGCTGGAGGCAGAGTGCAAGAGGCAGGTGGCACGACAGGACTGAATAGATAGCAAACCCTCCGGTAACACTGGCAATAGGAAGTGGTAAGCAAAACTCAGTACCTTTTGGATTTTGTTTCCCAGGAGCTAGAAGGTGTTGAAATGATTTATTTATTTATGGTCAATCCTTTGGAGTTGTAAGTCTCACAAGAAGTTGCTCAGCAGATCAGAGACTCCTCAAGAACCCCACACCTTGTGCTGCTTCAGCACTTGACATCCACCTCTCAAGAAGTGTGCAGAGGATTGCATGGAGGGAGGCATTAATAAGAGAACAGGCAGGAAGAGAGGAGGAACAAGAAGCTCTTCTTTCATTTGTACAAACATACTACAAGAAAAGAGTGAAATAGATTCAAAGGGAGATAATTTTATAAGTGCTGGGACTTGTGTCTGAGGCAAATTTCATTGTCCTTCAACATAGCCTAGGTCTCAACTACTATATCACTCAGAATACACACAGCAAACGCCACTGGTCTCACTCCTGATCCTCCCGAGCAGTTTACTCCTAAAGTTAAAAAGAAATTTCATCTTTATCTTATTTGGCTATCTCTCTTTTCATCTCTGCTGTGGTCTGCAATCCCCATCTCTGTGCCATCCATCAGTGAGACAGGCCAGGGAAACACAGAACCACTGGTACTTACAATGCTTGATACTCCTGGATAAATCATCAGAGAACATGCTATAGGGAACAACTTCACAATGACAAGGAAATAAAATCAATTTTATAATAAGTCTTCTCAAATTCTTGTTTCCATAGCGTTGATCCTAAGTCATTCCCATAGAAAACTCTACCCAAGAGCGAGGGAAAGAGAAAAGTTGTCTGAGGTTTCCCTCTGAGAACATTTGACTTCTTCCTCAGCGATGTGGGAATTTGCTCTCCATGCTCTATGGAGCAATGGTGAGGGGATTAGATTACAACTCCATTAAATTTTCCCAGAGCCACAGGAGACTGTGCAATCTCTAGCTCTTTTCTAAATGATAGTTTGCTCAAAAGGCCTCCTGTTACACTTGAAATATAGGGCAGGTGTTACGGCTTTAGCTATAGACCCACATAGAGAACCCAGAGACAGAGGAGTGAGGTGGTGCCTCAGAGTCCACAAATATTTCATAAACCATACCAAAAAAACAAAAAGGGGAGGGGGGTGCCTCAGGTGAAGATGGTATGAAAAAAATAGGTTGTTATTAGCATTGTAACTTTAGAAGGGAGTTGAAAATTTCCTATTCTCCAGCATTCAAACTAGCACTAAAACATTGGTGCATCATGCTGGACAATACTGAGCTTTAATACAGATCTTTTTCTTATATAACCAGACACCAAGCAACTGTGTTTCTAGGATTGCTATCTACAGGACACATAATCTTTATCCGGTCACAAGTCTTCCCTGCTCTCAGAGTTTGTTTCATGTGCTATCCTTCTCCTGCCATTTCCATTTCAGAGTAAGCTCTTTTACCTCCTACCAGTCCACTAAAATGCTAGTGTGTCACTGCAGCTTAAAGTGAGGGGTAGTCACTGATGTTGTCATATTTGTGGAAAAACTGTACATATGACTCACCATGCTGACAACCTGAAGACAGTTTTTTTGATCTGGTACTTGCATTTCCTCCTCCTTTGCCACTTCCCAAAAGTCAAAGTAAGTGGACACATCCATGTGTCATTCTGTATGTGTGACACTGGTTTTCAGGATTTTTTTCTATATGCAAATAGTTTTGACTGAGGTCACTGGGGTTTGTTTTGAAGACCCCAGGTTTAATTTTTCCTTTCATACCTGCAAAGAAGGCAAAGTTCCATATCAGCATCAGTCATCAAATCAGTGATTTCATGAACGTAAAATGGTGGGTGTGAGTCTTATTATCACAGTGGTTCCCTTGAGCCTCTGTGGTGGAATAAAAGGGCATCAAACCATATATGAATAATTGCTGTGGTCTTTGAGATCCCTCTGTTTTACTCATATAAATGGAGCATCAGCAGAAATTATTATCAGGTCAGGTAACTCTAAGGGTGAGATCCTCAGCAGATGTGAATCACTACCACCCTAATAAAAAAAAAAAGGTCACCATTAATGCCGCTTTGAGATTCGGCTTTAGGAAGCATTTATCTTACTGTGCTCATCTGAATTTATGAGGAACCTGCACTTAAAAATTAAATTGCATCTGGGAGTCAGGAAAAAGGATCAGCTTTACATGAACAATTAAATGTGACAAAACTGTACCAAACAAAACTCAGGGCTCTTGATTTGCCAGGTAATTTATATTAAAGAACATTCAAAAAGGTTTTTCACTGGCATAAGAGGTTGCCTGGATATAACACCAAAGCTAACACAATACTGCTGCTGTTACCTTTCAAAAAAAACTTTATCTGCAGTTAAAAAGATAAACTGGGCACATAAGAAAGGTAATCCAAAATCTAAAATTAAATAGTTTGCAGTCTCCAGTTAAATTAAATGAGTAGTGGAACAATCTAAGAAAATACAGAATTCATTTTGTGGCTATTATATACACGGCTATCGGTGCTTGTTATGGTTATAAAATCACACTTCAGATGCTCACATCTCCCCAGTTTTCAACTCTTCCAAGAGTTATAGCTCTGGCACTTCTCTATAGTACAAAAATACAGCACAGCTTCTTGCAATTTCCTGAGACACTGCACCTGTAATATATTCATGCTAATTGCTCCAAACTCATGCATACAGATGACAAAAGAAGCTGAACGGCAATTCAGCTTTTTCATGCAAAAGAAACATAATTGTTTTATAATATGCTGTAAGTTTTAAACCTGCAGGTTAAGTATTCATTTAATTATTTAGGGAAAGGTTGCACTTCTCTCCATGTACAAGAGGCAGCCTGCCTCTGCGTTACACCAGGAGAAAGGCGAGGAGGAGCTCAGATTTTGAATTTTCCTTCCTCTCTCTCTTCTTCCTGCATCTCTCCCTTTCCCCTTATTATGAATGCAGTATTGCTTCTACTGCCTCTGCTCACCCACTTACCACTGATATTTTCAGAAACAGGTTATTTGAGCCAAATATGTTGATGAGAAAATAGAGGAAGAGGAGAGGAAATGTGTTTCCTGCATAGGTGACTCGTTTCAACACAGGTATTACAAATCTCCTAAATAAGACCTTTTACTAGTTAAGGGATTTTATTTCAGACCCTATCAGCAGAATGGCAGGAAAAAGAATGGTTTTGCAGCAAAATCAAAAGTATTTTGAGTTTCTGATGGGAGAACTACTTACCTCTGCAACAGCAGACCCTGTAAGATGCATCAGTAGCTACCAAATATCTCCTTTGGCCCAAAACATTGAAGCCTGTGTTTTTCAAAATGGAAGAATCAATTGAAAGATTTACATCTGGATTTGTATACATATGTGATCCCGTAGTTTTAATATGTTGTCTGAACCACACAGATTCATTAAATTTGTCTAAAGGTACTACATTAAAAAGTCATCAAATATTATTTTCAAGACTTTAAAATTTGTCCCTAGGTAGTAATGAGACTTAACAGAATTAAGCAATGCAACATCTTGTCACAGCCCTGATCCTACCTCTTAAAATACTCACACGAATTTTCCGTGGATAGGCACACAAGTATGGGGGCAACAGAAACCTGCTGAGCAGGACATGGATCAAACTAGCAAGAAATAAATTTCAGCTAAGAGGAACAGTACTCATACATGTCCAGAGAGACAAAGTCTCTGCTCAGAGCCATTAAGCTCCTAAATAATCTCGGCCACTTGCATGATACAAAACAGCAGATCTACATTTTTGAAGAGGTAGTGGCAGCCCAGGAGAAGTGAGAGCTTTGGAGTTAGGTCACCCTGTGAGGATGTGGAGCACAGGGTCCAACTGCTCCTTCTGCCCAAACCACAGCCTGAGCTTGAGTTCAAACCAGCACCCCAAGACAGAATCCTAACACACAGCTTTCTCTGGGGTGGGAAAATTCTCTCAGACACCAACACAAGAGTTTTTCCTCCTCATAGAAATAATTTGCCATGCAAAGGACTGAGGTAAGAAAGAGTGTCTTTAACCCCAGGAACTAGGAAATGTATCTAAGATGGGTGTTCAACTCCACATCTGATAGGTATCACTGCTCCAGAGCAGGGATCTGAACCTGGCTCTTCTACCTTTCTCTCACAGCTACATTTACTTTGAGCATGTTGTGACCATGATGGTAACATCAGGTCCACAGCAAAGACAGTCCCATTTTGAAGGCTTCAAGGTTTTAGCCACAGCAGTCCTTGAAGTAGATCTCAATATTTAGGTGAGTTTGGACAGCAAAATCTTGAGCATATGCAAAACTTAACATGCTAAACTAATAGTCAGGAGGTAAGTGACAGCTGAGGAGTAATTATGCCAATGGTACATGAATGCTGGGACAAGGTGATGCCTACATTGTGCAGCAGATTATGGTGACAGAAAAGCTCTGTGCTGACTTTCACAGTACATCCACAGAGTTCAGCACAGCACCATGCAGAGACAGTCACACAGGTCTCAAAGGCAGCCTAGCCTTTTTGGTATAGCAGAACATGCATTATTAAATTCAATCCCTGTTTCTCAGCAGAGCTAATTAGTTCAGGTGCAGCTCAACACTGCTATAATTATACTCCATCTGCTTCCAGAGCTAGCTAGTTTGGGTGCTGAGAGCTTGGAAATTTCTCTGCAGTACCCCCTCATGGGAGGGGGCATGATACTATTATGTCCTTAGGCGTGAAAAGAGATGGATTGACACTTTGGTCTCTTTGATGATGCCAGCCTTAGCAGCCTAAATCCTGCTGAGTTAAACCCTCTCAAGGGACAGATTTTTTAAGATGTTTAAATAGCTAAAGCCCCAGGTATGGCCCCAGTGAGATTTTTGAAAAATGCTTCATAAGCACTAAGTGTTTGTTGGTGGTAAATGACTCTGTGCGGCAGCACAGCAGCGGGAGCCCCACGTCAGACACCCAACCGAGGCAGTCTGTCGCAGGCAGCAGCCCTCAGCGCCCCGGCTCTTACCAAAACTTTGATGTGCTCAGGTTGGCTCTGCTGGCTTGCAATCCAGCATGTAAGTGCTAAGACTCATTTGGCTACACAGAGAGTATCAAGCCTGTCTGCTTCTCAAGAAACAGATAGTGACAACTCAGATGAATGCTAATTTAGCACGCAGTATTTGCTCGCTTTAAAATGAAGCCTTGATCCAAAGACTACTGCAGTGAATGGACTATCTCTCCTCCATGTCAATTCATATTGGATCAGGCCTTGAATTTGTGGCATGGAGCAATTAGTATAAAATAGATTAGGCAACAACTTCCTTTATTCAGTAGTACAAGTTTTGTCAAGACGAACGGATTGCCCACATTTGTTTCATACAGGCAGCTAAATCATCAATACCAACAAGACTGGCATTAATCAACAGAATTACCTCCTCTCTCTCACAGGCATTTTGCTTCATGTCACTTTACAAAGGCTGTCAGGGACCGTCTGTAGCTTCAAGTACAATACAGCAGTGCCACAGCACGTTTTTCCAGACACTGGAGTCATCCATATGCATTTGGCCTGCAAGCTTTTCAGCAGCACGCTCAAATGAGAACATTTTCAGTGACCACATGAACCCTACAGCGTGTTCTCCCCCCATCTGCTTTTTTTAACCACACATCACTACACTTTGATAGCATATATATGTAGCTGTGGATACATGCATGTGTATTTGTCCAGAGACTGGGTGTTCCTTCTTCCACGTGTGCTGTGCAGGCGTGACTGACACCTGCATTTAACAGGATGGAGTCTATGTGAGCATCTGTGTCACTGCCATTATTACTTCGACACACCACACTGCCGTCAGTGCCAGCTCTCTCAGTATTGTTCTCTCTGCCTCTGCTTGCTTTCTGCTTTCCAGGGGCACTGGCTGAGGTTGCTGAGACTGTTAGACATTGACTGAAACTCAATCCGCTGCTATTTATTTAACCAATATGCAGACATTACTTTCTGAAATTATTTTAGGAAGTGACAAAGGGAGCAGCCCCACATCACCCACTCTTAGGAGAAGAGCTCTGCATTTCTGCTCTGGTTCAGTTATGGCTGTCTCACTGCCAAGCTACTCTCTCAGAGTGCAGACAGCCTCCAGTGCCTTTTCAGACATGAAATAATTACTTGTTATATATAAAGGTTGCTGCCTACAAACTCTGTATATTCAGTGAATTCAGTCTTGCTGTCCTCTCTCACGCTGCACTGCAGCTTTGGACCATGTGAATGGACTGGAGTGAGAGGTGGCACCCAAAATGCCCGTCTGAGCCCAGCCCTCTGCTCCAGTCCAATAGCCATCTCCCACCCGTACCCTTTGCCACCCCACAGCCCCCAGCTTGCATAGTCTGAGGAACTCTGGCTCTCTTAGGCACACCCCATCAATGGCAGCAGGCTGCCACAAGGCAGATCAGACTGAAAGGCAGTAATTAGTGACTGAGAGGTGGTAGAGAGCTGGTATAAGGGATTTTTGCCCATTTCTGTGGAAGGCTAGCAGTTTAACTCAAAGTGTCCCCTGCAGTGGTTTAGGTTGTTAGAGCCTGACTTTGTACTGAAAAGAGAGAGGACTCACAGGCAGTCACGGCAGAGAGGCGTTCTGAGAAGCTGTCTCCACTCACTCACCTCATCTAGGCTGAGAAGTGTGTGAGTGACTCAAGCCTGTGCAGTGTACTTTCAAGCAGGTTAGTTAAAACCACTGACAATTGAAAACATCTTCCCTGGTTTTGCACTGGGAAGTGAACAAAATGTCACAAAATGCTGAGGCTCAGCTGAGAACCAGAAACTAACAGCTGAAAGTCAGGACATGACTATGGATGGAGCTGGACACAATAAAAAGGGAACAGGGGGTTCTCGGGCCTGAGGCTCAGCATTAAGGTGTGGGCCAAAATAAAACTCTCTTGGACATGACCGTAAGTCGTTCAAGTCTCATGAGCCTCACAGACTGCAACTCCCCTGAGGACCAACAGGCCAAAGGCAAACGCAGCAGAGGCAAAAGGAGCTTTCCAGAACTCAGAATTAATTATTTCTTTGCCTTTTTTTCTTGGTTCTTCCTTTTCTTCTTTATCATTTTGTAACCTTCTCTCTGTGCAAAGAGAAACACTGCCATTCTAGGGTCTGCTTTAGCTCTAAATTTAAACTTTCAATTTTGATTTTCCAGTTCTCATTAATATGTTACAGATGACTTATTTTATTAATTGCCATCTATTTTACTAGTTAATTTATTTTTCTGGGAAATAAATACTTTCCTGACCTGTTCCAGGCATGTACTAATGCTTAGCCAAATATCTTAAGGCAGTGAAGGAAAAAACAAACAGCTGAACATCTGCTGAAAAGGTTGCAAGGGTGAATAATCTTTAATAGCTTCTAATGAGCTTCCAGAAATATACTGCATAAGGAGCAATGCACAGATATGAGTTCTTAAACCCTTACTTTTAAGAGTATCCTGCTCAGTTACTTCACTCACTTACAGACAGGAGCAAACTCAGATGCAAATGTATTGCCAGATACGTTTAAAATGCACCCTACAAGGACATATCTCTTTCTTCAAGCAACCATTATTTGTGCTGAACAGCCCCCCTGCTTTTATGCTTTACTGGTACAACTCACAACAGGAAGACTGGAAGGAGTCCCTTATCATAGCTGAAACTCTCCATCACTTTGGTGCATCCCTTGTCTGTCTCGTAGCTCCACAGAGGCAAACTGAATAAGCACACGTCAGAGCTCACCTGTAACCTGCATCCAAAGGTTCCTTTGGTGATGCAGCTCAGCCCCTGGAAGTGAGCATTAGAAGGACAGGCTCAGAAGTTGAGGAGGACATCTGGTAGCTGTAGAGGTGTAGAAAGAAGTGTTGCTACTAATCCCCAACTCATTGGCCAAAGCAGTAGTGTGGAGATTGCTGAAGTGTAATCCCTTCTCTTTGTCTTGCACTTCAATTTCTCCTCTTTGGGCTGCCCTCGGCTGAGCCACATATACCTGCCTACCATGCTCAGGCAGAGCATATAAGTAAATGCAACACAAGGAAAGTCAATAGAGTTTCACTCACTTACAATAGAAGTGAATTTAGCCATAGATCAATAATGAAAAGCAAAGTGTTCCCTACGTGCTTGTTCTTGCAGCTGTCCTTCATCTGAAGGGCTCAGCCCCACTTAGAGAATCAATGTATCAATAGAGAGTAAACTGTGTTTTCAATAAAACTGGAGGCGTGAGCAGATACAGCATTGTATGATTATTAATTTCCAAAGTTAGACACAAGCTTTTAATAGTTTCCACTAAATCACCAAATGAAATTGAAGCACTTGGATAATCATCAAAAAATACTGTATTAAAGTACCTTCCTCCGTCCCTCTCCATGTGCACAAGAAACTTGGCATATTCCTAGGGCAAGCAAGGATACACTCTTGACTGAAAGCAATGATGCTTCACTGCCTCTTATTTCTGGGATAGCCCTAAGCTCATTCTGCCACCTTGTGTGATCAACATATAATACAGCACAGTCTCATTTTCAGCTCCATATTTCTTATTCCACTCCATTAGGTCTCGCCTCCTATTTAGTACTCCTCAAAGCCAGGAGTCTGTTAAACTATGTGGAGATAACCACTCATCTCTGATATTCTAATATGGACTGTCAGGATGAAGCAAATTTAATGTTTCATTCATACTCCACCTCCCAAAAAGCCACCTAGTTTTATTAGAGCAGGGAATAATTCTTACTAATTATATGAACGAACATTTCACATTTCTGTTAGCTCATTGTTAGACTGTGGTTCTCTTGAACTTCATTGAAATTATTTGCTAAATAATGCCTATGAATATTTTTAGCTGGTATTGTCCATTCAAAGCAATTTGTTGAAAACAAAAATTCAGTTTTTCAAAAAAAACCTTGAGCTGTGTGACTAGCCACTCCTTCTCTTATGGCCTATTATTTCACCTTTATAGAAATAGTTTCTTTACATTTAACCTGACTGGAAGACTGTGAATGTTAGAAAAAGATTTGGCTTTCAGTGCAAAATGTCTGTTGAAAGCAAATACAAAAGTAGTCTTTCAGAAAGTATCTCCACTGTTTTCTCAGTGTTTCTAATTTCTGGCACTGCGTTCAGTCACGACATTATGAAGGGAAAAAATTTTTAAAAAAACAAAAGCCTTTAATGAAAACCCCAGTTAAAGCCTGTAGGATAAAAGTGTTTGTTTTGATTAGCTGAATGAATTCAACTATCTTGTTCTGGAAATAGGCAAAGCATTCCTCAAGTTCATCTACAAAAACTGTCTGAAGCTTTAGTTCAGACTACCATGAGAGGCTCTGGAAGGGATTCACACACCCAGAAACAGCTGCTGGTACAATGCAAAAATCAATAATGCCGCATGAAGCTGTTACCTACAGACATCATCTCTCTTCTGAACATCAGCAAATGCCCATGTGCATCGTAGGTACTGAAACACATAAATATGACACCAGCTGCCAGTGTAGAGGGGCACTCCACCCCGTCCACAGAAAGGCACTCAGCACATCCAGTTTTTAAACGCCTGTGAGCTTGTGTGTGCTGATCCGCCGTTAAGCAAAGGTGACAGAAGGTAGGAGGCAGAGAAAACAATTATCAAAAGCTCCTTCTAAATCCTACAAATGCAGATGTTGACATCTTTTATTGCCTTATGCTTTACAGATACAGAACTACATTTCTTATCAAAGTGAGCTACGACTCAGACTTAATTATCCAGAACTGCAGTGCCTACAAGATCTATGCTAAAAGCATAGTGAATGCAGTCAAAGCAAAATTCATTCCTGTAGTCTGGTGTTAATGCCTTATGCACAGGGAAATAATTATAGCTAAAAGCTGATGTTTTCACTTCATACTTATGGAATACAATTCGTCTTACAGAATCTCATCCTCACCTTAACTTGTAGCTGTGGTCAGAAAAGTGTTTATGTCAACATCATACCATTTTACTCACCATATATTCTGCAAGTAATCGAATCACAGGGCTGATCTCCAGCCCTTCTGCAAGGAGAAATAATTGAGGCAGGAAGATTCACAGAGATTTTAATAAGAACCAGGCAAAATATGTCTACAAGATAGAAACACAAAAAAATATGCAATTTGCATGTCAGAGACAGCTTTAGTAAATTCAGAATTTGCCAAAAAACTTCAGGCCACACAAACATACCCCTCCACAATTAATAATGAAGTAATTGCAGAAAAATTCCTTTTGTTTCTTGAATTACCCTGTACAAAATTTTGACCTTTTACAATTTTTTTACTAAAAAGGAATAATAAATATATATATTTAAAACTGAAAATTTTGCCTCCAACTATGTGTTTCAGGTTGACCTAAAAAGGAAAATCATATTAAAGTATGATTGAAAAACACAACCTTCAAAATATGTTACACACAGTTCTAATTTCAAAAGGCTTTGGCTCAAGTTTCAAAAGCACAGAGCAACCCTGCAATGTGCATAATTATCTTGGTATAAGGGAGCATACAGTAAAGGGACGTGTAAAGTTTGAATCCCTTTACAGGCTCTTGCAGAGCCCTTGGCAAGTCATTTCATCCTCTTATATCTCTATTTCCCTATCTATTAAGTCAGGGCAATAATACCTACCTTCCCTGAAGAGGTGACAGTAATTAAGTCAATGTTTAGCATAGCACTTTCGAGATGCAAATCTCTGCATTAAAGTTCTAAGTACTATTATTATTATCATCATTATCACCGATTATCATTAGGCTAAAGCTACTGTTTAATTCTGTATGTTCTCATTCTGAGATATGCATTCAACTACCATTGTAAGCTAATTATACCATCTACTCTTAACTATAGGAGTACAAAAGCATACCTTCTGCTGCATTTGCAGTCTGTTCTCACTTTCAAATTATCTTTCTGTAAAGGAAAGTATATTCTTAACTAATGCCTTAAGGAAGTTTGCATGGTATTGCCAAATTAGCTTATTGCAATTAGTATCTCGGGTTTCTCTGCAGTCCCAGGAAAATAGCAGTAGCCACAAACGCAGTTAATAATGATGACTTTGTAAAACAGAACTGGAGGCTAATATTGAAAGGGCTGTCAAAGAGCAAAAGGCTGCATTTCAAATGACCTTTAAATCCGCTGCGACTCCTGCGAAGGATAAGAGGTAACATGAGTGACAAGAAAGGCTTTTCCAGCTCACCAGATTTCACCAGGTCAAAGAAGCATTTGTAATGAATAAATAAATAGATAATTCATCCCCCAGCTGTTTCGGCAACTTTTCTGATATGAGCACAGGTAGGAAGTAGGTCTCTGAAGCTGGATGGATTTCAGACACCTGTAAGACAGTTGGAGGACCAAAGAACTGAGCCTGAGTTGCTCATTAGGCAGGACAGAAAGGAACAGAAATTTGCCCCCAGGGCTTCAGATGCAATGTGTATCTGTGAATGCTAAGGCTTTAAACTGCCAATGTCAAAACTAGCGTTTCCTAAAATCATCCTGACTCAGTTTCCTCTGGTTTTGCTCACAGGAACATGCAGCCACGCCACCCTCCCTGCTCTGGAAAGATCAATATGTATGAGGTCCCAGATGTCTGAGCACAAAAGTGGCCAACACTTGGTGTGCCTCAAAGCCTACCTGCAACGAAACCAGACACACACATAGACACACACTAAAGAGGTGGCATGTCACATCTCCACAAGCAGCCATGGAGAAAACCACTCTCCTTGTGATTGTTTATGTGTCAGGACAGCACATTAGTCTAAATAAATAACTAACTTTTGACAGATATTGAAATTTTAAAACTGCCACCCATTGAATAACCTCTTCAAGATAAGACATTTTGTAAGAACGCAGTATTTTGCATTTACATAGTCTTTCTGTCTAACTTTATCAACACAAAAATGTTTCTGAAGTCAAATAATTAAAAGTGCATGAAAATATTGAGAGACAAAGTAAATGTTACTTTTTATAGAGAAGGAAGCTGAAACATGGAGACCAAAATCTGTATCCAATCTTACCCAGCAGGATGACACAAATAAGGGCTCACACCATCAGTCCTGGGATATTACAGGTCTACCAATCATTTGGGGAATATTGTGGCTCCAGCCTCATCCATGTGCCAGGGAATCTCTACGCTGCAGGGAAGCCTTTTGCTGCAGCCCTGGTCTCTCTATGACTGCCATACCGGAGGGCAGTCAAAGGCAGCTGCAATGCTCATCGGGATCCCAAATGCCAGGCAAGCACTTCCCAGCTAATAATTAAGCACAGTCTGAGTGGCTGCCCTCTGTAACACAGAGACTGGAGGGAAGCCTTTCCTCTCCCAAAGACACCTTTCTGTCAATTAATGTGACACAATACCAACCCCCCCACACCCTGATTTTTCCTGTGGGAGGACCTTCAAGAGATATTTGCTCAACCATCATGATAAAAAGAGGTTAATGAAGCTTTTTCAATGGAGAAGGGGTAAATCACTTCTCTAATATAAAGAAGGGGTTGAGAAACGAATGAAGAGTATTAAATGGCACTATTACCTAAGATAATGGGAGAAAAGTCATAAAACACACACGTACATAGACAGCTGTCCTTCTGCTCTTTGACTTTATTTACGTCTTGTAGAAAGCTATCCTGAGGTGGGGTGTAACTGACTGTTGGCACGAATAACTTTTTATAATTTTAATAAGAAAAAAGAAATAGACTGTAAGGAGGGAATTCTTCATATAAATGGCATATGCGTGGCCATCCAGTGCTCTCAGCCACTGCGACTCAAGTGGAAAAGGTTTATTGTTAAGCCAGTATGGCCCCTTGTTAAAGTTCTACACAAGGCATTTCTTCTTGTTGTTAAACCATAGAAACAGCCTAATTTTCCCTATACGAGAAATCCAAGGAACAACCTAGAAATATTATTTGAGCCAGGCAGCTGTCAACTGCCTTTGCTTCTTTGTCTGGCATTCTTAAAGTATGTTTAAGCATTACTACACTCTTTTAAAAGATAGTGAAAGGGGGGTAGGATCAGACTGTTCAATAACATCTCAGATGGTTCTCATTTTTTAAAACCAATACAGCTGAATTTTGCCAGTTAGAAAGCTGTGCAATACCATCAACTTACTGACAAGCTGCAAAATATAATTTATTGTACAATATCATGTCTTATCATATATAGTATAAAAATATTTATCACTGTAGTTAAAAATTATGTAGTTCTAGTTCCCAGACAAAATGCAACTATAATTCCGTATTTTATTACTTCAGTGTTTCTCTTTTAATTAACATTTGAATAGGCTCAGAAGGGGATGGAATTTCAAGTCTAACCCCTGCCAAATCTTCAAAAACCCCCGGACATTTGTATCTATCTC
This sequence comes from Edolisoma coerulescens, assembly GCA_013397115.1. Taxonomy (NCBI): domain Eukaryota; kingdom Metazoa; phylum Chordata; class Aves; order Passeriformes; family Campephagidae; genus Edolisoma; species Edolisoma coerulescens. The sequence continues at coordinate 191,205 of VWZW01005798.1, forward strand.
ATTCTGTTACTCAAAGCTTCAAACTGATAGTACTGGAAATTAAATTGACCAATTTATTCATCGCTGTAGCAGGGCTTAAACCTCAGCAACATGATTGCCATCATGTCACTGCTGTCAATGACCTGAGTCTTGAGTTTCAGAGATTGCCCCAGTAACACTCCATAATAAGTGGCAAAACATTATTACTTCCTTTGGTACTCATTATAAAAACATTAATTGGGGTGAAAGGTAATCCACTTCATATGCTAAGTCATGGATCTTCTCTAAGGGTGGACAAGGGGGATTGCAAGAAAAAGTATGTCATCGTGATTTGTTGCCACAAAATTTCCTTGAAGTTTGAATGAACGGACTACTAGAGGGCGTCACAACAAGGAAAAACATTCTTTTGATTTAAATTGCCCAGGTCTGGCCTGAAAGGTCACCATCAAAATGAAAACACAACACAGAAATGGGATGAGCTCCAAAGAAATGTCAGTACAATTTGTGCAGCCCACTTTTTCCATTATCCTGTTTTGAATAGTTTAATTTTATTTATTTTAGGGAATCACTCCATGGCTCACACACTGCAACTAGTTAAAATTCACGGGTCTTTTACCACTCCATCCCTATTGTCTCTCCCTTTCAAGTACTGCTTTCATAGGAAAAAAAGCCAAAAAAAAAAAAAACCAAAAACAACAAAACCAAAAAAAACCCCCAGAAAACAAAACCACCAGTTTTCTGCAGTTTGACTCCTGTTGCAGAAAAGCATTAAACTCACAGCCAGGAAGCTGTTTTCCCCCTTCTCAAGTGCTGTCAACCCTACCTCTTTAAGGTCTGTTTTATCGGTTGCATAGAACTTTTTTCTTCATTTCAAAGAGCACATTAAACTCTCATTAACAGAAAGGAGAATTAAGCATGCACAGTTAGAAAATGAATAAAAAAAATTCTGCACCAAGTAAAGAAACAGGATTCCCCTGTCAAATGTGTATTCACAAAGAAATATCACTGCAGGTAACAAATAAACTCCCTTGGCTAAGTCAGATATCATTTCCAAGGTTTTCTCAAAGCAGGCACTCTCTTGGAGACATTTCAGCAGGAAAGAATGGGTTCTGCTCAGCCTGGGTTTATCTTGAAATTTTGGACTCTCATGTTCACAGAACAACAATGTTTGAAAAAACAAAAATTTAAATTAAATCCCACGCCTCATAAGGAGGCATCTCAGGGGCCAGCTACTGGCAGGGCTGGAGAGAATGCTGCTGCCAAATGGAAAATGTGATCTGGCAAGTGGACCTGAAATCTTAGATTTTGAACTTGGCAGATTGGAAAAGTCTTGGCATTTGGTTACAGGTCCTGGAATATGAAGCTTGCAAACAAAGTTTTTCCCCATAAGACTATAAAAAGCACCTTTAATATGTATAAAGCAAACTTCCATCTACCCTTCTTATAAACAGCCCTGGTGTGTTTTGCTCAGTATGAAGTAGCCTTTAGAAATAATTGATTTTGCCTAGATATCCTGTATTCATTTGTCTTTCTTTGTCTCATATGCGCCCCTATGACTTTTTGACCTTCCCATAAATTTTAGTATCATTCGGAAGGTCAAACAGTCAGGGAATGCAAAAATGGATTAAAATAAGAAAGAGCTGCAGTGGATGGAGAATTATCATCGTAAGCTTATTAGATATTTCAAATGCTGCAGACTTTAATGGCAACAAGCTTTTAAAAGCTCAGCCTCTGCTTTTACTGGTATAAAGGGATACTGTTATTTTTCCATCTGATTTTTAATACCACTAATCCAAAGAGTTACCAAAGTCTTCCTGCAAAGTTATATGAACTATGTAAATTAATTTTAATTAATTTAAAATATTATTTTTAAAATTGAAAATATTATTTTTAAAAGTTTCCTAATGTTCCCCTGTACCCTTGATGACAGGAAAGAGTCACAACATTATTGTCTTTCTCTGTTCATCTTGGCTAGAATCCTCTCTGCATTTTCTGGTTTTCTCTTTTTTCTCCCTGCCCCCCCTCCTCCTTTACAGGGAAGAGAGGGAACAGACAGTACTGGCAAAGCACAGCTTTGAAAGTAAGTAAAGACATGGCTGCAGTCTATTTAATGGCAACATATCCTCACTATTAATATTGTTACTGTCATCTTTACCAGCATTATAGCTGGAGCCTAAGCATCTAAGAGACCCAACTGCTTTCATAAGTCACATCTCTCCTGCAATTTGCTTCCATGCCATGAGTGAGTAATTTATCCTGTTAATATCTTGTTCAGCTATTGGGAAGTAGGAGTTAGAAACCACAGAAAAGAAGCCCAAGACATAAGGTGCAAAGGAATTTTAAAAATTGTTCTGTAGTTGAGCCAACCCACCTTGGACCCCGCATGTGCAGAAAGTCTCCAGCCCATGAATCATCTATACAGTATGTTGTGGTCCACTGTGTAAGCTGTAGGGAAACACATGCCAAAATATGATCTCCAAAGCCTCAGACAGCTTAGTCGGTATAAATTATCTCTTAGGATGAATTATTCTGTCTTGATTCGCGAATTTGACACTCTCTCCATTTGTAAGTTGTTTCCTTCATCCTTTGCATGTGTTAGCATAGTACTGGAATACATTTAAAATCACAAGAGATCCATTCCCATTAGTCTGGAAGGTTATTTCATGTAAGTTTTTCTTTGTTTCTAAGTATTCTTTTGCCCAGTTTTTTTTCCCCCTCATATATCCTGAAAAAGGAAGAGAAAATGGTATAAGCACTGTATAGTGTTTCAGCCTCTCTTTCTTTTTCACTCTTACCTTTACAAGACCACAATATTACCATTTATTCTTCTTCTCATTCACTTGAAACTACATTTTTTAAAACTTCTCCTTGGATTTTCTAGATAAAACATACATGCCTTCCAATCAAAACTGTCTATTGTCAGCGAGTTTTAGAGGTGAAAACCACAGACATATAGTTTTTAATAAAACAAGAACAAAATTTGATGTCACACCCCCCGTTCAGCAAACAGAGAAGCCCTGTTCTGATGGCTGGTCGAAGCGTGCTGCTAACTATGTTGTGAGTGATGGCTGGGATACCTTCTCTGAGTCTGCCTCTGCAGTGCACACAGGAGAACACAGCAAGCTTCTCACACAAGTCTCCCAAGGATTCACAGGCGATTTAGGATTCAAATCCTTTTCTCCATCTCTCTCCTGAGGATTTCCCTTTCATGAGAGAAATCTCCTGCTGGTGCAGAACTACTGTACTGGAACTCACACTGTATCCCTCCTGGCTACTGGGCTGGGGGGGATGCTCTCCAAGATGATAAACTGATGTCTCCAAGGAGGATTTCACTCACTGTCTCACAGGCACTAATTTAAAGGAGTGCCTAGCTACAGTATAATATATCAGCAAAGACAACTGAGAAAATAATGGGCTTTTAAAAGAAGACATATTCCAGAAATTATCTGTATTACAACCTGCTCCAAAGTCCTGTTACACTTGACAGATGCTCAGCCAGGCTGCAGGTAAATCGCAGAGTTGGCCAAAGCCATTGGACTTCAGGGTCTGTTGAAATTCTGAGTTCATTTCCATGAGAAAAAAAAAATACTGTTTCATTTTCCTTTATTTATCAAGCAATGACTTGCCACCATAATACCAAAAGAAAGTATAATTGCCAGACTAATTAACAACAGGGATAAATGGCCTCGCCATTTAATGGTTAGTCTCTGCTGATCTTTAGCCAAGCTTGGTCCCTAAAAAAGGTATGCCCTCCTGAGATTCTCTGAAAGCCAACATCACAGTGAGGGAAACAGCAAAGTGAGCATAAAAAATAACTGCACAGGTTGGTGTTAAATTACCCAGTTAGTCAGACAGACTGGAGAGAGTATGACTTTTTGGGAAAAAAATCACAAGTGCCGCAAGACAATTTACTGACACAAAAATAGATAAAGGTACCACAAGATGATAACTTGGCACTACCACATTTTATTCTTTAGAATATCTGAACACCCTAAAATATCTAAAACACCCTGAAGCTGACATTCAGAAATGGAAGAGTTTGACAAAGAATTGAGTTGCTCTCTGCTTCAGCACATACAGGATCTTGTACATGACCGACTTGAAAGTCGGCTGCTGCAGCAGACCTTTGATGCTGCCTGTGCCCTCCAGTGCAGACACATCCATGTGCAAGGGCGGTTGCTCTTGACAGACAGTCGTTCTGGACTTGCATGCATAAGTTCAGAGGCAGAAGCCATACAACTTTGTAAACCACTTCACAAGTTCACACAGCAGAAGCTATCTGGTGGATTTGGCCATTGTTTAAGGCTCCCTGAAAACAGATGGAAACATGATGTCTTCTCACAAGTTTCGTTCCCACATCACTGCCACAGATGGTGCTCTCACATCTTTGAAGAACAGATCTTCTTTCTTACATAAGCAATAACAGGATGCAAACTATTCCACATTACTGCTGATATAACTGATCTCAAGCAATTTTGCTGAGACATTGCATTGTTCTACCATTTTTTGCTCTCTGCCCCTCCCAGAATATATTCTGTTTCTCCATTTAATCCTCTTCCACTCAAAACCAACAACAGGCAGGGAGACACCCTGAAATATCAAATCAGCTATTTATCTATATTTCCTTCTCAAACAGTTCATATGCCCATATTGAGTGATTCTATGAATGTCAATGTTCACTAAAAATTAAGGAAACTTTTTTTTCAAATAATTTGATAAAATATTGTACTGTTACCTGTGGGAGTTTTTTGTTTCTTCTTTTTTTCCCCCCACTAAGAACAAGTGACTGGATAATTATATTTCAGCCTCCTGAGGGTTCATTTCCCAAACGGATGTAAATAATAAATAAGGCACCAATGGGAGACAACTTGGTTCTCAAAACAGGCCTCTACATTTCAGTATCCAGAATGTCATACAGCGTTTGCACTGTCATTGCTGTGCAGTGGCACCTCTTAAACAATGACTTCACCGTTACTCTCTGCTCGTGAATATAGGAAAAATCAGCTCCTGTTTACACAAGAAAGAATTTTAAAACCACCAAGAAGAAAAAGACTGCTTCCTAGTCATCATTTATATCCACCATCAAATGGCTAAGGAAGCATAAACTTCAGCAAGCTCTAAAAATTGAACTTCCTTATTATCACAATAAATAAATCAAAAATTCATGCAATCAGTCAGTTGTGCCTGTTGATCACCATCTGGAAAACTTGAAGTCCAGTCCAGACAAAGACCTCTGGCCTCTAGGTGAAGTGCAGCCTATTAGTTATCGTCTATGCTTTCCACACCCAGCTGCTGCTGGAGCAGGTTGACTGCATTTTTAACACACAGTTCTTTTCCTTGGCCTCCTTGCAGCCCTGCCATGAGCCCCAGAGGGTGCATGCCAATAGTATACTGTGGTTTTGGGGTTTACTTCTTCAGGTCAAAATGTCTGAAATGATAGGATGGCTACATTATGGTTTTCCAGAAGAGAGGTGTTATGGTGTGGTGAGTATGCTACACATGTCAAAGTGTGTCATGAGGGAGGACAAAGAGGTCTGGGCACAACAGACCTTCTGGGATGGTGCTGGGAGTCTACAGAGTGGTGAAATCCAAAGCCTCTTTAGTCTTACCCATGTTGCCCACAAGGCAAAATATTCTTAAACCCCCAGGTGAATACGGCCACAAACAATTGTTTGTGCAACCTTCAGAGAGTACCCTGGGTGGAAATGTCTGCGAAGGACCAGGAAAGCTGGGCCCTGAGGCATCCGGGGGAGTTATTTTTCAGTCTTCTGGGAACTTTGAAATCAAATGGGGGAGAAGAAATTTTAGAAGATTCTACTTATTCTGGCCTTGTGACTCACGAGAGTTTCACTACTGGAAAAATTTATAACCTACAAAAAAAATGTTATTCACTTATAATTATATGGGTGTATCACCTTTGCTAAGTTCCGCTGTACAAAGAATAAATAAAAGAAATAAAATAATCTAGACATGTATCAACTTCTGTTGCCTGAGATATTATATATTTAATTACGAAATTTTATCTAGTTTCTTCAAGTCTTTCCAGTGTGCCTTTTCTAATTCATGAAGATGGATATTTTGATTGAATTTCTCCTTAGACGTGGTCCTTTGTTGGCTTTTGTGGCTGATGCCAACTTTCTTTAGGGCCTGATCAAACTCCCACTGAAGTTAAAGACTCTCAGTAACATCAGTAGGATGAACTGAGATCATATAAGTGTTGAGGATAAAGTTTAACTCCAGAGTAAAAAAATAACTCCACTGTGCATATACCTGTGAAGACAGAATTTTCTGCAAACTTCTGAAAACCAAAGATATATGTCAGATACTCATATAATATAATTAAAATGATACAATAAGTGAGTACATATTTCTAAAAATTGACTCTACTGTTGCTAGATAGACAGATAATTCAATAGATACATTGAATTCCCGTGGCTTAAGGGACGTTTTGTACTTCAGATCAAAGATCAATAGAAAAATCTGATTGTATTGCAGTCAAGATTAAAAGAAGCATACTCACTTCAACAGGTCCCCTCTCTACCCTCATCTGCACAGAAATCTTAATGGGTTTTGTACGGAAAGTTTAACAGGAAAGTCTGAAAACTTATTCAATTCATACCTGTGCTGGCATGCAGGTCTGAGGTGATAGAAGGAACAGATAAATCTTTTGGGGCAGAAAGCTCTCCAGCAGCCGAGGACTGTCTTAAGCTAAAGGGCAGTCTTGAGAAAGACTCGTTACAGAATTAAGTCCTTTACACTGACAGAGACTTGAGATATGTGCAAGAAGCTGGAAAAGAATGGATTTCAGATGTATATTAATATTTGTGAGCATATCCCAAGTGCAGGTTCTTTGTTCATTCCACTGCTACAGCAGAGTGTAACTTGGCTGAGAGAAGGAAGGCATGACAGTCCATTGCAATAAGTTAAAACATTGTTGTGTAATAACCTGTCTGTATTCAGCATATATACTGCCAACAACTCAGTCATCATGCTAACAAATGCAGTCTGTCATGGTGTAAGAGTCTGTTTAGAATAAGACAGAGGCATTTTATTCAAATGCATCACTGCCTCTATGAGAAATGCAACATCCCTAAATTTGCACCTGCAAGCTTACACTGATTTGCCAGAACAATTTTATCAGTACATATCAGTAGCAGTACACATCAGTACAATACACTAGCATATATTGGGGAATGCTCTAGAGAAACCTTCAGGCTTGCCTCTTGAGAAGACAAACAGGAGAAAAGGAACCACAGGACTGATAAAGAGCAGCATGTTAAATTCAAGGAAGACAAACTCCAGCAGTGCTATCACCATGTAGACAATCATTTTCATGAGAAACTTGTTCAAGTGAATAATTTTGGTTTAGATCTCATTCTGGACATAATAGCTGTCTAGCATCATGTGCTACTCTTGCCAAAATCAGATTATAAGAGTATTTGTTTGAGAAAGGTTCTTAAGTGTGCTTAACACCAAGATAAGTTTAAGCACTGCCCTGAATCAGGGTGAAAAATAACCTATATCTTCTTTTGTTCATCTTTAACAGTTTTTCACTATTCTCTTCTGCTGTTGGCACTATTTTCATTATGGTTGTGCAGCACTGTATCACCTAATATCACTAACAGCTGTGTTCCAGTGACACAAACTTTACTTAGAAAATGCCATATGCCTGTTGTCTTCAAAAGATTTCGGGCTCAAAATATATTTTGACAAACTCCAAGCAGGGGTTCAGCCCTTACTAGTACACTGGTGGGCTGAATTCACAGAAGACAAAAATAACCCAGCCAGATTCCAGAGCCTGCAGCATCTTCAGTGTTTGAGCTAAACAGTTTGATATACAGAAATAAACAGTGGGGGAAAGAGAGAGAACTGGAAACTTTTCTCAGACAGATGTGTTCCCCACTATTCTAGACACTTCTAGTAAGAGATATTAAATATGTTACAATCCATCTTTCCACACAACATTGTCACAGTACTTGAAGAGTTCTGTTATCTCCAATTTATACATCAAACAACAAACACAGAGGGTCTAAGTGACCTCAAGTTATGCTGAAAATCTGTGCAATGTGGAGGAACTGAATCTCTCCAGTCCCAGTCCAAGCCTTTAGCCATGAGATGCTCTTTCTCCAGCTGGTAGCAGGATTATCAAACACAGCTAGTACCCATTGGCCATATCTCCATTAGCAAATGAAATGAGAGATAGACTGCTCCTCAGCCTCAAGGCCAGCTGACACAGCACAGTTCCAATCTGCACAGCCAAGTCCTTGTACCCAAAACAGGGAATTCACGTTCAAGCTGTTTGCCAGGAACACTAACTCCCAACCTACGTACACTCCTGTGTTGCTTGGGAGAATGCTCCTTAGCACCGGCCAAAATTCTGACAAAACCTACGCTAACAATGTAACAGCATATACGATTCTAAACCAGAGTCTGAGGCTATTCCCTGACCATCTCTGGCCTGCTCGTACAGGTGTAGCCTTGTTTTCCAGATATCAATTGCTTGGAAGCTTTGTCTATTGAGAACACATAGCATTTGAAGAGGCCCTGCCTACAAAGCTGGACTGCAAGCACTTCCTTTTGCTTTCCAAAGGTTTCTTTTACTGTGAATTCTCAGTATTACCATGGTCTGCATCAGACCTTTACCCAGTTGTAATGCTCGGAAAATGAGATACATCTTGAAGCTTCGTACCCAAATGCAACTTCAGGAGCAAGATATAACACTAAAACTCCATTCTGGTCTTTTCTGCCTGCAGCTGGAAAGTTTGGAGCCAAAAAATCAATGTCCTATTGTTCAAAGATTTTTTTTTGCATGTTTCTTTGTGCGCTGGAGGGAGAATATTCACTTGCTCTCTTGTTTGAAATGCATTATTTAGTTATTATTCATTTACTAGCCTAAGACAAAGCTAAAGTTTGACATTAGTGTTCTAAAGTGCTATTGATTACCAGTACAAAATGAAAATATATAATTGATGAAAACATCAGGATCCTATGGGGACTTACAGTTCAGAAGGTTAAAAAGGAAATGCTGATCTCTTGAAACAAATTGATCTACACGCAGCCAAGCTGAGCTGAGTCTCTAAGCAAGCCAGGAGAGACAAGACAGAGCAGCTTGTTTGTTTTTCATCTGTAGTAAAATTACAATGGCTGTAATTTGAAAAGAGCGAGTGCCACATTTGTGTAAAGTCTTCTGTTTGTTCTTCAGTTCATTGCTAGTGATACAGCTTTCTGTTTTGCACACAAACTGTTTCACGTCAGTTCCTCGCTCCCAGGATTGTTGGTGCCATGGCAAGCCTGGAAGCTGTATTCCAGTCGTACTGGAGGAAAGTGCCATGTTTTGCTGCTGGGTATGCCCTGTTACCACATGGTAAGTAGTGTTAGCAAACCTCAGAGGCAGAGATGCACGTCTATCTGTTCACCTAGAAGGATGCCTTGCTACTAAGAGGGTTTCGGCAAGGAAGGGTGCTGGGCGTGGAGGGAATCAGAAAATACTTTCCTCTCTTGTAAGGAGATAGACACCTGGTAGCTACCAGGTGGTGCTACTTATTGCCATGGGGAGGTACACATTCAAATTGTGTCCCGCCTTTCCCCAGAATTCCACAGTCTGTCTCAGGAGGAAAACACTCAAAACACTCAAGGCTAAATTAAATCATCCCTCCTTTTACGACTGTCTCCAAAATGAGTAACACCCCTTCTTCTCTTCTGTGATTGTGATACCAACTGGTTTGCATAGGAAAATTAGGGACGTTTTGCTGACTTCTCAGGTTTTACCCACAACCAAGAGCCACAGACGAATAGGGTCTGCTTTCTCTTTTCAACCAGAAGTAACTAGACAAGGGTAAGAGAAGGACAAAAGCCGTCATGAGAAGGTAGTAGTTTAGTCTCTCGCTAAAGCAGAGATGGTGTGTGGTGGAAAGTTGTCACAGGTGATTCTCTGGTTTATTGCTAAGATGGTTGTCAGTATGTTTGACCTTCTCTTAATACTAAACATTCAGTCACTGAAGGAGAACCCGCTCTTCAAAGGGAATTCCTTCCTCCTCATTCCAGGGAAAGAAGATAAAATATAAATGCAAAAATATATTTTCATCCTTTTCCCTTCAGCTGTCTCAGCAAAGGGCATGCCTAGCATCTGTCATTGAATCAATGAAACACAACAAAGTGCACAGAAGAATATATTTGTCTGTATTTGTCTCCCTTTGGAAAGTGAGAAGAGAAGAATGTCTGTGTCAGGAAAGACGAAAGGTCCATCTATCTTAGAACGTTCTCTGATGTGGTCAGTACCAAAAGTGTCCAAAATATATTAGGATAAACAGGAGGCAGCAGTTCCCCACACCTTACTTCAGCCTGAGCCTACAGAATTTCTTAAACTCAAGGTCATTTCTTTGTGTTCCATAATCCAGAATGGATGTTTCATCCAGAAATTTTTCTATTATGTGTTTTACAACCATCTAACTTTTCTCACCCATAATCCCCTTGGAAAAGGGTCCTGCAGTTTAATTGTACGTTAGGGAAAAAACTAAGTCTATGGCAATTATATAGTGAGAAACTCAGTAATTGCTCCCTATTCACAACTGCATTGCTTGCCATCACATCCCCATTCAGACACCTCTGGTTCAGGATGAAGAGTGTTAGTCTATTCAACCTCTCCATGCACAGAAAGTATTACATACTTTTGATCATTTCCATAGCCTGTCTTTGGGTTTGCTACAGGCTTTTTGAGATGGGTTGATCAGAACTAAATACAGGAGCAGAAAAGAACTCAACATGAATTCACACAGGGGCATAATCATATGAGATATTCTGAAGCTTCCTAGAGTTGGAAAATCAGCATCCCAAGAGCCTAGTGAGCTATTTATGTTCCCAACACAAGTCCTAGATAATGGAGCAACATGACCCCCAGTTCTGCAGAGCAAAAATGGAAGCCCAGTGAACCAAATGTACCGATCAATAACTTACCACTTATTTCATCAGCAGTGTATTTATTTAAAGAGAGGGAGTTACATGCCTAAAGATATGGGTAAATTTAAACCTGAGAGACAAATTTGCTCGAGGTCAGCGAGGCAGCCTGTGGTGGATAAGGGAATTGAAAGCAGGTCTCCCATATCTCACATTAGCACCATAATCACTCATCTTCTCTTATCCTGTGTGCCCGTTACTGACATTTAACACTCTTTATCCATTATATTTATCTGTCATCTCTGAAATACTTATGTGTTCCTAGGCAGAATATAACAAAACCTTCACACTTTTAAAATCAAAAGTCTATGTAATGAAGAATGCTTAAATATTCCTAAACTGGGATTTGGGTTAGAGGAATGTATAGATTATGAGCTGCCTGCATATTCATTTCACTGCATTCCTCACTACTTCGGAAAAAGGGGGGAAAAAGACATAATGTTTACCAGCTCTAACACGTTGCTCTTGCCAACTGAAAGCACTTAAATTCTCTTCCTACAGCTGCCCCTGCTGCAGACTTCTGAAACAAAGAAAACTGAAATAAAAGAGCAAAGAGCATAACGGCTACCAAGTTGCTGCTTTAAAGTTTAGCTCTGTATTTAAAGGTTGTGAGGTTTGAAAATGTGCCATTAAAATATACCACAGGCATCTACTTGAGTAGAGTTCAGCTTGCACACTCTCCTTTCTATTGACAGCAACGATCCAGAGTCAGGTTTTTTCAATCAGGTTAGGAATTCACTGTTCAATTTATCAGGTTTGCTTTTGGCCTGAAAGAGGCCATATAAATTAAAAGCATACCCCAATAAGACACAAGTTTTGATGTCTAATAGGGTTCTGTGAATTCATTATTTTAATATCTTAGATTTATAATCAGAAGGCTAGCCATTTTGCTCCAGTCTACGTAATGCGTTTTTCATGGTCCCTTTCCCAGCTCTCTCTGACAAATGTTGTACTCAGATCATATTCATTAGTACTGGGGATGTTTTTCAAGCCCTAGGGTACTAAGATCAGGGATGATTTGAAACACCAACTTTCCTAGGTATTAAAAATACAGTTCAAAAGAAGTTGAGGGACACTTTCATCATTTGAAATATTTATCTTTAATAGCATATCAGCATAAATCTGCCGAAAAAAATAGTTTGAAGGGTGTATAATATCTAGCAATGGAGAAATGATAAAAAAAGGCTGAAGAAAAGGGAAAGAACTAGTTTACGAGAAACTCCTCAAGATGAGACTTGACACAGGACATTCAAAGTTTCACTTTTTTGAAGGAAATTGCTGCCACAACATAAAAGTTGTTCATCCTCTACTGTCTACTTGTACAGCAGAGCACATAAACGTCACAACTTTCCCTTTTGAGCAAAGCAATGAAAAAAAAACCCTCCGATTTTTCTAATCCTAAAAATCTGGTCCTCCTTTTGACCAGCCAGTCTACATGGGTAGGACAAAAAAAACAGCATAGTCTGTCTGCTTTTCCACTCCCTTGACATGAAACAGTCAGAAAACTAGCTTAGCTGGGTAGTTAATATGAGTTTACATTTGCTTTGCTTTGCTGAAGCAATAAAAATCAGCGGGACGATATCAGTTTTCACAATTCAAGACAATCATCAGATATACCAGAATCACAGTCTGTCCCCAATAAAGTATGGAAATTTCACATTAATTCTTTCGTGTTAAATCCATCAGCTGTAGCTCGGTCAGCAGTCAGAGGACAGTCATCTTTTCAATTGCTCTGTAGTATTTTGGAATGAATTAATTAGACACGGAATTGCAGAATCAATCCCCAGTTCAATTTTTTGGGGGGTATTTGCTTCACAAATACTTTTTGTGCTTCACTTTATTTTTTGGAGAAGATTTAACATGCAGAATTTTCCCTTCTGATATTTTCACTGTATAATAGCTGATCAGTGACTGAAAGCCACTCATATATATGGAGCTATACATCTTCCTAAATCTACTTTGTTCATATTACTATGAGCAAAGGTACCCCTACTTCTCTCCAAAATTTTTAGATTTGCACTGCACCACTTAGGATTATCCTTAATTAGAGAGAAAAAAACTCAGGTGAAATGTTTTTCTATACTATGGTTATTTTTCCTTCTGGCATCTGTCATGTAAGGGGAACAGAAAGAGTAAAGCAGGTCTGAGACCAAATAACTGATGGCTTTAGAAAGTTAGATTCTACCAACGAGATCCTTCACTGAAGGACCTATCACATTATACCATCATTTTCTGATGGACTCATTGCGTTTGTGATACTCTGATCAAGAGATCCAAACTCATTTACAGGTAATTGATATTTGGAACTATGCATGTCCCTGTTTTCCAAGGTCATGGCTTATGTACTCATATTTTGCCATTTTATGAACGTACATTTTCATGTGAACAATGTTAATGAGGTGAAATAGTTCCAACTGAAGTCACAGAATTACAGAATGATTTGGATTAGAAGAGACCTCTAAAGATCACCCAGTCCAAACTCCCTGACATGGCAAGGACACCTTTTAGTAATTCAGGTTGCTCAAAGCTTTGTCCAACCTCACCTTGAACACTTTCAGAGAGGAGGACATCCACAACTACTCTGGGAAATCTGCTTCAGTGAACCACACTCACTAAAATTTTCTTCCTTATGTCCAGTTTAAATCTACCCTCTTTCAGTTTCAAACCATTATCCTTTGTCATGTCACTACAGGCCCTCATAAAAAGTTTCTCTCAGTCTTTCTGATAAGTCCCATTAAGTATTGAAAGTCTCCCCAACAAGGTCTCTCCAGAGCCTTCTTTTCTCCATGCTGGACAACCCCAACTGACTCAGTCGATGTTCAAACCAGAGGTTCCAACCCTGCGATCATTTTCACAGCCCTCATCTGGATCTGCTTTAATAGGTCCATGTCTTTCTTTAAATACATTTTTTTAGATATTTTTTAAAAATTACCTGGTTTTGGAAGGACAGAAATTCCACACCTTTCTTGCTGGGAATTATTAAAAGCAGTAAGAGTAACAGTATTAGAGTGGATTAAAGCCTTATCTGCAGCCTAGGACTCTACTGTAGCGTAGTAATAAGTAGGGCTCCAACAAGTGCTAGTACACTGCCTGGTTCTGATTAACTAAGGCTAATTGATTTTGCATTTTTAGCAAAGAATACATTTAAAGAGAAAATAGTTAATGCCATCAGAGCACGCCATTAAAGGCATCCATATTCTTCTCCCTAGGCAGCTTATTCTTAACTTTTGGAACTTATTACCTGAAGGCTGCCTTCAAGGGTCAAACAGGAGGGAAGACAAACCATAAGGGTATAACATATACCTTTTTTCTAAAAAATTAACTAGACCATTGGGCAAAATGACAATCAAAGAGAAAGAGGCATACTTAAGAAAGGTAACACACTTATAAGAAATTAATTATTTTCATCAGCATTAACAGAAGTCAGTATCTGAGAGGTCTTAAGGAGCAATTTTTTGATGGCTTTGAACTTGGCTAGGAGAAAGATAAGCAACAATGGAAATTTTAAATCATACTCCCCAAGAAATTAACAATATATCACCCAGGGCCAGGTCATACTCACATAAAGTTTTAAAGAAATTCAGTTGTGAAATTGGGAAATAAAGTACAGAAGTAAGTCCCCTTCTGCTTACCGAAAGTTCTATTACTTTCCAGCAGAGTGACAAAAGACAAATATCAGACTAAGCTTTGTAAGGGGCCACAGAGGCAATTTTGGAAATTACTGACTAATGAGTCTGATTAACACACCAGAAAATTCATTTGCCTCCTAATTAGCATAAAATATAATAGAAGCTAGAACAGGTGAGCATATGAATAACTGCAACATGCTGGGGCAGAATCAGCATCATTTATATAATTCAAGAGAAAGAGATTTAAAGGACATAGTGAGAAAACAGTGTTTCAGTAGGTATAATGCAGCATGCATTCAAAATAAAAGCAAGCCCAAACACAGGCTTTAAATGAGGTCCTTCAGCAACAGTTATGAAGATAAATCAAGGTGACACAATATAAGAGAGAAGACCTTTCAGGGATTAATAATAGTTTGGAAGACAGGAAACAGCAGGTTGGAACAAATGATTCCTTCTCAGAAGGTGGGGAATCTGCCAGCACAAGTACCTCAAAAATAAATGCAGGGACCAATGTGGTTCAATAAACTAATGAACGAAAGTAAGAGAATAGTGAGGTCTGACCAACTCTGACATTAGCCTTTTGGGTCTTCACGGTAAATTCAAGAATAATAAACCTGGGACAGGAAGTAGAGGGTCTTGAAGCAGACGGCAAGGAGCTTATAGGTGATGAAAACAGAGGAGCTTGTGGAAAGAAGCAAAGCAAGAGAAAAGAGTGAACAGGTCTGGAAGCATTACCAGTCCATCCCCTGTCTCAAGAATGGGTCATTTCTAATACATTAGATCATCCTTGACAGATGTGGTGGGAAAACCTCCAAAGACAAGGCTTCTATGGCACTAGGAAAGCACACTGTTCAGATGATTCAGACTCCCTTCTGTCAGGAACCCAAACCTAACATTAACCTTTCTTGCTGCAGTTCATACCTACTGACCACACAACGAATGCAGAGAACAGGTCACCCCTCACAGAAGGCTTTCACATCTTAGAAGTTTATTGTCATGATCCCACATTTATCATGCAATGAGGTACTCAAGACCAGTTCATACTCATAGCTCTCCAGTGTGTCCTTACCAAGGCTAAGCAGAGCAAAAAGATTATGTCACATGACTTGCAAACTTCCTTTAGCTTATACTTCTCACTATGAAGTTTGTCCTTGTGTAACAGCAAGACATTGTTGACTCATGTTCAGGTTGTTATCACTATATTCACAGACTCTTTCCTGAAGGACTGTTGCTTAATCAGTTGTTTCCCATCCCGTATTTGTGTAGGTGATTATCACTGCCTAACTGAATATCCCTATTGATTTACAGGTTTTTATTAGAAACTATTTCATCATTTCACTGAGATAATTTCGAATTCCAATTTTGTCCTCCGGAGGATTTGCAGTGCCTCCCAGCTTCATGATAACACCAAGTTCAGAACATTGGTAAAGTTCCGAATAAACACTGACCAGAAATGGCCCAAAGAATTTTGGCTAGGACTTTTAAAAATATGTGTTTTCTTGCTCATCTCCTTCCTACCCTTCCTACATAGATGCTACCACTTTTGTGGTGGTTCTGGTTCAAGCTGCTCTCCAGTTTCCCCTGTCTCAAACAATAATTTTGTATCTGTTAATTACTTCTTCCATTGCTTTTACCATTTTTCTAAATCAAAATTTTGTCACTTACAATTGTGACAAAGTTTTGATCAGCAATTGCTTGAAATTACAGTAGGAGTCAACTCAGACACACGGGCAAATTTAATGGGATAGTAAGCATGATTTCCAGGGAAGTCATGACCCAGAAATCTATTGGAATGCTCCAAAAGTGTTAGCATATGAAAAGTATACTCCAGAAAACACTTTCTCCCCTGCCCCTTTACACAATTCCCCACATGCAACTCTCAAACACCTCTCCTGGGATACAAAGGAAGATTCCCTCAAGAATTAATTACTAGTTAAGGGCTAAAAAATTAATAGTATGAATAAATGGTCAATTTCCATATTTCAGGAAGGGAACCAATGACGGTTCACTGTGTTAAAGCTAATGCTCCTCAGCACATTCACGAACGAGTTGTTCAAGTTTTCTGATTATTCAAAATCACTCACTTGTGGACTGACTGTGAAGAGCTGCAGGAGATACGTGTTTGAAAGTGATGAGGTATTAACACACCAAATGAAATCCCTTGTCAGTAAGTACAAAGCAAAGAACAAGAGAGGGAAATAACCACAAAATGTAGACACACCAATGCATTCCAAATTAACTATTATCACCTACAAAGAGTCTTGCACTCATCTCAAAAAACCATCATCTTCATGCTCAGCAGCAGATTTAAAAATAAAAAAGACCACTGGGGATCAATAGGAGAGGAAAAATGAAAAAACAGGCAGCATCATTACATAACTCTGTTACATGGTGTACACTCTACTGTACCTCACCTCCCCAAAATTAAGGACAGTTATTCATGATGTCTTATAACCCAGCAACTAGAGACACTTTAATATCAAAAAGAAGGTTTAAAACATCTGAAAATTAAGAGATGTCTACATAGGTTCCATAATCAAACTGGAAGTTTGTTATGGAACAAACTCCACCATTCATGGAAGAAATCTCCATCAAAATCATTAGATGAAACAAAACAAAGCAACCTTTGACTCAAGGAATCTTTAAATTCTCAAGTGCCACCCAAAGGGAATTTATACACCACTCGTCTAACATTCTTTCCCTTACCATTAACACAATTAAGGTTGAATAATAGGTAGATGTTATCTGATGCAGTGCAACTGCCTTTAAATAACCGGAAATATATGTTATTAGCCTGTTCCTAATTTCAGTATTGTAGATTGTCAGTACAGCACATTCTACTTCACAAGCAAAATAGGAGGGTCTGCTCAGTTGGAGGAGCTCTTTTTTTCAGTCCACCATGAGTGAGTTTTCATAGAAATTAAGTTCGTATTCCAGAAAAACAAAAAAAAAGAGAAAAAAANCACAAAGAGGAGATGGGACATGAAGGAATCAGTGCAAATCCAAGACTGTAAAAGCCAAGATTTGAGCCAGTGGCACAAAAAGGGTGAAAAACACAGAAGTCAAGGCTGTCTCATGCACAGTTATCCTCATCTGATGCAAGCAAAAAATTAAGGTGGTGGAATAAGAGGGGCAGGAGCAGGAGATGGAGCCTGTGAGGTGAGGACAGAAGGAAGGCCAGGAAGGAGGGTGGACACAAGCAATGGGGCAAGAGTCACAGCTGAGTAGCAGGGGAACCATTACAGCTAGCACTGTATACACATAATAAGATATACCTATTGCTAGCTTACTGGATTTATATAAATACTGCAGAAACATGAGGCTCCCAGTGGAAGAAAGTGCTACATTGCCATCTAGAGCAGAAAAAAGGAAAATATAGGAAAATATTACACGAACACAGCTGCTTTGGAATGTTAAAGAAAAAATCCAGTTAAAACAGAGAAGCGTTCAGAACTTCTTCAACCAGGAAATCCTCAGGAGTAGTAAGGATGCTTTTTGTCAAAACCTCACATGAAGGGAAACCCCCAGTCACTACAAGACCTGCAGATGAGCCTCAAATTAATAGGTTAGAGAGAAATAGAGCTACAGGAAGAAAATGCTTGATTTGACAAGACATATCTCACTAGTGGCCTTTCTAAAAGTACAAGGTACTTCAGAGGAAGGCCCAAGAAACTTTGCAAAGAAAACCCATCCACTGAGGGTTTTGTTGTTTGTTTTTTAAACTAACCCAAATAAATCAGTTTGGGTCTTACAGAATATAATAAAAGTTTAATCTATTTCTAAATCAATTTTCATGCCCTTGATTTATTTGCATTTTCTCTGCAGCAATGTAAATTCAAGCCTGTAAGTGCTCATTATTAACAAAAACAAAGATAAGTATAATTTCACCCTAAAACAGCTATAAGAAAAAATCTTAAAGAAATGGATAAGGAAAACATTTCAAGGTATTCTTCACAAACTCAACAGTTTTACAAATTAAATTAACTTCCCAACTTGCAAATTTTAAGAGATGTACCAAATCCAAAGTAGAACAGTGTAAAGCCTCAGCCAGCCGAATCGTCCTCTGAATTGCGCTACTACTGGCTGAAGCCTTATACCCGTGGCAGAAATGCAACTGTTGGAATGAAGAGAGAGTGTTACTCATCTTATCTGTTTGTTAGATCCTAAAATCAGCAAAGCATACATTTAGTGATAGGACCATAAATAGCAGGGTGGCAGGAGGGAGAGGAAGGCAGGGAAGTGGTGCTGCCCCTCTAGAGTCCCTTCCTTCCACTGTCGCTGCCACGCACAACAGAAGCATGCACCACTTGCAGCACACCACAGAGCACAGCAACACCTTTGGGTCTTTAAAGCATCAATATCCATGCCAGTCCCTACAACACTCAATTTACAATCTGACAGGGCACATGGTAACTTCAAATTGTTTTGCTGTCTTCCCTGTGCAACCTCCACAAATCTGGTAAGTCACAACAGTCAGAACTGTTTGTTTAGGGCCGAGCAAGAGCAAAATTGAATTACTTCTTGTTATTAGAGAAATTTGTCCCAGAGGAAGGTGTTGAAACTGCTGAAGCAAGAAAGTGAGAGAGCATTTTATGGCTCACTGCATTATGAATGGTCTATGAATACACAGACAAAGTACTCTCCAAAGCTACCAGACTCCAAGATATGAGCTCCATGTTTGATTAAAAGATTATAAATGGTCAGACACATACTCCTGTTCTGTTCTCCAACAGTTTACGACTCCTTTCCATTTTATAGTACTCAGTGGCAAACTTTGCCTAGTCTAGGCATGCACTGAGGCTCCGAATGTTTACCTTAGTTGATTCAAGCTGACATGTTTGAAAATTATTATATCCATTTGTTCTGCTAGATGTTTTGTCCCCCTTGCTTATACTTCTTAATTTCTCACTTCTCCTATTATTAGCCTAGGACTAAAGGCTTTAATTTATTCACCATAGAACTTTTACACATTTTCTGTCATTCATTACAAGTTGTCTCCATTGTCTCCTAGTATCTCCAGGGTGTAGTAAGAGGACTCGAATATATAAAAAGTTACACTCATATGTCTGCCTCAGACTTTAGCTATTGAACTTCTATGCACTTTAATAGAGCAGACTTTTCCCTACTGAAATTATTCAATCATTAAACTTTAATGGTAGGTGTGAGTCCACATAGCATTAAAGTGCATAATCAGGAATGTTAGCAGATACAGACAAATGTAATCAAGACACATCTTAGTACCTCAAAAAATATGGGGAGAAAATTACCAAAATAAGCAAGAATCCCTGCCTTCTCTTTATATCCTTCTTCTGCCTTCAAATTCTATGCTCTGTTTTTCTCCTCTAAGTTTGTTTTATGTTCACACTCTCATCTGCAAGAGGTTTTTTTTAGCACTATCCTCACACAAGTATACCTTAATTTTGAGAAACAAATTATGTACAAATCAATACATCACTTGATAATTATGAGTTCACAGTGACATGCCCTCCCTTCTGGGTATACAAGAACAACATATATTATATGTATGAGAAAAGTTTTCACTGTTTTTTCCTCCTAAAAATTCTCAGGTTTCTTGTCAGACTTTCAATGGATTTTGACTTCTTGTAAATCCATTTCAGTTACTCTTAAGCAGCATTCACTACAGTTGTTTAAGTTGCTAAATATTCAGATGTCTTAACAACCCTCTCTGGTGGGTTTTGCTATCACGACTAGAAGAGTCAAAGCATGGCCTTCCCCTACAAAGCCAATGCCTCTGCATACTTGCCTTTAAGACCTGCTATCCAAAATTTATATCTCTGGAAGATTCCCCTGCTGCAGTAGGGGAATAGCCAGCAGGTATCATCTGCAAACATTTTGTAAAGGAATCACTTGATGGAGAATTAGCTTGTTCAGATTCAACATTGAATGGTATGAAATAAAAAGAACACATAAAAATCTTAATAAACCTAAAGCAATTGCTATACATAGTATGGAAGCAACAGGTAAAAGTCAACAAATCCAAATTCTGGTAACAGGTTCTCTGATAGCAATTTTTTTCTGTGACAAGTGGTGTCAAAATTACTTCAGATCAATTTTGCATTAACAGGCATTGCCTAGTCCATGAGAAACACCTGCAGCTCTTCTTCCTTAAGCACTTCTTACAATTTGATAATAATATCAAGCAGCAAACATTTCAAGAAGGATCTGGAAAAGAACAGAAGGCTAATTAAACCAACTTACAGTGTAAAGCAAAGATTAAAATCCAAGCTTCCTTGTACTGTTATGGACAAATTAGGCACAAGAGCATCAAAATAGAATCTACATAGACATGCTACAGTCAGTCAGATAAAAATGCAAGCAGTATATATATATAAAAAAATCAAATTAAAGGCCTGCTGATGTTGGGAAAACACACATAACAGACATAGTACCTTACTGGCTTATTCCCAAGTATCACTATTATGACCTGCTAAGATTTTTTTAGAAAGAGCCAAAAGTCTGACATCTAAGAGTAGTTCTTGATCTCATTCCCAAGCTCTGGCACTACAGAATTGCATTAGAAAAAGAGCTTACCTCCTTCAAAACGTAAACGTGTTTTTCTGACTGAGAGACCACCAAGCTATTGTGATGATTACTTCTAGCTAACCTGCAAGTAGCAAGCTTCTGGTGGCTAATTAGAGAGCATGCCATAGCCACAGCTGTCATAATGAGGCACACCTACTACCTCTTTCTCATTACCTCAAATAGTACTCAGCTTCAGAAATCGTTCTTTCATAAAAGGATAGCAAAACCATTTCAGTCTATATTCGTATCACTATATCTATACAACTGCACTCTAAAATGTTAGTAGTGTTCATTACAATAATTTTATCAGCCTGAGCACTTTTTACATAGAGCCCTGAATTAATATCTGCTTTCCACAATAATTCTTCTGCACCTTCAATAACTGCATTCTGTAGAATTTTTTTAGGTCTTTTCTATTTCAAAAAATGGAATACGGCTCATTGGAAACTAAAATTGTCAGGTTAAGCACCACCTTGTATTTTTATGGTTTGCATGCATGTAATGGGAATGAGATTTATGTCCCTAACCTTGAAATATTCTGAACCAATTATTTACTTAATATTTATGTTAAATTATCTATGATTGCAGCATTGACTATGAAAGCAACCAGAAAAAATTCTGCAGGTGGCCTGTAAAGCTAATTTTGAAGTTAGCTATACTAAGCTCATGCAGTGGTCTTACGGAATATTAATGTAGTGTTATAAACTACAGTACCCTCAGGGTGTTCACCTGCCATGGAATTTAATTTACTTCATATCTCATCTAATAGACTGGATCTCATCTATTAGGTAAATATAATGTGAATACGTTTCCTTGTTTCTCTAAGGAGTTTATTGGTAAAACCTGGAGAGGCATTCCCATAGAATCTTCTACTGCTATAATTAGCTTGAAATTGAGCTATTGTGCCCTTTTCTGTATCAAGCAATATAGAATATAGAGCTTAGGTACATAATAGCACCAAGCCCTGAGCCGATGCAGCAGCTGCATTGCTCACGCAACAGGTTTGTGTTTACTCTCTTTATTGCAAAGAGGGAAAATTAGAGCAAGCTCTGGGGATTTGAGCCAGAAGCCATGTCTCCACTGTGCCAAGCACTGCACCAGCCAGGAGAAGCTCTTCCCAGGGGCAGCACTACGCTCTGCCCTTGGTAGTTTAAGTGGCACATTCTCCTGTCTAAGGAGATAGAAGTCAGTTTTGTAGGATTATGTGAATGGTTAAGTTGCCTGAAAACAAATCTGGTATTGTCTGCAGCCAGCATGTTGGCAAAACTCCAACAGTGGGAAAGGGTTCAAATATGCTTTGTCCCTCTGCACTTCTTGCAGTGTCTAGTGCCCAGCTGTAGCAGTGCTGTACAAGTAGCATTTGTTCCCAGTGCAATCCAAAGCATCCTGAAACAGCAGCTTACTGGCAGGCTGATAGGCAGCTCACAGTGAGCACATTTTCTGGGAAAAACTTCAAGGGGCTTGTGGTGTAGAGAGGAGCATGCTTTCTGATTAGCTCTTCTCATATTAAAAATTGTCCTGGTAAGAGGAAGACCACAGCAATTCTTGCTCCTTGCACTCACCTGCATATGACCCACTGCTGCATAATACTGTACACGTTTGGTTTATTCTTCTCAGCCTGGGTTCACAACAGGGTTGCTTAACCGGAAGTCCACTCCTACAGTTGGTTCCTTCCTGCTACTTTGTCCATCAAGATGGACAGACTCATACACACTTTTTCAGAAATCACAAGACAATATAGCCTTTGTGGTACCCTAGACCAAGCCCATTTACTCTTCTCCTCTACTTCTGTGCATAAAGTTCTGCCAGCATAACTCCCAGGGACTGGTCCTTCAGAAAAGCTAGTAGGGGCAGGGAATTTAGGCACCTGACATGGTAAGTGTTCTCATTCTGTGTATGCCATTTATGGACTCAACTTAGTTGTTATGTCAGACAGAGGAAAAAGACATGCAGGATGCATAAAAGCAGAAAAATGTCCCAAAAACAGCTTTAGAGAGGGAGAATGAGAAAAAGATAGAACCCACGGGCAACTTAAAAAATAAAAAGTAGATGTTATAGTTCACTGAATCAAATATGACATTATAGTGCAGAGGAAATTGAATTCATCTGTACTCGATAAGGGTGGCTTCATTATTCACTTGTGTCTTTGCTTAGTTGTGACACTCATGACTGATGAGACCATCCCCATCTCATGAAGATAAATTCAATATCCGTAGTATCATTCTAATATATTCTCTATATATAGAGAATGCATTTAATGGATGGTGGTGGCATAGTATTTTTATCTTCACAGGCTCATGAAAGGAAGGAGCACAACTTCCTGGAGCTGACACTTTGAGCAAGTTTATATGGATACCTTTTCACAGCAGTGTTGAGGGTGAAAGTGTTGGTATGGGGACATAGCAGAGAGGGTAGCGCAGCGGTTGACTTCACTGATTTGTCATCTAAGATCTGAACCCAGAATTGGATGAAAATGGAGCAGAGATTTGGCTATTGTATCCTAATCTTGATAAGATATTTGTCTGAGCATACACCTATCACAATATAGTCAATTAGAAGAAGCACCACTGAAACGGGCTGACGTTAATCCAGCGCTGCTCAGTGATGTAACTTTCCTCCCCTTTCTCCATTCAAGTACAGTTTTCCAAACCAGTGAAATATTTCTGCTTGATGAGGTCTCTGACTCACGCCTTCTCCCTCCTTCGGTAGCATCATATATTCATACACAGTTGTAGCAGACCAGTTTAAAGATGTGGAAATCTTGGAAGACGTTCAACAGAAGTGATCCCAGAAGAAATGTGATTAATAAGTAAAGCATACAGGAGAAGGTCAAAGGTAGCTATCATAAATATAATTTACTACACATCTGTAATTTATCACAACTCTGCACAGAGTGTTCCCATGCCTTTTCATGAGAAAGATTTCTCCTGTTAGATCCAGGGAGAAGAGGGAGCGCTCAAGCCAGCACAGGTTTCTAAAGTGCCATCTCTGTTCATGTTGCTGCTAATGCAAACACACATCTACATGTACACCCTGTACAAAGTACTGGTACAGCTGGCCACTCCAAAACACAGGACTGTCTATCAGAAAACTTCTGTCTAGATTGGGACAGAGGTCCATCAATTCAATATTCATATGCTCACAACAAGACAAGTGAGAGATTTTACTGACAGGTAAAAGAAATATTGAAGAAAAGTCTGGAATAAGCTGCACACACAGGATTTTCTTTCAAATCCCGTCATTTGGCAGCTGACATACATCCACTGCATAATGATTTATATAACTTCAGTATTGTTCAGTTTGTCAGTGCCTTCATCACAGCCACTTTGAGAGTTCCATACACAACCATTAAAATCTGCTGCAGGCTGAAACTTGGAACACAAATGCATAAGGAAGCCAAAGTATGAAATAGTTACTTTATTTTCTAGAAAATTATTACATACTGCCTCTCTTCTGGAGCATAGAATACGATAAGTTGCTTTGAGTACCATATGCATAAATTATTAACAGAATTTTCTTCTTGTTTGGTCTAAAATTGTAATTATGTAAAGCAGATATTTTGTCATCATCTACATAACAGAACAATAATTTGTTAGCATACAGCAACATTACTCCACCAGACAATCAGTAACAAAGAGGTGCTATACAAATAAATATCAGTTGCATAACCAAATGAAATGCAAATTTGAAACCAAGGTTTTCAATAGATAACAAGGAAACAAATGGGGGAAAGTGGCAAAACAAACAAACAAACAAAACCCACAAAACAAATCCTTTGCTTTTTTTTTTTTATTCCACAGTTTGCAAATGTGTAGTTAGAGTCCAGTGATTTGATTTTATGTACGAAGAGCCCCTTACTGATCATCTCAGCTACCTTTCATTGCTGTATGTCCTGATTCACTGAAACAAACCTGTACATTATTCTCAGATTCCACAAAGAACATAGAAAATCTATTTTTGTAACTGGAATTTCAAAAGCTAGGTCTTCTGTAATTCAGTGAAGCCAGGTTAATATACACCATTTGAAGAACTGCCCCAGTAACTCACTGTGACATTTCTACTTGGCTCTAATGAAGTTTTACATATGATTTTTTTCTTCTGATTTTTGATACAGAATTTAATTGATAAGAAAAATAAAATATTATTAGGTAAACTCATTTCAAATGGAAGTATCACCTTCCAAGTGATCAAACTGTCCATCTAGTTGACTCCCCATAAAGCCTCTATTCAGACATGTTTAATATTGATGTTACACTTTTTATTAAAGATTTTCAAGATACCATGGAATCTTGAAATCTTATGCACAAAAATGTTTGACAGCATAACATAAAAATACAGAAGGATGCGTAATGTGCTAATTTTTCTCCACACACAGTGAGTTGCAGACTTTTCCTACTGTACAGAATAGACTTTCTCCTGCAGTTGAGATTATACAAATACTTACACTAAAGCCTTAATTCTGATCATAAAAGAGAAAGGTATGGTTAATACACCATAAACCAGAGAAAAATATGTTGTCTCGGTAGTGGCACTTTGATCAGATTCTTCTGTATTTTCTCATTTAAAACAGGATCCACTCCAGAGCAGAGGAAACATCCCCCTTGCCTCCCCACAGCATGCAATTCAAGCTCACCAGCACTCCACACACGTTCGCTTCCCGAGTGCTCCGCTGGTAACACAATTGCGGTAATTACAGCATGAGCATGTCCTATGAAACGGATACTAGTTCATTAATTAGACGATGAACGTAATTGATTATTTCAACAGCAAGGCCAAACACGAGGGTAATCCCACAGAGAGATCTGTAGGGGGAGATCTGTCCAAGGTGTGCCCTTGACTTCGTTCCTTCTCCCAGGGGTGGCTGTAACAGAACACAGCCTAACGAGGTAATAATTACAGATCACTATTAGTGATAGTTAAGTCATTCATGACCTGTTCCCCTTAGCAAATTGTTCCAGAACTGATGTGTATTTCAGAGGCTGTATTTGCCATTTACAGCCATCAGCCAGACACTTTGACAGACAATTGACACATGGAGGCCATTGGCTCTCCCTCCTGATGATGTTCTGGTCAGATAATGCCCAGATTCAATCTCACCTTTGCTGTTGATATGTCACAGTGGCTTGATAAGTGTGTGTTATCATTTCTCCCCTAGTGTGGCAACAGAAATCTTTTGTACAAAGGAACACTGAGCACTGAGAGGGAGACACCCCTGTTTGTGCCACCTTCCTTGTCATTGTCACTGAGCACATGGGTTACCAAGAAGGCATGTTGCAGATGAAAATCCCCTTGGGCAACTTGTTAACAGGTATGCAAACCAAGCCCCTACATTTTGGCATTCAGACCCTACACACGTTCTCAAACGCCATTCTGTGTTAGCTGACAAACCCCTAATTAGGATCACCAAAGGCCTAATTACAGCAATGGCTTAAACCAGTGCATTCATGGTTTTAAAAAATGCAGCACTTTTTGTGGAAACACTGAGCCAGCACTGCCAAAGTGGAGCAATCATGTCCTTCTTTCTCTCTCGCCTTGTCACAGGCTGATTTAAGGGTCATTGCATCTGGCTTGGTTCAAGCATTGCATTCAGTCCAGATCGTGGCTGACCACATATGGGTGCACTAGAGGAGGAAAACCAAGAAGCTTTTCCTTACCTCATTGCGTTCCTAGTTATCTCTTACCCTTGGCAGCCATCAGCTCTTGGCAGCCCTCCATGTCCCCTGAGCACAGAAACTGGTCCAGTCTTGTGCTGGCAGCAGAGGCACCAACACCACCGTCAAGGGCAAGGGCAGTGACAGAGTCTCTTGCCACATTTCAAGTGGTTAAAAGCAGCCAGCTCTCACATGGGAATGGTATATACCACATCTTTTCAGATGTGTGCGCTCCCTTTCATGATTATTCCCTTGTGAACCAGCCGGAGTCCATCCAGAAACTTACCAGGAGGCCTGGGGGCTGAAGTTACCAGTTAAGCCCTGGGCTGTTGTAAGTCAGTATGAGGTCGCTGATCTCCATAAACATATGCTGATGGAAGTGTATTGAGGATTCTCTCTGTAACCTTGCCTGAAATGATTAAATCAATACAGATTCTTTGATATGGACACTGTAGGCAATAACAATATTAGTCTCAATAAAATGATACTGAGAGGAGAAGTCCTTTTCAGTTTCTTTATTTGATTAAAGCGTTTCTGGCTCGATGTCTCCTGCATAGTATCCCATGATGTAATTGAATAACGAGATTGAAACAGAAAGCTGTTTCTAAGTAAGGGAATACTTCACTGGGGCTTTTGTTCTTATTTAGTACAGTTTAACAATCCCTTCCATTCACTGGATGTGGATGCCTGAGAAACCTGGAATACACACTATGCCTGGGCATGGCTTTAATCCCTAGTCCATCGTGTTTGGAAGCATATTTGTAATGGATAAGAATCCAAAATGGTAAATGTAAACACTTAGGTCAAATTCTTCTCTTCCTCAGACACACACATTAACTCCAGAATATTTGTAAGTTCCAGTGGGAAAAAAATCTCTTGGTCTTTTTTTATTGTGTCAAGAAGTCAAAGAAAAACATTTGACAGCTTGTGTGCTGCTCACTGTTGAACTCTAAATGTCACTATCAGATTTTTTTCTTTCCTATATAGTCTGCTTTGTTCAGGACAACTGATGATAGCAGTGAAAAAAAAAAGCAGAACTTCCTCAGTTTTAAGCACCACCCTGTTGAATTAGATTAATATTAGGTGTGTATTAAATAAACTGACAGCATAGACAAGTATTAATAATTGAAAATTAAACATTATGAATTAAATGCCTGCTGCAAGTGAAGCCAGATAGAACAGGGTCAGGCCAAATACACCTAAGGGAAGCAGTGATTTGATCTACTGATCGAATGGATGCAGATGTTTAAGGATATGGTCTTTATTAAGCTGCTCCTTTAGTCTGCAATGAACTCTAACTCACAACACAGATGAGGCTGAAGAGATAATTCTTCGCCTTTTAAGAAAGATGTAAATTATATATATATGTCACAAAGAAAAAAAACAGCTTGCAGTTACTTTGTCCTTATTTAACTACTATTTCTAAATGTCTAGTTTCCAGAGCCTTGCAAATCCACTCAGCAAAGCTGGCTACAACATTTGTTATATGCTAGGGGTGATAGATATAATCCTATAATTTCCAATGCAATAATGAGAGGTTTAATTTTCCATTTCTTCCCTCTGTGAGATGGTGTCTGGCTTTGAATTCTCATTTATGTCTGCATGAGTACACAAACCTGATCTACATCATTGTGAAGTCAATACCTGCTCCGACTTCTTTTTTCATTGTTATAAAGCAAAGCCTGACCTGTAATTCAAAGACATAAGAAAATGTTTATCCCATCAGGAGTCTCTCTCTTCTTCACTTTAAATCTCCTCTGATACGAGGACTCCTTGAAGGAGCTGTTGAGAACTGTATCAGTTCGTAAAAGGTTGCTTTCCTTTCTTCTTCGTGACACTCCGTGAAAGGTTACCAATAATTTTAAGCTCTGTAAACCAGCACATTTGCAAACTTGCACCAATAACATGCATTTTTTCCTGAAAGACAGAGAATCCCTATCAAATCTGAGACTAATTCACAAGGGACTTAACAAAGAGAGAAGCCAGAGCAGTTCCTCCCCACTGCCAGGGGCTGCTGGGATGTGAGAGCTGGATGATTTCCACCACCAAGGGAGAAGAGGGGGAGGCAAGGCAAAGGGCCAGGAAAACAGTCTTTGTTCTCTCACACAGAGAAGATAGTATGGAGGGTTGCTATTCTCTTGTCTCACTAAGGAGCCTTTCTGTCTTCCAGCTACCCAGAAAGAGCTTTCTTCTTTTCCCCTCCCTTGTGGGAGTGTGGAGGTAGTTTTGGGTAGGGCTGAGAACAGTAACAGCTTATTGTTCAGTATTTTCTGCCCAGAACAAGCTAAAAACCTCAAAAGTTAAACACAAAACACATTTACCCATCTCTCTTTTTATTGTGCTGAGAACTGGCTGTAGTCTTTTATAACACAGGGTAAAATGTAATGACTTATCTTTAACGCTTGGACTCCCTTTGAGTATATCAGCCAGCTTGGGCTGTGTTTGCACATGCTTGTGTGTGAATATCAGGGCAAAACTGTCCATTACAATGGAGGAAAGAACAGACCAAAACAATTTTTTTCATAAAATATAGTTGTATGGGTGGAAGGGTTCTCAAAATACAGTTTTCTAATAGTAATGTCTTATTTTAAGCATANCTATTTTAGCCAAAGGTGGAAGATTTTTTGCAGGGAAATATGAACATGTCTTTCAACTGAGGCAAAACATCTCAGCAGTCCTATAAGCAAATGCTTCACTTAGGTTCACTATTCAATATGATCCTTGTAAGCTGCCACAACGCTTCATAAGAACTGTATTTTAGGAGCCAAACACCCCCATTTTCACAAAGCAACACACTTCCTCTGAACTGCTTTCTGACCACAGTTCCCATTTTGTACTGCAAGAAGTCCCTGAAGTAATCTGTGCTGCAGTACAGACAGGGAAGGCTGACCCATTGAGGTGAACAAAGTATGAGCTATTTGCACTTCAAATGATGGGAAAATCACAGCTGTGCCTTAGAAAAAAACCCAAAAATTTAAAACTACAGTTTTTGACATCGAGTTGTCCCAAGATGATACCTCCTGGTTTGGTTAAATAAACTGAGACATTGTAAATCACATTGGAACAACTTGAAATAAATATTTTGCTTTCTGCTTTCAATCAAGAATTTTTCATGGTTTTAAAGGAAAAAATAGAGTCTTCCAAGAAGAGTAGGGACACATTTTGATAATCTCTACTATTTATATCATGGGCCAGAATTTGTACTGGTTTATTCTGGTACAAATTGGGATTAAACCTAACATGCAACTGTGAAACCAAATTCTGGGCCATTGAAGTGACACTGTATACCTAGATCACAAAAAGTCCATTCTCAAGTTTATTACTGTGGCCTAAACTGCCTCTACAGGATGCCATACACTGGCATGTCACATAAGGTCCCTGAGATGTTCTAGTCCTCCTCCAGCTCAGTGCAGGGCAACGGAGAAAAGACCTTCACTTCAAACTCCTTACTGTGACCTTGCTCATATAAAATCTGCAGGGTTTCCAGTTCATCCAGGCAAGGATTTTCAAGGAGGAAATTTTGATATGTAGTTGAGAAAATCCAAACACCCCTTTAGGTATGTCTCTATGCCAACTACAGTAATAAAAATGAGCACGACTTCCACTTCACAGTTTCCCAGATCCGCATAAGCTTTGTCTGCGTAGTTTTACATACCCATTCCTCCAAAGTAGTAGAGTAAATATATTTATGCCATTTTATATGTGAGATTTCCCCCAATTTGTTAAAGCCACAGAAGCCGCAAAGCAAATTTTTGGATTCCTGTTCTCCTTTTCATCATAGGTCAAATGTCTCTTCAAATCCCATAGCTCTTCGTGAGGTAGTTTTGGTGTGCTTAGATAAAACCAAGCACAAGTAAAGTAAAACGCAGTTTTCCTGAGCATAATAGCTACTTGCTTACTCTGGAACAGCTCCATACTTTATTAAAACCATACTACTATCATAATTAGGTTTTTGTAAAAACAAAAATAAACCACACAGACCCATGGTTGTAATTACGTTTATCTTTAGGTAGTATCTTGTTATCAGTACAACTGCTGCCCTGCCATTAAGTTGCTTGGTCCCTGAAAATTTACTGAGAGGCGCTAGTGAGGGATGTATGCGCCGACAAAGTTACTCATCCACGCTCCAGCCCCCACACACCCTCCTTGAATTCTTTCATTATTTCTGTAACACTTTGTTTGCTTTTAGGATTACGCGATTTATTTGTTCAGATTGGGAAGTCTCTTCTTGATGAGCTGCTGTGTTCAGTAAACAGCTCCCAACAACAAACAAGGATTTAAATAATCACTGTGTAATCAGTAGGCACCAGCACATGGGATCTCATCTCTTCAACTCCAGGTAGCTGTCTGTCAAATCACAACATTTATCACACTAAAAGTTAGATGCTTAGCTGCATCAGAAACATTCCACTCTCTTTCTAAGGAGCTTCAGAGAATTTACTAGAAAAGAGTAATGGACTTCCCGGGTTTGTGTGGATTCTGCTGCAATGTGACAGTCTTGAACACAGCATGGAAGTCCTAAGCAGAACCAGGAGTAAAGAGACCAGAGTACTGAGCACTACCGACTGGCTACCCCCCAGTCTGTTTTGAGCCTAGGAGGGAACATTCAAATAATCCAGTAATAGTCCAACAAAATTCAGCCTAAATTAAACACCTTTCCGGCAGCTGCAGTTAAGTATCATTTGGGTTTGGCAGGCACATGCTTATTTGATACAAAGATGCCCAGAAACTCTCAAGGAGCTCAAACAATAATGAAAGCAACGTCTGAACTACAAGGTGTATGCAGAGATCAGTGAGTGAGTCCAAACAGTAGATGGACACAGGCTATTCACCAAGTTCTTTAATATGGATTCTTAGTATTTAATCTATAAAGAGGAGGTGAAGAGTAGGTAGAAGGAAAACATGTTAGATGAGATAAAGAAAATCTTGACTATCAATAAAGAAAAAACGGGCACTTAAGAGTGATCACTCTGGAGTACAGAAAGCGATTTTTAAATTACTTATCTGATTAGCGGGAGCTGTCAAGTAGGAACAAATTCACATAAATATTCCATAAATTAAATATTCTTTTGTCATTGAAGCTGCTTTCGATTGTTGGTGGAGATTTTTTCTCATCAGAAGGAGACAGATTATTACATTGATTTCAGCCTCCAGAATGCATTTTGTAATTATGTAGTTTTAATTGTCTGGCATTTTTATTTGTATGAATTTCAAAGGTATTGACATGAGTTAGAAAGAAAATCCAATCTCAAATCTGAAAAAGAATCAGCTGCAATCCTGTTCAGCAGCATACTAAAACACAAGCTGAAGCATGTGCTTAAGCCCATATATACTCAGTAAATTGTGAAACCTATGTTTCATCCTGCCTCTAAGGGCACTTCAACAAGTGCAAAGCAGCTTGTGAACCTACACCTCTGTCCTTGCAGCTGTTGAAAGTGTGCACTGTGCCTTACCTATGCATGCAAGAAGAAAGAGCCAGGGATCTCAGCTTATTAACATTTCAAGAATTTGCTGCTCAGCTGCTGTTTGTTTTCTCTGACAACCAAATGTCATGCAGAGCACTTTTGCCAGCTGCAATCTGATTAGGTATCACCTTTTCCATAACACTGCCAGGCCAGTCAAACTGTGGTATGGAGAGAGTCTAACGTTTTGTAGATCTCATAATTAACAACTCCAAGTTTCAGGAGAAAATCTCTGATAGAGAGAGCCTGACTACAGCTTGTAAATCAAAGCACTCAGATAAGATGTGAGAGCCAGACCTCTCAGAGTGGATCATGCTGACAGTTGAGCTTTGAATTCTTACTTTATAAATCACTTCCTTACCAGGCATCTGCAAAATCAGGATTTGTAAGCCAAGGGAAAAAAAAAAAGATGTAGTTTTATTTTGGATTTATTGGTATGATTTGTAAATCTGTTCTAGGACTTACAGATCTGATTTAAGATTTGTTAATCCAGTTTAGGATATGGAAATTTTTTCTCTGACTTACCATGCACTGAAATGCTTCAGTAAAAACTGAACTAAAAATTACTGGTTAAAAAGATGGTTTATAAATCAAGGGTTTGCCGTTAAGATTTGCTGGCACATTCTATAAACTGCACAGTGCATTTATAACTCAGCCTCTTACAATGGCAGATTTATAAATCCAACTTGCAAATTTTCAGACAACTGTTATAGGCTCAATTCTAATCTGAGAAACAACAGATGTGCTTCCCTGTGTTTCAAAACCCTGTCCTTTTCCATTGCCTGCATGCCCTGCAGCCATCTCACTTGCACCAAGGAGAAGAGAGAAGGGAGGGAAAAGACCTCCTGTATCACTATCACCCTGCCAGGCAGAGAGGAAAGGATTTGGGAAAGGAAAAACAGGAGATGAAATGTGGGTTACAGTTCATCCATCCTGTTGCACAGCCTTCTGGAGCAGCCTGAGCTAAAAGCTCCCTCCTGCAATTTTAGCTGGTACCTGGGGGCATAAAGAAAGTGGGTAATCCTAATTAATTCCCAGGCTGCCAGGCCTCGGGCACAGTGAAAAATTAAACTTCATATACAAAACAGTGGAAAACTGGACCTAGCAGGAGCAAACGAGCAAGTTGAGGATTTTTTTTTCTACAGTCCCAGTGAGGTCTGCCTGTCTATCTCAGATTACAATGAGGAACTTCTGGGAGAAACCCTGGCCCGGTGATGGCAAATATCCCATTGATTTCACAAGGATAGGATTTCACCCTATAAAAAGGTCATTGGCCAGATTCACAGGAATGCTCTGCGTGCCGCACATCACCCTGGTCACAACAAGCAGCTGTAAACTCACATCGCTGCTGCAGCAGCCACATCTCCCCAGAGAGGAGAACAGGGAGCCAGAAGCCAGGGCTGCGGCAGCATCCTGAGGCTCCAAGCCACTGCTAGCAGCTGTGTCTGCCCTTCCCGCAGCCCTGCTCGTGGGGAAAGTGCAGAAACCAGCATTCCTCAGTAATTACAAGAAAATTTACACATGTACTGGGAGTTAGTACTGCTTCCTTTCAGGCAGTTTTACAGTAGCCATCAGATTTTATCCTGAAGCTGAGGGTAATAACAATGAAATAATAGCGCTATTTAATAGCACTATTTTTCTCCTAGAATCATTGTTTTTTATACAGTGTGAAAACTGTTTTTGATAAGCAATGGCTACTTCTAGGTCCTATGCAGGAGGTACTAAAATGCATTAATGCCTTTTGACTTTTTCTGAGTGTCAAGCTTCTTTGACTTGATAGCTCTTGAAAGTGATCTAACATATTTTATTTTCTACTATATTTGAAATTTCATTCTAAAGTTTCATCAGTGACCTCCTGTTCTTTACATTGCAATGTTTTTTTCCCTTGAATTGCTTGTTGCCTTGGATTTCTTACAAAATAAAATAAATACAAAGATGCTAGCAAATATTAATTTCGTAATTACTTCTTTCATATTGGCCAGCATTCTAAAGTAAAGGATCTGATCATTGCAAAACTCAGCAAATATTCATATGCGTGTGTGTGTGTGTGTGTGTGTATATATGTGGAGCTAAATTTTCAGGTACTTTAAGTACATAGAGGATAAATTGCATGTTCAACTGACTCTAAATACCATTACAAGGGGAACTGAAGCAAGCAGTGCAATTAGAAACAGGAAAATTTGCTTCCATAGCTTTGTGCCTAACTGAATACTCAATTCCACATGCAAAATGTAATCAGAACTGGAGGATGGAATTGAGGGAAAATGGTTAATATTCTATAAAATGCTAAGTCAGCTCTTTATGTACTATACATCTCAATTGTATGAAAATCAATTATCTTGAAAACAGATGTCTTTTTTTCTTTTTCATTGTATATTCCAAAGCATAGAGCCTCACTGTCCCCTTGTGCGTGTATCTGACAGACACAGAGACCTACAAAAGTTTGGCCTTTTCCCTTGTGTTTAGCCTAGATGAAAAATGGTAAGAAGAATATATTTGCAAAGAGAAACAGTCTGTGGGAGGCCTCTGAAAGTCAGCTCTCACATCAGAGGTGAGGAATTGTAGCCACAGTTGGAGAAACACTGTAAATAATTGCTTTAACAAACAGGTGGTACAATTTAATAGAAATCAAGGCTTTTCACATAATTATCTTGCAGGTGATGAATGAAACAGACCTTTACAGACAGCAGCCCAACTGATCTGTCGCAGTGCTGGAACTCACTGCAATTTTCCTGGTTCCTTCTCTCATCTTCTTTAGGGAAGACAAGAACAGTTCACCCACTTCCATAACACACAAATTTAGACTCAACACAGATGGTATTTCTAGACTGAAGGCAAAAGGCACTTCACAACGTGCCCTGCAATCCCAGTGCACAGGATCCCAGATGGTCCACCTCAGGAGACAGAACAGTTCATGTCCACCTTTTTGGGTTTCCTTTAAATGGAGAGACACAGGAGGGACAGGGATGTCCCCTGAAGAACTGTGTGGGGCACAACAGGACCTGGGAACTCTGGAACCCAGGGTAAGGGACAACAACACAGGCAAACCACTGTAACTCGAGTTCTTCTCTGACGGTGTAAAGGATCTGCTGCTAAGCTCTCTTGGCAAAATCAAGGAAAATAAAAGGGGTTTTCTATACCTGCAACACAAAGAGTGCATTGCAAAATCATAAAATCTATAGCATGAGGAGAGGAGTAGGAAGCACAATATTGTGGCTGCAATTGTACAGTTTTATGGAGCAATGAATTTCAGCTCTCCAGAGGACCAAAGACCTAACAGTGAGCATCTTTTATTTAAAGTTTAAGTTGAAAGATTTAGGCCTAAAGTTAAAGGGAACATTTTCTAAAATTCTAAGTGTCAAGAGCACCATCTGATCTACTCCAGCATCAGCAGAGGTAAAGGTCAAGGGAGTAGAAATGAGAGAGGACAAAAGTAGGGGCAAGAGAGAAAAGCCTCCTGGCTTGCCTGTGGGGCAAACACACATACCTACCAGGCTACCAGCAGAGAAGCAGACCATAAGCCTATGGCTTTCATTTTTCTGCTCTAACAACAGCAAGAAAAACAACTCTGCAATGAACTGAATACCTTCCACACCTGTCCTACCTAAGCTTTTATGCTTTATCAGTCCATTCATTTCTCATTTCAGAAAAATGAAGCTAATATGTTTACTACAATTATTAGCAAAATCTCAAATCATCTAGGAACAGTAGCTACACTGGGCAGTATACTTTTGCTATGGACAAATCCATGCATTGATGCTTGTTTGAATTCAACCAAATTCAAAACTAAAAAAAAGGAGAAATACTAAAGAAAAACTGTAAAAATCTTTTTATGTCTATTCCTTCACCAGCAGTGGCAGCAGTAAACATTTTTATTGAAGGTCTCAAAAGCTATGAAATGAGGCAAAAGTGTCCTAATAAAGTTTTGATAAGTTTGTCATTCACTCTGTTAACTTTTTTCCAAAGGTCACTTCAACAGACGTGATTAGACACTACAGCTCCACAGCAGCAGAAATTAGCTTCAATATTTGTCTCATTGATGAAGTTCTGAGTATGCTGGTGGAACTGCAATAAGCATATGTGCTTAATAATAAGCCCATGTGCTGCTTGCCATCTTGAAACCAAACTCTTCAGCTAAATCACATGTTCTATTCATTTACAATCCTCTTCCCCCACAATTAGCTGGATAAATAAAAACAGGTCTTCTGAAAGTGTCTGAACTTCAAGTAAGAACCATGAGGACTTGTCCTTCTTCTGGAAAGCACTGAACATTACAAGTTTGAAACACCTGATGCCTTCATCTTTCCACCTACAGGGGCCTCACATGGGTTTACTAGTAAAGATGCCTCACTGTTCATCAACAGTCTGAAGCTGAGCAAGGTTTATGACAAAAAGTTCACTGTCAGCCTGCCATCTGATATTCACTTTTCTCTTCAGGGCAACACTTAATCTGGAGCACAGGAATCTAACACAGGTAAAACACTGCTGTTCAAACCCCAAAGTAGCAGGGGAAAGGCTGTCCCTCCAGTCAGAAATAGGACTGACCCCAGAATCACAAATAAATTCTACTGGAGCTGGGATTCTATTCAAATCACAAACACAAGTGTCATGACATCTTTGGCCCAAGAAAGGAAATTATGGATTCTGGCAAGGCTGTCAAAGGCCTTGCTGTTTATTCTGTACCATAGTTTAAAACAAAGGTTCGCTCATACAAATATGACAGTGTGCCATCTAATTCAACTACTACCCATATTATTACAATGCCATTGCTCTCCTGTTGCTGAAAAACACCTTCAAAGTCAGGTGTGGAAGGCAGATACATCTCTACATTTAAATTATTTTGCATGGGACATCCCAAGGAGTTAAATACAGCTTTCCATCGCTCTTCCCAGGTGTGAAAGACTGGAAGGATTGCTGACTCAAAACATTTTGGGGAGGCGGGGGATAAAGGGGCAGGTTGAGCTTTCCCTTTGCTGAGGTGATGCCCTGGCTCACATATGCCACTCCTCCCCCTGGGCCTTTATCTCTGCCCTGCAGTGGCCGCCAATCCCTGGCACTCTGGAGGCAATGCTCCACACCCCCTCCCAGAGCCCCAGTCCAGCCCCAGCATGGTCAGAAAGTCGCAGCTGGGGGGAGGGCCCACAAAGCCAAAGGCTATTTAGCCCAGGACATGCAGCAAGCATGTGTTTTGACCCTACCTCCTCCTGGAATTTCTATCAGCTGAACGCTGCTGGAACCAGGAGTGGTACCGATACTTTTTCTTTTCTGTACTTTTTTCGTATGTCTCTTTTTCTCTTTCTTCTAAGTCCCTCTTCTTGGAGCTTTGAGTAACTTAAAATCAGATGGACTTGGAGTTTGCTAAGTTGAATGGGCTAAGTTAATGCCTTGTGATGTGCTTTATGTTGATTGAATGCGGCTCTAAAATTCTGCCAAAGCCCTCTGATTTTCTGAAGTTGCCACCAAAGTTCTTTTTGTTGTTTTGACCTCTTGGGAATATCTTGTTGGTATTTCTCCTGTGCATTTAATTCAGAGTACATAAAATACCCTAAGCCCTTGCCAGAGGCTCATTGAGCGAGTTTTCTGGGACCTTACACCAGGACACCAGAGGAAAATGCTGGAACTCTGGCTCTTGATGAAGCATGACCAAATTTCTCTGGCTTCATAGGTTACTCTGTCAACTGAGCCAACCTAGTCCACAATGTGAATGCTTTTGGTGCATTCCAGTCACAACTGCTGACTTAGTTCTCAGCAAAAAATAGATTGAACTTTGACAAGCTTGAGGTTTAGCATCAAACTTTTAGCATTTTACACTGTACTGAGGTGGGCTAAAAGCACAAAGGTAGTTGTGGCAGAATAACTTCTCAGGTCATCATAATTTACTTGTGACTACTTGAGCCCCAATAATTGATAACTCAAAAGTTTGAAAATACTTCAAAAGTTCCACTTTATTGAAAATTGAGGGAAAATACTTTAACCATTACAGAGAGTAAAATGATAAATGGATCAATCTTTACTAGCAAACAGTAGTGATTAGGTCATACCTCATTTCTTTATTAGAGAAAGGCTTTGGTGTTTAATCATCATTACATAATCATTTAGTCGTCTCCAATCTCTGTCTTTGTAGATATTGTAAACTTGGGCCCTGAAGCTTCAAATGGTTCTGTGCAGAAGGAACCCCATGATCAGCTATTTGAATCAACTACAAGATTCTTGCTTTATACCATATTTTCATTTTACAGTCTGCGTTCACATGATAACACAGATAAAACTCCCTAAAGGATTCTGAGGGAAAAGTTCATAACTGAAATGTCTTTATATGAAGACACTGCTACAAAAATGAGACTGTAATCACTCGTAAGACGCAAGACAAAGCATGGCCTATGGCATAATACCATCTTGGAGAATGTCCAATTGCCCTCTATTGTCTGAAGAGAGATGTACAATTCACCAGATGGACCATGTGTTTGCTTTAGCACAGATCAGTATTGAACTGCTCATTTTCTGAAATAAGCCTCTGAAATCCAAAAAGAATGGGAAACATAATGAATGAGTTCTAAGAGAAATAAACAATGTCAAATCCTCTGAGTCCATGGATTTACTTCATGACAGACATTGTCTTAAGTCCACTTCCTCTTAAAGGAACCCAGAATGTTCTTATTGGCTGGTAAAAAGCCAGTCAGCAGCCACTTATGAGGTCAGTGGTGATAAAATCAGTAAGACTTACTCTAACAGGAATTTTTCTTTCCCAAGACTTTGAAAATTATTTTTCCTTACAGCAATTACTACAGGGAGGAAAACGAGATGTTGCCTCTGTCAGCTTCCTTAGAGAGACAAGGCGAGTTCACACTTCACCACCTGATAACTAATAGCTCCCCATCAAACTCAGGCTCACCTTCTCTTCAAGGGTGTTGGACTCTACTACTTTTCAGAAGGAAAAAGAAAAGCAAGTAAAAAGTGTTAAATGTTTCAAAAAACCCAAAGATATTTTAATTGGAATAAAAACAGCTTCATGGTAGGGTGCCTTTTCTTTAGGCATTTTAGTGCATGTAAAACAAGTTTCCTTCCTAACCACAGACAGTAAGACCTAAGGCCAGCTCAAGGGTCTAATGAGAGCCCAACACTATATTTTAGAAGTGGAAATATTTTACCATGATGTTTTACTTAATGTCTAAGGGTCCCCACTTGAGGAATCAGAAAAATAGCCAAAGGAAACACAGGGGGACTGCTTTAATGAAAACATGAACATAACCTCCAAAACCTTTTCTTTCTTTCCCACATTTACCTCTTTTTGTTAAACCTGATGGAAAACATTTGGTTGAGCCTCTAAGCCTCCTTCTGCTCACACAGCTAAAACTGCAAAGCCTCCTGAGCAGCCCTTCAAGTCCTGTAAGCCCCCAGCATCCCAGCATCAGCAGAGTGGCTCATCCTCAGGACTCTATCTACCGAAAACCACCTGCCCGACCCAGCTGCTGAGCAGATGTCATCATTCCTAGGTCATTGCAGCTTCTTTTTCATTTCCTCAGATGCTTGGCTACAGTTATCACATTTGTCCTCAGGTAAGACAGGCAGCAACATGCTGTTGCCAAAAGGAGAGTTTCTCCTTCCTCCTCTCTGCAGACACATTCACTCAGCAACATAGTCCTGTCTTCTCAATTTCAGCAGTCCTAGTGCACTATGAACTCTTCCCCTCTCCCTTTTTTTTTTCCCTTTCTTTTCTTTTTTTTTTTTTTTTGTTTTTTCTAAGCCATCTTTGGCCATTCAATGTGCTGAAGCAAGTGAAAACTGATAGCAGGGGTGGAACGGGGAGTACAAGAGCAAAACGACCCTTTCTGGCATCTGGAAGCTGCTGGAGCAGCACAGTTTCCTTGTCAAATAACATCCCTGTATGACACACTCTTTCAACTTCATTCTTCCTCAGGTCCCATTCACAAGGTGTCAGATAACTATTTGGTAGTTAGAAATTAAAATAAAAAGAAGGCCCCACAAGCTCTGTAGACAAGAAACACTAGAAAATATTGACAATACTAAATAGGAAGTTGTCAGCAGCCACTGAAAAGTATGGCATAACATAAGGGATCCAAACTCTAGAAATTCTCCTTCTACAGGATGATTTTTCACAAAGTTCCTGGTTTTGTGTTTCCGACACCACTGGCTGAAAAAACACTAAACTTTTGAACTCAGTCTGCTAGCTGAGCAATAAAGAGAAAGGGAGGAGGCAATCAGAGTAATCACATCAGAGCACAGACAGCATTTATCATATACAACCATATTGATGTGCATGGGAGGATGGCTCCACGCCTGCGTGAGTTGGACACAGAGGATGTGTCCTGTAATAACATTTCTGGCAGAAATTGCCCATACCAGCAGGACATATTTCTCATGCACAGAATGAAAACAAAAAACTAAACCAGAGAAACCACAGGCCTCGATGAAGAGGATTAGGTACTTCTGTGACCCAACACATCCCATCTAAAGTACATGTTGGAAAATGGTCTCGTCCTAAAATTGCCTATTTTTCTCCATTAGGATACAGAGAGATTATCCTGGCTAGCTTAGGTGTAGTGGTTTATATCACAAACATACGGCAGGCAAGGTGCAACAATTGTCAAAGTTTGTGGCATTATCCTATGGCAAATGTGGTGTGACTTAACCCAGGTTGGAGCTCCATAAGCATACCCAAACACCTTCACTTTGCATTCCTTAGCTCCAGATTCCCCTTTCTCATTCACACCCCTCAAACGTCTCCTTCACCACAGGTCCTTTTACCCCATACACTCTTCTTTCCCATTTCTTTTCTAGGGATGTCTCCTCCTTTACCATTGGCTTTCACTGTAATAAAGTGTATTTGGGTTATTTTTGTTGGCCTGTGCGCAAGGAGATGTGAGACATATCTGCTGCAAAGCCTTCTAAACTAAAAATCACTAATCTGTGACGACAGGTTACTAGACTCAGTGACTCAGGTAGTGCCTTCTGTATAAAATCTTTTGTTTCAGGCAAAGAGCAGATTTTTTGCATGCTAGTTTTCACCTTTCTGTTATGGAGGGCCAGTGTGCACTGCTAAAGCATTGCAGCACTTAATGTCCTCTGATTGCCTTGTAACTGTAAAAGTAAAAAAAATGGCATTTTAAATTAACACAATGAATGAATTTTGAACAGCTATGACTGAGATGTAAATACAGGTGTTTTTTTCAGCTTCTTACTCTGTTGCTGTCCTAGTCTCAGCACCACTACCCCAATAAGTATTCCATATCCTAAGCTAAGTGGCCATTACAACCTACTCAGTATAGGCGTTAGTATGTATTCTTTACATGCTGTATACACAAAACTAGTGAAAGAAATAGGGAGGAAATTACATTTGGTTTTGTATCTAATAGAGTGATTTTCTTTATAAGGGTTCTCTGGAGCCCATTCATTTTATCATGGGTTTAATTTATATCAGGAGATAGTCGGAAATCACGCTGCTCCTGAAGGAGGCCCTCACTGGAATCCTTTGCCTTCGCAACAAGGTGACACTAGATCCATTTTAAAGGGCATCACGGGAGCGCAGAAACGCTTCGCTGCTTCGAGAGAGCCTGTTCTAATGACCAAA
This sequence comes from Edolisoma coerulescens, assembly GCA_013397115.1. Lineage (NCBI taxonomy): Eukaryota > Metazoa > Chordata > Aves > Passeriformes > Campephagidae > Edolisoma > Edolisoma coerulescens. The sequence continues at coordinate 233,011 of VWZW01005798.1, forward strand.
CTTCAGAAACATTTGACATACAGCTCTGTGCCTAGGAGCACGTGAATATTTTAAATGCTGTTTATAAAAAGCAAAGCTGTGCTAAAATGCCTATTTGCCTCCTGCTGCTTAGCAATATTAAAGATTAGAGCCAATTGTTTTGTATACTGAAGAGGCTATAATGACTTCTAGAGAAGAACATGTCAGCAAACTAGATAAGGTTCCTATTAAATTTTTGTTGCTGTGGACTGCTGACTTGGGTCATTATACACTTAAATTGAGTTATTGTCATTGTTATATAACGAAACAGAGAGCTTTTTGCCTCCAGTAATGTAGCATATCTTTTAAAGAATGAGCACTCCTGACTGATTTATAAAATAGTTCTGTTTGCATTACAGTACCAGGCTGCTGGGTGTTTCAAAGTGATTTAGATGAACTGTCCTGAGAGTTCGTGCATATTTCGAAAGACAAAGAACAGAGTCTTGTGTGAACCTGCTTCCAATAATCTTTGAAATTTATTGAGTGACAGTGAAAGACATAGTGAAATTACAACTCTCGTCTCTCCCATAATCTAAGAATGTTTCATTCCAAAACAAGTGTGCTTAAGGATTTGTGAGGGTTTTTTAATTCCTGGTCATTATTTGTTCAGATTAAAAAGCAGGACTTGTCCTGTTTTCTTCATTCCAGGAATATTTGCCTTTTAAAATCTCAGGGTTTTAGTCTTTAAAAACAGTTAAGTTAACATTTCTAAATTTGAACAAAGAATGTGAACAGTGGAAAGATCAGAAGAACATAAAAATGGACTACTTCAAGTACCACTTTATTTCAAACTAACTATGCTGTTGGGGGACACTACAACCTTCCCTTTTCACCATTGTTTTTGCTGGAGCCAGGATTTCACTCTACACATTTTCCACAGTTTTTTCCCCTTAGATGCATCTAATGGCAGTTCAAGACAGGATGAAAGCATCTACACATATGCTATTTTACTTAAATTCTTTTAAATCCCCATGCGACGTCTCTGAAGAGCTGCTGTATTTTAAGAGAAATTCCGTGGTGAGTAGTAAAGGAACCAAAATCAGCAGATGTAGGAATATCTGACTGGAAGATTCTCATTCCCAGTAGTCTTAGACAAGAATATATTCAAGGGATCCAGGCCTATGCTAAATACTTTTTCAGTCTTCAATTTGGCTAAAAAATACAAGGTCTTTTTGTTTTCTCTCCACTCCCCTCATCATCTTCCTAGCCTTTCTCTGCAGCTTTTCTGGCTTCAGCTATCTTTTACAAACACAGGTCACTGAGGTTGTACAAAAATTGCAAAGATGCTCCTCAGCCAGTAACATCTACTTTTCCCTCCCTCTGCTAGCAAACACATCCTAGAATTGAATTTTCCTTCTGTAGCATTGCATCATTTCTGCTACTTGTATCATTCTTTGATCAAGCTTTCTCTTCTCTCTGTTCTAATGGTAAGATCCCAAATCATAGCAGAAAATCTTTATATGATGCTAATATTTCAAATTTTAAATTCCATCCCCTTTCTGTGATCACAATTCTCAAGGTCATCCAATCTTGCCACTGTCATATTATGATCCTGTTTTGCATTAGTAATGCCTCCTCAATTTAAACCACCAGCAAAATTCATTTGGGCTCTAAACATTGAGTCTTTACACAGACATAAAGGAAAAGATTGTGGGAGATATATTCTAATAGTTTCTCCAGAGGAAATCTAACAATAAACTCCCACTACCCTATATCACAAACATGACTATCTCCTTTTCTTAGACAATTCCTTCCCTGATGGGTTGGGGTTTTTTTACCGTCCTCATTACCAACTTTTTCTAATAGGAAATTCATATACCATTTACTGCAATTCTGCTTAGTTAAGTGTACTGTATTTGCCTTGAAAATAATTCATTATACTAAAGAAGGTGAGGGGATATGCTCACATATTTCTATTCTGGTAAAATTTTTTTTACATTTTATGCAATCCCTCATTTGTTTTGATATTGTTAGTTACTATTTCTCTCAAAACAAGTTTTTAACTTTATAGTACTCAGCTAAATGATATAGGTTTCTGTGGTTACTTTCCCCTACAAACAGATTCTATACCCCATATAGAACCACTTCAAAACCAAGAAAACCACTGAAAAAATTGATACTGGATCTGTGATTATGTGGGTTCATTTTTCACAGCTCTTCAATAACAGTTATCTGTTGCCTTGAAATTATCCATTTCTTTCACTTTGGACATTCCTAGGGTACCCCTTGAAGTGAACATTGACACAGCTGCATTTCCAATATATTTCCCCCCCTTTTCTGGGACTGAAATTCTAAACTCATTTTCCATGTTTGACTTATTTACGAGTTTCCTTCACAGAAAAGTCTATGAATATCTCACTCTGCTGCTCTCCTTGGCCAAATACCCTTCTTTGGAAGCACTTCTCTCCCATTCAGACTGAGAACTCTGTGGACTCTCCTTTGTCTGTTCTTTCACTCAGACTGAAAGACAGCAGCCATTCAATTCAAAGTAATTTTGTATTATAGTCTTTTGTCAACCATCTTCATGCAAAATCAAGCCTAAAATAGAATCAGCATTTTCTAGTTCAGTGACTATTGGGGAAAAAAATTGAAAGACTGCTTTTATAAATAAGGTAGTGATGGACTGCTTCACAGCACTTTTTACTAATTTATCCTGGAGAAGCTAGGGTTAAGTTAAATAAATACATTTCCAGTGCTATTTAACTTTCTGAAATCAATACTGGATCCACAGGTATAGTCAAATTGAGGTCTGATGGCCCATTGCCAGTATTACAGCTTCTATCACCTTTCTAAAAGTAATTTTGACTTCAAGATAGTTTTATCCACTGTATTTGTTGTTCGGTTTGGTTGGGGGAGTGTTGTGATTACCACAAATACTGAGTGAAAGTAATCTCATTTTTTCTGATCATTTATACCCTTTGAATATCTCCCTGGTCCAGCCATGGCCACCTCTCTTTCATCTGTGATATTCAATTTCATTCTGTACATTAACAGTTCTAACGCCTCCAGTTTTTGGTCTACACTCCTTGCATTGATATTTCTCGTATTCCCTTGTGGCCAGCCTCAACCCAGTGCCTACCTACTCAGAGCAAATTTTTTTTCTTTATTTTCCCACTTCCTGATATTCATGTAATAAACTTGTAATTATTGTATAAAGAATATACAGGTGTGTCAGCATCATCATCTCCTGTCATTTAACAGTTAAAAAAACTTCTCTCTCATTTTTGTAAATGAGAGTACAAGTATCCTAGTTGATACGGTGAAATCCATCCTCAAAGAAAATATTTTTCTATGAATGTGTTCTGAAAATACCTACCTTTCTTTGATCCATGATTTGATCTCTGTTACTTTGTCATTCTTTGAGCATCTTTCAGGGATATTAAACAGACTGAATCACAAATGGGTAAAGTTGTAAGGGACCACACTGGGTCATCTGGCTGAACCTCCCTACTCAAGCAGAATCATCCTAGAGCACATTTCACAGGATTCTGAAGGAGAAACCACAACCTCTCTGGGAAATCTGTGTCACACACAGTGTTCTTCCTCATATTCAGGTGGAACTTCCAGTGGGTTATCTTCTGCCCTATGTCTCTTGTCCTGTTGTTTGGCACAACATTCCATTGAAGGTCACTCAAGTCTTCTTGTTTTGATCCATTCCTGGATATGTCCAGCTGAATCTGGATACATAATTTGTTCTGTTGTGGAAAACAGGTAGTCAATTTTGCCCTACCGTGTGGAGGCTGTTCAGTGTGGCATGGAGAGCTTAAGCAGCTTTCTTAAGAACTTGAAATCTTAGCATTAACCATGTTTGATGAGTATGCAGAAGACCTATGTGTAAGGGTATTAAATACAGTTTAAAAAATTTGTCCTTTCTTTAATGCCCAGACATTAGTTGGGGTTTTTTTGTTCTTGGGTTTCACATTGCTTGTGGGGGTTTATTTATGCTGATTGCTGAACATGGCAAAAATTTAAAATCCTGACATAATCACTAGCATTTGTCTATAGTGACAAAAATAAACCTCTCCAATATGCTCACTTCTGTGTAGCTTTATATTTTTCCAGCAGGCATTCTCTTCAGTAAGTCTCATGTTATTTAGCATTGCAGATTCAGAGGCATTCCCATCCTGTTCATGTGACTAACAGATAGAGTAAGTGGATACGTCTGGAGTTTTAATAAAAACTTCTGGGGTTCCATGAATGTTTTTGAAGTGCAAATGGCAAAATCTTTTGCAAGAATCAACAAGTCATAGCCAGTTTTACATTTACAAAAATATATAAAAGAACTAAAAGGTTACGCACTAAGACTTAGTAATTAGCTCCAATCCATCCATATCCATTGCCAATGACATCTCCATCAAGGGACCCACTTAAATCAAGCGACCTTTCTTCTGGTGAGCACTGCTGCAGAACCACCAGCCTTAGCAGCAAACACATCCAGGGTTCACCAGTCCAGAAGCAGAGTGAATATGACACGGGAGTTCTTCACTGAGAATGAGTTTTCACAAGAGTGCTGAGCTGGCCTAACAGCTTCCTACTGCTAAAAATATGGTTCAGCTTTCCCCTTTTTCTCCGTCTCAGCTGTGTGTACTTACCACTTCCTTTGTGCTAGCTCCAACAATTTGATGACTCAATTCAGCTCAGTCAGCAAGCAAAAAAGGGAGATAATTTTCTGCCTGTTGAATAAGCTGACATTTCCCATCAAGGGGTCAGACTGGCTTCAGAGACAGCAAAAGAAAATGTACAGGATCACACAGCCAGAGTGCAATGGGAAAAGAAGATACAGGATCTCCTGTGCTGGTAAATTAGCACAACCATCTTCTGAAATACACATTTCTTGTCATCCACATCCCAGCACTGAAAACAGGACTGATAACTTGTATCATCAGATTTGTTCCAGGTACTCTACTCTCCATACACCACCTTGTTAAGCTCAGGCAAAAACACCTCAAGAGTTTGATTATCTGGACCTAAACAAAACTCTGTTGCCTAATCAGTAACTGAAATATTCGTAATGTTCACATATTTCTTTCCGACAAGATAATCAGATATAAGTATTCACTTAATAATTTTCTTCTAGCTGGAAGCTGCATTCTCTGATACTATGTGAAGAATTTGACCAACCCCATGGCATAAGATTCTGTTTCTTAGCTGCTTTCATCAAAAGTACTTAAAATGTCTGCCTAATATTAGGCAGTGTATGTATTGTCAGATGTGTAAGTAGTGGTTTCATTTGTCATAAAAACAGCACAGGATCACACCGAGCAGCCTAGCAGTGGAGGCTTTCATAAATAAACATCCTTTTTGAAATGTGTGCCCCACACACAAAAAAAACCCCACAAACAAAACAAGACTAAAAAGTCAGGGAATCTCAGTTTAGTGAGTTAATGAAACAGTAATAAGAACACACACCCTTTGGTCCTTGAAGCACCTATTACACAAAGCAGAAAAACTGATCCCTATAAGTCAGGCCGTGAGTCGTGTGTTCAGTTTTGGGCCCCTCGCCACCAGAAGAACACTGAGGTGCTGGAGCATGTCCAGAGAAGGACAACAAAGCTAGTGAAGGGCCTGGAGCACAAGTCCTATGAGGAGAGGCTGAGGGAGCTGGGGTTGTTCAGCCTGGAGAAAAGGAGGCTCGGAGGGGACCTTGTTGTTCTCTACAACTACCTGAGAGAAGGGTGTACCATGTAGGCGTCAGTCTTTTCTGCCAGGCAGCCAGGGACAGGACAAAAAGAAATGGCCTTAAGTTACATCAGGAAGGTTCAGGTTGGATGGTAACAAGTATTTCCTCATGCAAACTGTTGTTAAACATTGGAACAGGCTGTCCAGGGAAGTGCTGGATCACTATCCCTGGAAGTATTTAAAAAGGTATGGATGTGGCACTCAGGGGCATGATTTAGTTGTGGACTTGGCAGTGCTGGGTTAACAGGTGGAAACAATGATCTGAGAGGTCTTTTCTAACCTAAATGATCCTATGATTCTATTTGATCTGTTGATCCATGGCTAACTGACTGTTTTATTCCTTGCTTTTTTTTATTAAGAAGCTGGAGGGGAAAGCTGTCTATTAGATTTGTGAGAGGAGGTGCTCCTTGGGTCAAAGAAAACTCTCTGTAGGGATTGGCGGTCTGCCCCCAAGCACACTTACATTTTAGATTCCAGGGTGGAAAAAACAGACTCTGAGGATCAGGAGCAGGCAAACTAGGGTTAAGATCAAGGACCAGACTTCCTATATAGTGTCTGCTGTACCTGGCAAGCCACTAAAACTGAAAGCAGAGCTGGAGGAAAGGACCTGTCCTTTAAGAAGCAATGGCTAAGAGAAATAGTTGTTTTCAAAGCTTTTCAGTTTTGTTCTTCTGTAGCAGACTTCAATTATCTCAGCTGCAAAACTAATGTATTTAAAGCTGTTCCATTAAACAAGGATTTTGATACTCAATGGCCTTTCGCACCCACTGGAGGAGAAAAGTGCAGGCAGCTCCTCCTTAGCACTTTGGCTTATCGTGCATTCTGTCTCACTTCGATTGGCAGGCTGTGCCCGCTGCTAACCACTCCTGCTATCCCCACACTAAATCCTGACAGGCCAGCCTTCGTCTCCAGAGCAGCTTCTGCCGTGTCTCACCGTGACTGCAAGCAGTCAGCTTTCTCCAGCAAAGGACCTGCCCATCGGGAACAGCTTCGCCACATTCCCTAGAAGCTGTTCCAGCCTTGCCCTGCACTCTGAAGTTAAAACCCCAGCCTCTCTGCCCCAGACAGTCTGATATTTCACTCCAGCCCAGGGGCCAGGCATAGCCTTTATCTCTGCGTTAAAGATGCCTTTATACTTTTTAAATGAAAAATTCTAAAATATTGATTAACATCAAGCAAAACGGCAACAGACATTCTAAGACTAATTTAAAATATTATTCAAAGAGTAAAAACTTTTTCATGAATAAGGTTTCTGCACACTTGAGAGCAAAATATGACATACTGAACAGGAAAGTAATATTAATCTTTGAGAAAGACAAATTTCCTAGTCAGCAAAAATTTGCAGAAGTTGTACACTTTTTACAAAGAAATTAAATCATTGAGCTGCTCTGGAATCCTTTATAGCTAATAATTAAAAATCTAAAATCTTATTTTCATCCTGTAATAAATATAGCTAACAATCAAGATAGATGAGACAAAACTAGAAAGGTTTGTTGGATGATTTAAGTTAAAGGAGTTACTACATCAATATATTGTACTCTAAAAAGGGCATGCATCATTAAAAAAGAAGGCTTTATAATTAATATGTTTTCATACAACCTATCTTATTTCCCCTGAGATCACTAACCAAAGCCTTTTAAAAATTGATTAGTTCAAGCACTTAGCCTAGTACCACTTTAGAATGTAGCGAGACAGATATTAGCTGAATTTAAAATTGCAGCAACTTTATTTTTAATTACTTTCCAAAATGCCAGATTTACATATTATCAAATGCATTTCCATGGCAGAACTGACCACTAAGCATTTTTGGACAGGGCAAAAAAAATTAATTATATTCTTCCTAAAAAATTCACTTAGCATTCAGAACACCTGCATTGTTGTCAGGGATAATAAATGTGATTAAACTTGTATAAATTTCACTATATTAACCAGTACAATAACTCAATAGCTTTACTGAACTGAGCTGATGCTATACATTGCAACACTGAAGTACCCAAGTATAATGTAGGGGAGTTCTAGAAAAATATATGAGTTCCAGAGGGAAGAATTGCAACCTGCCAAAGACAAATTCACCTTCTTAAGCTGTCAGTAAAAGGGCAATTTCTGGAACTGAGACATTTTAACAAAGAAAGTTTAATCATAAGTCATGCATTGTTAAGGCCTAGCAATACAATTGTCCCGCTTGTATTAACATATTAGTTCTCAAGGTTTGGCTGTTTTTATTGTGAAAAAATTAACTGTAGCAGAACATGGTTTGTGTTTTGAGGCATTATGGTTGGCTGATCCTGGGGGAATTGTGTAGTATCCCTTTGCCGTTCCACAGGAGGCTTATGAAACAGGAATGGTGTTGGTCCAGACAGCAAAGTCATACTGCTAACAGTTGACACCTGCATCCTGAACAAAGACCAAAACCTAAATAGCAGTATTTCCAGGTAAAAGACATTTTTCTTTTAATGAGGTGAAGGTCCAGGTTTCAGAGAACTGTCTAGACAAAGCATCCTAAAACAAAGCACCCTAAACATATCTCAGAAACCTGGTACCTGGTGCAATGCCACTGGTGAGACAGGAGGAGCTGGCCCTGGAGCAGAGATCCCCTATGGGTGCTCCAGTACATCCATTGGGAATTTGCTCAGTGTAAGAAAAGGAGATACTCAAAGCATAGGCCTGATGTGTCTCTGAAGTTAGAATGTACAAACTAGAATGTCCCAGCTCACCTAGATGGAAGGCAAGGACTGTGGGTACCCGCACAGGAAAATTTCTCCTGCTTAGTCTTCTCTTCTATGAAAAAATGTGTCCCTCTCCATGGTGCTTGTTTCTCTGTCTGTTGACTACACGTGAAGCTTAGATGACGAGAAAAGGTGACTTGCCAGTATTTAGATAATACTGAAGGAGAGCCCACTCTGATATAAGTTTTCCATTTTTCCAAAAGACTACGCAAGATTCACTGGAGCAACACCCAATCTCTCCAGCTTAAAAATAGAGCCCTTAATAATCAGAGGAGACTGCTTGAGAACCACCCTGCTCAAGTGCAATGTAGATGATGTGCAAACAAGAGCTAAGAATGGGGATATGTGGTCTTTGTGGTTGGCCTAGTCAACAAGGACGCATAATTTACGAACAGTGGAGTTAAAACTGAGGAAAGAAAATGAAGTGACAGATGTGCTTATTACAATGTCTTGTCAAACTTGGCACATCTCATTACTCCTTCCTAGATAATGTTCAAAAGTTACAAATATCACGAAGGGAGGATAGTACCCAGGGACCTTCAGTCAGCTGATACAAAAGGGATAAATTATTGAAGGAGGGTTGCAAGAAGAAGAGCATATGCAATGATTCCAAGCAATTCAGAGGATGAGGCAAAGGCTGAAGTATGAGAAAACATTTATAGGAATCTGAAAGAAAGTTTGAAAGCTTCTTATCCTTTTAAAAAAATCCATCTTTATTAGTAGAATACCCCTTGAAGTACCATAGCAAAGAATATTTTGTGGTGAGGCAGATTGCTACTGCTGTCCGGAGGGGACTGTTGAATGATTTCTTTATTTATGTCATGGCCATGAGGAGGGAAATCAAAAATATTTCCATTCACAGGCAACACATCCTACATTAAGTTGTAAAACAGCCATTTCTGAGGTAAAACATTCAAATTGCCTTGTAAGACATAGTGATGCCCTATGGTAATTCACTAATTGAAATTCTAGGGATAATTTAAATAAATTATTCCAGGAATTAGTAAACTATAGGAAACTGATAAAAAAAGCAGAGATTAAGTCTCGAATTAGTCTGCCCAAGCAGAGGCTCTTTCATTCTGTTTTTTATGGAAGACTGACATATATTGTACCTATCAGTGTCATAGCTGAGCATCTTTTGTCATAGAGAACTTGAATGCAATGTTGACAGAAGAAAAACACTGCATAATAAGTCCTGTTTCCTGCTGCACATGGACTCAAACTGTTATCACCAAATCTTAGCTTTGTCCTGCAGCCAGGACAAGGAAGGTCCTAGCTTACGATGTAGACAAATCCAAATACTTTGGTCCTGTGTCAGAACTCGGTGGATCCATCATGTACTTCCCCACCTCCGGGGAAAAGAAAAGCCAGGGAGAAAAACTTCTAATCTGAGTAGCAAAGAGACGGGAAAGTCAAGATACCCATCTCTTCCTCCCATGCGGGAAGGCTCCCTCTGTTCCTTTTTCCCATCTCTTTCCCCTCCAGGCCTGAGAAGAACACAAGACACTTCAATTTGTCCCCTTCTCAAGGAATGAGTAATGTAAGGTACCACGGGAGGACCTGTGGAGTAACAATCCTTGGGGGCTTAAAAGTAGGCAAGTAGACAGAAATGAGACCAGGGATCAGCACTGCCTTATCCTAAACATATGGTGAAGAAGTAACATTATTTGTAGAATTACAGCACACATGCATGCACATACCTGCACACACACACACACAAACCATGGCAAGGGGCAGACGGAGTTCGAAAATTAACAATGAGCTCAAAACATGCTCTTTTAAAAAGAAAATATTCACATTTGGGGACCAGTCTCAAATTATGGAGCCTGACTCACGATTTTTGAAACTTTAGTATTAGCAGCACAGCCCTTTATGCTGTAATTACAGCACTCTTAATTAGATTGGGAGATTGCTCCAAGATTCCTGAGACAACTTCTGTAACAAATATAGACACCCTTAAGGCAGTCATATACATTTATGGAAACAGCAACTTAAATAACAGCTATAAATGGATCAAGTGGATCTGATGACATCACCATAATGAAAAATTATTCTTGACACCACCATATGAAAAGTTATTTTAAAAGTGAGTCATTCTTTTTTTTTTTTTTTTCACCACATCAAAACACACTGATGTGATTTAAAATCAGTCTTGAGGGAAACAAAGGCTGTTCCTTCACTCATCCACTACAGCACACTTTCTGAATAGAAGTTCATAAAGAGTTGTGTTGCACCGAAAATAGTTCTGCACATGCTTGTTGGACCAGTAGGAAGCTCTTAAACGCAACCCTGACACTGCATTCTTTGCTTAACTTGCTCCATGCATGATGTTACCAGTTCACATGATGATATTTTAAGCACATTTCTGTTTGCTCTTCTTGTTTTCCACTTCTTTCCTAGTGTTTACTCTGCTAGGCAAATCTACCTTGGTTTTAGCAAATATGAAACAAAGATTGCATTGCCTTGCCAAATTCCCTCCTACCAAATTACTAAATTACTGAAGGCAATCCCTGTTTCAGTAGACCTTGGTTGTTTTGCTTGACCTCCAGCAGGTGTCCAATTAAGTCTGAAAAATGTATATGATATTCCCTTTCCATTGATAGTTCTAGAATTAAACTGATGAGATCTCTAGAGAAGGATCATCAGTGTTACACCTTTCATCTTTAATTACACTGGTTGAAGATGAATGAATGTACCAGAAGGATCCCAGCTGGGAAGTAGTTTGCTTATTAGATAGTTGATAATTTAATATACACTCTGAATTCTGATTATTTTCTTAAAACATCTGAAGAGCTTTCAACATACCTTATGACAAAATCTTAGTATTTATTCAGCTGGACATTGACTGTATTCTTTTCCTTTTAAAAAAATACTGCTCAGATGCAAGCAAAGAACTGTGACTGGCATTATAGAACATAGAATTTTAGATAAGGTGAGTTAAAGGTCCTGGTTAATGCACTCATTCTGCTGTTTCTAGCAATTGTATATACATCATCTAAGAGACCACACAGAGAAGCAGAGCAGAAGACTCCTAGGGGGCTCCCTGGAGTCCCACCATAGAAGAAGACTCTCAGTCCCTCTGCTCCAGCATTGTAGCTCCAGCTCCTCCTCATGTATTTTGCTTTTGAGAATGCTTCTTTGAAAATGAAATGCTGAGTGAGTTCAGCTTCAGAGCAAGTCACAGCAAAACAGATTCGCTAGGTAGAGTCCATAATATAGACACCTAACATTAGGTCTCAGCAACTAGAGGTTGAGAGCTACTTATCTGGAGCTCTGGTAGACTGTTGAGAGAAATAGATATGGAAATAACTCCTTTCATCTCCAGAATGAGGTAATAAAAGAGATCAGATAATACTGCAAAAGTACCTTCCTCAGGGGCCAACGTGAAGGTTGCTGAATTATTTCAGTATTGCACTCTTGAAAAATACTCAAGTCTTGCCCAAAACCAGATGCAGTTAAGTAAAAGAACTAGATTTTGCTCAGATATCTCAAGCTAAGTAAGAACACTGTAGCAGGATGCTCTGCCTAAGCAGGGATACAGCCGCTCAAAACTTGTATTTTTTACAGGTTGATGGCTTGAGCAGGGAGAGTTTGTTGTTTACTAGAGCAAGGAGGGTCTGCTGATTTTCGTGTTGGTGAATGCTGAGATCAGTTTGACCAAGCCTTCAGACCCCACCACAAGGATGTGTAAGACATGCCCCCTGAGGCTGGGACCAGCAAGGAAATATAAGCACTGATATAAAAGTGAGAGTAAGAAGTGTTGAGCAGAAAAAACCAAAGAGCTGCTAATACCTTTTTTCAGCACAAAGCATTTTTTTCTGAGTAAATCTGTCAAAACGTAATCTTAAAAAGGTGTATGACTGACGGTCCATCATTTTATACCATAAAAGGGCAGTCCCACTTTGGCACAGTGAGGCCTTTGAGCATACAACCCTAAGGTGTGTGACTGTCCTTCCCTTGAGTGGGGATGCCCCTCAAGGTTGCTTCTTGAGGCTGAGTGAAAGAGATTTGCCCACCATCATTAATAATTGGTTTTTCTAGTTTTAATATCATTGTTTCAATATAATTGCTTTAATATAATTGCTTCACTATTGCTTCAAAAATAGCACTATACTAGTAGTTATAGAAATCCATATTGCATAGTAAATAATTCTGATTAAGCTCTTTTTTTTGTCTAATCATTATAATTTTTTTTAATCAACGCAAATAAACAATTAATTTTATTTATATAAATATATCTGAGTGCCCATCCTTAATCCTGCAAGACAAAGTTCTATAAAGGCTCAATTACACCTGTATAATCCCTTAGACATAAACTGTTGACTGAGCCTGAAGCTAAGATTGAATTCAGTTGCACCAAGGCTCCTCTCTGAGAGGAGTTACAAAAGCAAGGAGGTCCTTTCTGCACCTTGTGACTGAATGGGAGGACTTCTCTAATAAATTTTGTCTGAAGCTCCCACTCTGCCCATGACAATCACATTGATTTGTTTTACTTGAGTAAACTCACTGGCATATGATCAGTGTCTTTTTCAGTTGTTCAGGGCTTGCCTTGGAAGGGAAAAGGTACAAATGACAGCCTGGCACCTGCGCTCTGTCCTTCTAGACTCCAGTGCAGTCAAACTGAGCTGCTGCAGAAAGCATATCCTCCACACCAGAAACTACAACTCAGATCTTCTACTTGCACATTAATTCATGGGTAGGCACAGCTCAGAACAGAGATGATTTGACACAATTGTGTGGGAAGCTTGAGTGGGCATATTCTTATACTGTATTCTCATTTTCTTATTGATTTGCTGCTTCTTGTCCAAAAATGAGCCAACTCACAATACCAGGCAAAAGCCTGATTACAGATTACATATATTGAACTGAAACACTTCCATTGAAAACTAAAAAGAAAGTCATGGGTGATAGCACTAAGGCCTCACAACTTAGTTGATAGGTTGCAAGATTCTATAAACTTCAAATCCAGCCACAATATTCTTTTACTTCTCTTGTACAGAGATGACAATCTTTTCTATCAAGTGGCAGGATTGGCTAGCAGTAAAAAAAATTATCAGAAAACAATGACTCTTCTTTCTGCCTCTGGAAATAAAAGAACACTATGACATTTCAAAGAAATATTGTGATGTTTGCTTCATTTAAATTCTGAAGAACTTGAAAGCAGATATTGTCCAGAGCCATGTTCAAAGTAATCAGCCATAATATTCCTAGTTACTTTGAGAAGCATGAAATGAGACCCTACATAGATGCACAGCAAGGTTTACAGAAACATAGGTATACAGCTACAAGTGCCTCACACTATTTTTTTCTTTTTTTTATTTTTCTGTACAGAAAGAATCCATTCTGTTATTTCAGATTCAGTCTGTTATCAATTAAAAATGTTTTACAGCTCAAACACAAGATCAGTCAACCAAGCGGCTTAGTAAACGTGTTATTTATATAGTTATTTGTTAAAATGAGCTCCATTGCATTATAGAATGTTAAGACAAATTGTTGTGCCCTTTAGATTCATTATAGATGACAAAATACTAAATAAATCTTAAATAAGTATTCACCTTTCATCATACAGGAACATAAATGGTTAGATCTTATCAACAGGGGAGTCTTGTTAATCTTCCTTTATTAACCATAGGAAAAAAAAGTTGTTTTTCCTGCCTTCTTTTTTAAAAAAGTCTGATAATTCTCAGCATGGCGGGGGACAGTTAAAGCAGACCATCTTTCAAGTAAGGAGCAAATCAGTCTCCATGAAGGAAACCCAAACCAGCCTAACTGACTCTGGCCTGCCAGGTACTGTCCTACAGAGAGACTTCAGTTAAGTGTCAAAGGCAAACCAGCACTTTACAAGGCCACTTTATTGTGCACAAGCAAGGAGTGCATTATCTTATCATCTGGTTTTATAACTTCCTGCTTCATTGTGCTGCAGATTAAAAAAAAAAAGAAAAAAAAAGGATATAAATGTCATCTTCTGTGTCATTAACCTAAAATCTATTAGAATTTTATTAGAAAATAAGTAGCAAGACAGTACAGCTACATTTCCTCCCTTATGCTGTGCTAAATTGCTTGTGAAAGTGATATATTATGACTCTTACTCTACATCTATTGCAAAACATGGAAGAGAAGCCCACATACTGTGTACATTAAATGGTAATGTTAAATTGGCAATGAAGCAATGAACATCTCCCTAAATCTCCAAGCAGGTTCTACAAATTTAGCTTTTGAAGGATAAGGACAAATAAAGAAATTGTTTCCATCTAGGACTAAACAAATGATACTAGTAAGCTTCCTTGTTGATATACCCAGGTCACAAGCTATTAACCTTTTCTTTAAGATAGCCTTTTTTGAAGAATAACCAAAAAAGAAAGTGCTCTTGTATTCCTCTGCTTGGGGCAGGCAGTTCCTTCATTATTAAAAGTCAGAAGTGTTCAAAAAGAAAACAGATTTTTGAGGCAATAATTTAGAGGCTATGAAATGTTATTAAGGTTTCTGCAAAACAGAAAAGTTCGCAGTTCATTTGGGTTTTTAAAATATACATATTGGAAAGCAGAACTCAGGAGGGATTCAATTTATTCCTGAGTAACTGGTTAGCACAAGGTTAAATAAAGAGGCAAGTTAAGTGTGGACTTCAGGCTCCCTCTTTAAGGGTCAGTTTTACCCAGAATGCAGCACATGAAGAGACTGCAAAGGGTAGATGCAGAAAGGCGGAACAGTACATCAGCAAGCAGCAGGCTTAAGCCTCTCTTGGGAGCTCTTTGCTCACAGGTAAACTTGGTAGTGTTGATTTTTCTGAATTAGTGAAGAAAATACCTCTAATTCTTGTAATATGAAATCACACCAAAGTCCTGCCTTTCAGAACATCTGCTGCAAGTCCCAGGCTTCACCTCCACAGCAGCCTGCAGAGATCCAGAGCAGCTCCCACAGACACCTAGCAATGCAGTCTCTGCCACCTTGAAATTTGGCCGTTCTCCCAGCAGGACACAGGTAGCCTCTGTAAAGAGCCCATTTCTAATTCTCCTGCTCCCATGGCTGCGGATGGTGATGATAGTCCATAAAGCATTCAAGCTGCACAAAAGAGCACCGGGAGAAATTAAAGCTCTTCAGGCTGGAACTGCTGTTGCAGAATATAACTGACCCATCCAACACTGGCAGCTGCTTTCCAGACTCTGGAGATTTGAGCGTGTGTAGTGGGACAGGGATTTTAGAAATTGGAGCAGCCTGCAGGTAGGAGCTGAACCAGCACATTTTCAATCCAGTCTTAGCTGGACTGGATTGAAAACTAGGACTAAAATCCTTCTGGTTTGAGTCCAGGTTCAGGCCCATAATTACATGATTGGGCCCAACAATCCCTCGGAGCATTTAACAGGGGAAAATGCTGCATTTAAAAGCAGGAATGTGACAAAAGCATGTGACAAAGGTGAAGCTTCGAGTTGCAGCTCAGCCAGAGGCACAGCCCCTGCTCCCCCAACAGCACAGGCACTCTTCACACTTGTAGCACGATGCCACAGGGTCCTCTTACCACTCACATCTGACTTGAGAAGATGGAGAGGTGCTTCAGTGCTGTGTGGGTGCTGCTGTGCTGTAGAAATCAAGCAGAATTGCAAGAAAAAAAAATTTCTCTGCTACCCAAATATACCCTAGATGTACAGAAACTCATGCACATTTATACAGTGATGCACCCCACAGGACTGCCAAGGTTCAGAAGACTCTAAAAGTAATAAATAAAGGGCTCTGCTGTATAAAAAGGCACTGTACCCTCTTGTAAAATAAAGAAGACCAAAAGAATAGAGCCAAGTGAGCACAAGTACCTGAATTGATAACTACCCATCTGCCAAGCATAATGGCCTTGTAGCATGGTGCAGAAATGAGGGCTTTTCCTGCCCACACCGGGGCTGGGGAGAGGCAGAGGAGGGTTAGGAGCAGGAGGGGCTCTACATGATGTGGCCTTGTATGCCCTAGAAGGTTTAGACAGCTCCTGTGCTCAATAGCACCCCAGCAGAGACGTCACTTTATGGTCAACTCAGTATTTTGAAGTGGTAACTATTTGCTGGTTCAGTTCCAAACTGACTACAATGATTTCAAAGTTACAGTTTTGTGTTTGTCTCTGTCTCAGGTAAAAAAACCCAAGATTTAAACCATTTATATGCTTAGAGTTAGTGTTAGGTTTAGCTGGTTGTGAAGAAATGAAGGGATAAATACACCCATATATGGAAAATTATATCAATTTTTCTTCACAGTTAACAAATTATACCTGATTCTCTTTCTCCAGAGACAGAAAAAAACCTGGGTCTTCAAAGGCACTGGTGTTGCTACGGCTGTCAGAAAGGCTGTTGGTGAGCACTGTTCATCAAAGGACACTTCATGTCTGCATGCACACCCTTCACATTCTGCTGCCAAAGCAGTGTCAGGCTCGGTCATATGCCTTCAAGGCAGCTTTAACTTGGGCACAGTTCTTCAAAAGACACTAAAAATGATTTACATTTTTCCTTACTAAATCAGCATTTTTGGTATCACTTGTGTCAGTGCCAACTTCCTCTCATTCTTCGCCTCTATTCTGGCCCACCGGTCCCCTCCCTTGTGTGCTCCTGAATACCACCTGCATGCCAAGAAACCCATACTGATGAATGCAAAGTTTGTTCAGCTTATTAGAGAAAACTATATTGTACAGCCTCCTATGTAACCTACACTAAAAATCTATCTAACAGTGGCTTAAATCTTTCATGAATAGGAGTAATTTTTCTGACTAGGATACTTCCTTTACAAATGGCACACACCCCAGATTTGGACTTTTTTTTCTCATTGCATTTTTTGACTCAAACAGTTAATGCCAGGATGACAGAAAGTGGCACACTGTGACCTCTATCCTTCCAGGAGGAGACTAGGACTTGATGCAGAATTTTGGACTTGGAACAAGCACTCAGATACTGTGGTGATCATTTCACACTGATTACTGTTCTTTACTGCTGGTATTATTTTCCCTGACTGGTTAACTTTTCCCATCCATGTGCCTCTTCCATCAAGGTAAATTATTAAACAATTCATTTAGTTTGCTTGAGGGCTGTCGGTTTGGTTTGGAGTTGTTTTCCCTTTCCCAGAAACACATTCAATTTACCTTGCAGCAGTGTGCAGCAGAAATCACAGTGCAATTTCAGGAGGAGTTAACAGGCAAGAATTGCACATTATTCATATCTCACAGAACTTGATAATAAGTTATTATTCCTCACTCTCAAAAGGACAAACTGATCCATGAGAAGTGATTGCTGGGATATTCCAGTGCTTCTGCAGGCACAATGGTGTGAATGTTTCCAGTGTGGCTCAGCATACTGTCTTCACCTACAGTTACTGCCAACACCAAGCACACAACACGAGGGCCTTTCAGATGCTGATGACTCACACTCTTTAAATACGTCACATGCCCCGACAAATCCACCTTCCCATAGAAGGCACCAAATGCCATCAGATGAAGCAGATGTTTCTAGGCAACCTGACCATGACCGTGAAGTGACCCTCATCTATTTTGGATTTATCAAATCATCAAAGGCTCCTGCTCCTGCCAATAAGACTTGGGACAGGCAATTCAAAGAGGTCATTACATAATGACCAGCTGCCTGAGCCAACTGAGGCAGAAAATACTGCCTACAGGGGACTAGGGCTCCTCCCGAGGGAAGAGGAGGCCCCAGGAGCTAAGCAGACATGGAACAGCCAGTGTCCTCTTCTACCAGGGTGCTGACTTACCACATCTGAGAAGAGGGAGCCCAGTGACTGGCAGCCATCAACCAGCCAAGGACCATCAGACAAGGTGAATGAGTCAGACCTGGGGTCCATGCAGGAAGACGTTTTGGGAACAGGGGGAGGCAGGGATGGGGACCTGACTGGAGCATAGGTCTGGGATCCCTGCAGAAAATCCCATCAGAAAGTCAAGACAGAAAGACTCTGAGCAACATTCAATATTTGTCAGTCAGGAGTGGGGACCTGTGCTGAAATGGAACTCCTTATCCATAGGCAGGGCATGAATGGGTGATAATAGAGGCATTGGGGTGCTCTTATGGCCCTGACAACATCCTTCCCCTTTTAAAGGGCAGTAAATACCAAGGTTAGCGAGCCAGCTTTCACAACGCCTTCTTATTGTACACATGCCAGAACACAGGTAATCACAAACATCTGGAGCATAGCAACTCCAGTCAGCCACCTAACACATCACACTAAATCAGATGCCAGATATCAACCACAGTGTCAAAACCAGACATTAAAGCAAAGAAAGGTCACTCAGCCTTTACAATTTTGTTCCAAAAAATCCTGGATCCCCAAGATCTAGCAATACAATGTTTTACCACAGAAAACCCATAGCCCACTTACTATGCAGAGATGCCCTAGCTGCAACCACAGAATTACTAATAATGTCAAAATGACAGTGTGGAACACAGAGGAGGTAGTACTCCCAGACATTTACTCAGTAACCTATCAAGAGTGTTACATATGAATTATGTTGTGAAACAAGAGGTTAGCAGTGAAAAAAACTAGCTGATAAAGAAGTATTGTAGCAGTTTATTAGAAATGTGGGCTGTGTCAAACTCCTTATTGTAATTACAAATGGAATAGCTTCTATAGCTATGAGGGAGAAATTAAAGCAGATGACTGCACAGAAAAGACTCTTTATGGAGTGCTCAGGCACTAAGAACTGCTCAGCCAACAGTCCTTTTCTGCTTGAGTGCTATTTCCAAGTGCTTTATAGTTTGCTCTTGGAGACTTACACGATCAAAGCCTGGAGCTAAGATAATGGTTCCACACCAGGCAAGTAGCTAAAAGTAGTTTTCAATCCCCGTATTAGGCACACTCTTTTTCAAAATGTATTAATCCTCTAGTTTACCAAATATTCACCACAAACAACTCCAAGATATCAGTTGGGAGGAAAATGCTTTGAAACCTAACATATCCTGTTGCCTTTGAGAATTTTATAGTGCTGTGGTACCTTACCAATTCTAGTGTAAGCAGGGACAGCTCCCAAAAAAAAAGGCAAAATCAGCAATTAACTTGGGCAACAGGCTCTGAAAAGTGCAAATTTCCTATAAAATCAGGACTGATGCTGTCACTGTGGAGGAAGGGTGAGACTGCCTGGAGCAGCAACTCCACAGGCTCAGCTGCTCCCCAGTCTCTGGTCTGCATCTCCCCCTGCTTCCTCACCCTCCCTTCCCCATCCTCTCTCTCTTCAGAAGCCGCCTGTCCTCCCAGGGGCAAATCCTGCTGTGGATGCAGATGCTGCCCAGAAGACCAGAGCAGGTTCTTGGAGTGATGGGCAAGAACCACTACACTGAGTTTGGTGGAAATCTGCTGATGCGAAAGCAGCCTTCAGCGATGCCACGCAGCATGCCGCTGTAACCCCAGTAATAACTGACTTGGCAAATTTCTTTTCCAGACAATCTAGCTCAAAAATGGCAAACAGACTCTCTCTCTGTGTTGTTTACCTGCTAGGAAGCACAGAATAAATGAAGCATGCATGTGCATGTGCACAACTTTTGTATATTGGGAAAGTTACCTGTCCTTCACTTTCTCATTTATTAAACTCTCGCTTTGACAGGTTCTTGCACACATGCTTGGACAATTTTTAGAAGTATCATCAATCTAACTGCAGCTGAGTTGCTCTCTCGCCCCCCTGTTCAGACTTTGACTGAACAGTTTCTTTTAATAAATGAGTGATATGGCTGGGTGTTATCAACCTACTGTAACATTTAATAGATATTCATAACATATATTAATCATGAGCAAGTTTACAAAGGATTCAATCCTGCAAGGTGTGGAGAACATTCGATTCTCCTTGAAGTCAGCGAAAGCAGAAAGGGTGAGAGTTTTGTCCTTCCAGGTTCTGTATTACAAATGCCAAGTCTTCCTTCTGGACATTAAAAAAGTGAGCACAGCTTTCTGAATCCATGCATGTGCCATACAGTCAGTTTGTTTTACCAGTACCCTGTTCTTTGTGAACAGAAAGATCTACTTTTGTTTTAAAAGTTGCACTACAAACAAAAGCCTTCCATCAAATTTATCCCAGGTACAGCAGTTTGCTCTTTAGCAGAACTTTCTGCATTTTCTCTGTCTGCTTTGAATCACAGCAAGACTGCTTGGCCTGTAAACACCCACATAGAAAATGGCAGCGTTCACATTCCTTTCCACATGCAGAACTCAGAAAAACTTCATGAATTACAAACCAATCAAGTATATAAGAACAATAACACAGCTTCCTAAAATTTAGCAACCTATTAAAGTGAAATAAAGAATTACAATTAAGATTAATGGGAGACAACTAAAATGAATTTCAATCAGTTTTATTTCAAATGCATGTGGGATCCTGTTCATCATTTATATGAAATTACCAAATCTAACTCATTACTGTTATTTTTTCCTTGTACTGGGATTTTAAAAATAAGGTTCCAATTCCTAACACAAAGTAGTAGGGAAAGAAAATAATAATGTTTAATCCTAATAAAATACTCTTTGTTGAGATTTTTTTTTCACAACAGGAAGATGGCACAGCTGCAATACACATAAATCTGTTCCTTAAATATCCCAAATTTGTCTGGTTTGTTTACAGACATATCCATGCCCTGACGGCTGTTGAGCCACTTCTTGACATCATACTGTAAGGTTAGATATTTCACAAAACATTACAAAAGATGCCATGCAAATTCTGTATACTGCAGGAGATGATGTTCTTTCCCCCCAAACAGTATCCCAGTGCTGTAGTTCATTTCCATCTTGAAAAAAGTGATTTTCAATACCATCTGCAGACTTGCAGCCCGGGTGTGGTAATCTGTTTCTTCACTTTCAAACTGAAGAGGTTACAGGTAAGGTCTTATATCTCCACAGATTATATTGAACAACAAGCCTTTTGTCTGAGAGGGAGCTTTGAATAGTGAGCATCTTTGTCGTAAGCAGTACTGGGATGCAAGTGCCTGAATGTAGAAAATCTAAATGATTTTACAGTTACTTCATTCTTCTGGGCATTTCTGAAAGAATTTAAACATGATAAGCAGCATATACTTTCTCTTACATCACCAGAGTTAGTGAAAAATCACTGGAAAGCAACTGTCGTGTCTTAGGAATGGCACTCTCCAATGTAGTGCCTTCTCCATCCCCCAAACAAGACTTCCTGAAGCCCCACACAACTTGCTTGCTCCCCACCCCATGCCCTCCCCCTTCCCACTCAGGGGATGAAGTTGAGAATTGGAGGCACAAAAAGGTGAAATTTACAGGTTGAGATAAGAACAATTTACAGGATACAGCAATGAGATAAGACAATGAACAGTACCAGCAACAATATTAATAACAAAAGGTATAAGACAAAGAAACAATTTACACAGAAAAATAGCTACAAAATACCAACCTTCCCCCCCCCAAAATGGGAGTCCCTTACTTCTGTCCCTTGCAAGTGTAAAATAGTGTCGAGTAAGAGTATGCCCTTCCTGGCTACTACTAAAATATTAACCCTGTCCTGCCCAAAACTAGTTCACCAACACAACTGTTTACTTTTCCAGACAGCAGAAGATTGAACCTAAAAGTAGGTACAAGCCTAGGAATGGAATACTTGAGCAGCTGAAGGAGGTAACATGATGGCCCCTGAGCAGTGTGACTAACTATATTCAAACATATTTTACTTTTGCTTTTTCTGTATTTATACTTTGGGCTCATTGTTTGCAATGTTCTGTGTTATAATTGTTTTGCCTCCACAGCCCATGATGAAATGTCAAATTAGATGAAACTGTAAACTGGCAGAATATTTAACAGCCATGAAAAAGATTTTCTTTACCCTCTTCTGGCTTCTATATGTTAATGTCTCCTTGTCTCCTTCAACATAATCTAGGCTACTTTAGGGGTTCTTTACCTCTGGACATGCTTTCAAATCTCATTATGCAAATCCAATACATGACACATAAGCAAAAAAATATATTCAAGTTACTAAATGAGAAACCTGAATTCTTTTCAAGAAGGAGTTAGATACCCAGTAACAGAAATTAGAACTGTTAACTGAGAATCAATTTTCCAGCTGCCAATTTAACAAACAACAATGAAAGTTTTTTAATCAATTCAGTTGGCTTCCTGATGTTTCCTTCAACAAGAGGCATTCTTCCCATGACAGGTTCCTGGGAGAAGGCATGACAAAATCCATATACATGGGCAGAATGCCTGTAACGGGAGACATCCTGCTAGCAGCAGCCCCTGGAAGATCCCAGCTCTGATGCCCTGCAAAGGGGTCAAGCCGGAAGTAGAAGGTATCCAGTGCTGAGTGAGAAGAGGAAATGGGGGAACTATAGTCACAGCGAGCAGAAAAAACAGATGGTGCCAGTAGGCAGTAGGATTGTTGATTTTGGTTTGTAATTACAACTGGCAATCATTTTGAACCACTGCTGCTTTTTCTAATTATTCCACTTTGATTGCAATTACTAGCCAAAATCAACAATCCTAGTAATAGAGCTCAGACTCTTCTGATGAAACAGTTAAACTCCCAAGTGTTTCCAACCAGACCTTACAAACCTGAAATTTAACAGGAAAACACATTAACAAGAAAACTTTTTTGATCATAAGTTGTATGCCAATGTATTCATAGCCTAGAACCATGAGAGTAAGAAGGTTACAGTGAGGACAGCTGAAACTTTGTTTTGGAAGCTGAATTACAGTCAGCAAAGGCAATACTTACCAAAGTGCAAACAATTTCATGCACTGTTTTGCTGTAGAGCCTAGTTTAAGGCAAATGAGTGTCTCAAGATGAACCAAAGCCTTGAGGTTTTCCAAAGCAGTGAAAATTTTTTAAAATATCATGTTAACGTCTAACTCATTGGGAACTCTGCCATGTGTACTATAAAACTCATCAAATTTCTTAAGCATTTGCAGGTAGGGCAGGGGTATTTTGAAGTCTACCTACCAGGCTCAGCCAGCTCCACAGGCTCACACAGGATGCAAAAAGTCCATTTTGAGCTTGTGAGATGTGATCATGAGCACATAAGTGGAAATCAAGTCAAATTAATCTCTTTTTTCTGCTAAATAACGTCTTTCACTTCACAGTTGCTCTTGAGAAGGAATCTCATCTTGAAAGGAAAACAAAAACAGACTCAGCAAAAAAGTTACAGAAAATCATACTGAAATAGCCTCAAGAGTACATCTAATCCTTCTCTTCACTGAACTATCCCCAAGCCATGCCTGACAGACAAGTTCCTCAGGTGGAGATTCCACAACCTTTCACAGATTGCGCTAAAGTTTTTCTGTCTTTGTTCTCATTATATTAGTCGTAACTTTCAGCAGGAATACTCATTGCACCAGCTAAAACCTGTTATTTCTCGTTCTTTCAAAAGAATGTGAAAGGAACAGTTTCCCACACTCCTTTAAGTTGTGCAAAGACTGTTATGTTTCCTACTAATGTATTTCTTTCTTTACTTAACCATCCCAATTTCTTAAGCCTTTCTTCATAAATCACATTTTCTACTCCTACAATTGCTGTTTCCAGCAATCTCTCCAGTTGAGCCAGGTATTTGTCTAAAGTTAGTACTCAAAATTGGGCATAATATTCCAAATGAACCTTTACCAAAACTTAATAGACGAGGAGATGATTTCACATACCCTACAGGTAATACTCCTGCGTAACTATCCTATTAACTCACAACAAAATTACTTTTTCTCATCCTGTTCAGTAGGTGATTCACTGTGACAGGAGATTCAGCCTAACCTCTTATTCTCCAGTGAGGAGGATACTCAATTATCCAGCCTCTTATTCTCTCTCTCTGTGGATGTAAGAAGATTATTCCTGTCCAAGCATAATATCTTGAAATTCTTGTTGAACTGCTGCCTTAGACTGCATCTTTAATGTATCAAATTCTTTCTCAAAACTAATCCTGTCCTACAGTATGCTCCTTAAATGTTGGTATCATCTGAAAGTTCACAAAAAATACTGAAAAGTGATAGTGAGCTTTTGATAACTCTTTAAATGCAGTTTTCCAAAAAGAGTTCAACTAGTCTTATTATAATTAAATCTATAGAGCGCTTTCTTAGGTAGTTTATAAAATGTCATGAGAGATACAATCAGAATTTGTCAGGAGAAAGCAGCATGTCATAGCCTGTTTCTTTCCTATCTATAAGGGTAGTTATTATTTAGTTCCAGAAAGAAATTAGACAACTGACATAACCTGGTTCTGGCAAATCCATAATGGCTGTTAATTAATCTCCTCATCATCCTCCAGATCTTTAAAGATACTTTGAATATTTGTTCCAGTATTACTCCAGAAAATAAAGCCTAGCACACCACCCTATGATTTTTAGTTCCTCATGTCACCCTTTTTCAAAGGCAGATGTTGTGATTTCTCTTTTCTAGTCTTCTGGAAGCCTATGCATCTTCCCAGAATTATCAAAGATAGTCACTAGTGTATCTATGGCTGTTTCTGCAAGGCTTCACATCACAGTGAATTTCCTGAGACAGGAAATTTGTTTTCTTCCTGAAAACACCCAAGAGCTAAATATTCTCTAAACGGCCTATCTACTATCTTATTATTTTCTTCTGGGGTTAACTTTGTTAAATTTATGTGCACAACTGGCCACTTTAGTGAAGACATGAAAAAAACCTCAAAACACTAAACTTGTCAACCATCTCAACCTCAACTTCTGTCATTTTGTTTTATTATTCTTTTAATAGTGAATGCAGTTTACTCCTTGATGTTCTTCTTGCTTCCAACATATTTGTGCAAAGTTTTCTTGCTAGCCTTTCTGTCCCTTGCTGCTTGAACATGATGATTGTAGAGAATGGGGTAGCTGAAGCATTAATTCAAAGAGCTAGCGTAAGAAGTACAAGGCACGTTGCGGTACTTTCAAGTGCAATTCTGGTCAGCTGGAGTGAGTAGCTGCACAGCAGTCTGACTTGCAGCAGCCACTGGCATTTAGGGGGTGTAGTGGAGCTCATGGTTGTAAATGTTCACAAGTGGAATGAGAGCTGGGATCATGTCACATGCCAAGAAGAGCCACCACCAAAGATATCAGAAGACCAGAGAGCACTCTAATGTACATCACACCATCATGTCCCTGCTGCTCCTCATGTGCACATAGGAGGTCAAATGTAAGACTGAAAAGTGGGGTAATGATGCATTCAGTGGGCTTACTGCACCCTGCG
This sequence comes from Edolisoma coerulescens, assembly GCA_013397115.1. Taxonomy (NCBI): domain Eukaryota; kingdom Metazoa; phylum Chordata; class Aves; order Passeriformes; family Campephagidae; genus Edolisoma; species Edolisoma coerulescens. The sequence continues at coordinate 258,568 of VWZW01005798.1, forward strand.
CCTTGTGAGACATCCCCCCCTGTCATACCTACCCGCCCTTGCTGCACCTGCTGATGGCTGCAGGCACTGTCAGGCTGCTTCTGCCCAAAGCCCCAGGAACACCCAAAGGTGGACCAAACAGCTCCATTTCTCTCTGTTTTCTTCTCAGTTCTTCAGCCTGTAAATAATGAAATCTCTCTCTCCACCATGCCTCTCCCTTTGTCTGAGCAATGCAATTGGAGCTGTGTCGGGGCAGCTAGTCCTTTCTTCGCTCTGATTGAATAATAATGAAAGGATGGGAAACAAAGACTAGCAACTTTTGAGATTAATCTCCCTTCTGTTCTCAGCTGTCAGACTTACTTATTTTTTCCTTTTTTCAGCTAAATCAGGTCATTATATTACAAATCTTTACTCTGAATGAAAGATTAAACTTAGGTATTTTATTTTCATCAGGGCATAATATTCAGCACAGAATAACTGGCTAGAGTTTCATCTGGATATTTGTATGGGGCCTCCTATCAAATTCCACTAAAACCTTACTGACTCTTTCCATTTTTTTGAATTCCTTAGGATCTTACTGTAGTATACTCCTGGCTAATAGAATCTTTCACTCAATTATACCTATCTCTACATCTGAGATGTCATGTTTTCACGAAGCCTTTTTTAAACAATCAAGAGAATTAAAAGGTCTTCAGGGTTACCTTGTAATAAAAACAGTAATAGAAAGGAAAAAAATCCATAACCTAAGTGGTTTTCCTTGACATGGTATTTTTTTCTACAGACAAATGAGAAGGAAAAAAAGACAAAGGAAAAAAAGAAGCAGTAAATAAGAAAAAAGCTTTCAGACTATGTTTAACTGCTTTGAAGCCAACAATAAACTTACCACAGTTAAACCAGAAGACCAACAAGGCATAAGGTCATCAAAACCAAGGCTCATTGAGCCGGTGTATTTGGATAGATGCCATTTCCACTTTCTCAGTACAAAGAGTGCTATACTGAACAGAGAGAACAGAGCTCATGCTGACATAAAATTAAAACCAAAAAACATCCACTCTATTATGGTGATCTCAAGAGAAGCAGGCAGGTTTGTTATATATTAGTAAACTCTCTGGTGTGACTATTGGATCTACCTTGATGTTTCTTACTTTACTGATTGCTTTATTGATAGTGTCTTTTTTTAAAACACATTATCACAGAGGGAACATATTTTCTCAACTGAGAAAAACTGGCTTTATGCCACTTCTGCTCTACCCAAAATCGACCCAACAGTAGCTTTGGGATTTAATTTAAACAGAGAGAGACAAAGCATGACAAAAGCACAGGGCATAACAACCCAACATGGGCCTCTGCTAACACACAAATCTTTGCTGCTGAAATAAATCAGAATATTTCTAGACTTAGTGTTTCTATTCATGTTTTGCTTTGTTTTCTCTTAAAAAAATATTATCAAGTTAGAAGTAAAATCCTACTATAAAATTCTCCTTCAGAGCTAATAAAAGGCAAAGGGACTGACTGATATTTGGAGCCCTTGAAAAATTATGCCTTATATTAATGCCTAAAAATATTTATGAAGTATTTCAGGTTATTTCTCCCAGAGGTATCAGATTTTCATGATATAAAGGTCATTGGAAGAGTTCATATCAGAATAGGTCCTGCACAGGCTATTTTGTTGAATCCTTTGCTCTTTTGAATAGATAGCATTTCAGATACATTTTTAGTATATGCAGAGCAAAGGTAAGTTTAGTCCTTGTGCTCTGTGATACAGGCAGTCCATTGACTTTGGGCAGGGGAATCCTAATGCAAATTGCCAGAAATACTGCTTGGATCAGCAGTGGCACTAACAAGTTTGAAAGGTACAAGGCAAGCAGTGTCCTCTGAATGTGGAAATCTATAACTCACCTCTTCTTCAGGTTACTCATGTCTTGTCTGATTAATATCCTTCTGAGGTTTATTTCCGTTTTCTCCTTTGGTTGAGCTTAGTTTCTCTTGCACATACCACTGCTGGGAAACAAAATATTCCATCATGAGAAACATACAAATAGCAAACAGAACAAGTATAATGTCTCACTGACAGCAATGGCAAAGCATTGCTCAAAGGATGATGCTGGGCAGGGGCTGGAGATTCAGCCATGGCACTTTAAAGTCACTGCTCTGGTAGGACTGGGGAAAGCTTTCCACATAGACCACCTAAAAATGGTCCTAAAAAGCCAAACCAGCATTTATATCCAAAGTAATGAGGGCCTTTATCGCCAGGGAGTGAGTGAATCACAGAGAGGAATAAGTGAAGAAACCAGGACGCGGTCCTGAGCAACCTGGTCTAGTGGAAGGGGTCCCTGCCCATGGCAGGGGGATTGGAACAAGATTATCTTTAAGGTCCCTTTCAAACCAAATTATTCTGTGGTTCTATATTACTCTGAGCTGGCTAAAAGCCACCCAAGATGTCCTGAACCTGAATAAGCACTCTTTGGTTAGAGCAGGATCAGGTTGCCCTGTTTTCATCCCATAGGCATGAAAGTCCTAGCGACAGTCCTGAAAAATTTCAATGCAATTTCAGTTTCAAATGTACCCTAGAGAGCACGAGATTGCAGTGATATTAACAAACAACCCACCAAGTTCTGAAATCCTTTAAAAACTTTTGGGTTTTGTGGACACAACAAACTTGCTTGCCTTTGAACATCTCAGGCAGGCAGGCAAACACGAAGCCACTATCAAAAATGCCAAATCAAATTTAAACACTACTGAAAACTTCATAAAAGTCAGTGAGGAAATCCTTCTTCTGTTTATTATTAATGGTTGCAAGATAACCTTTATTTATAGTGCCTTGGGGACTTATTCAGTAGGATGTAGTGACACTGATGAGAAGGATTATTTATTGTTTATACAGTTGCTTAAAGATGAAGGCACTGCATAAATACTCTGGGAAGTATAATTCCATGAAAAAGCTCTTCATAATGCATCAAAATACTTCCTGCTTCAAAGTTGTTCTGGACTCACTCTTTGCATCACAAGATACATTTGCAATGCTCAGAAGGCCTGACTGTATCCTTTATCTCACAGTATCTGATATGCAGTCAATGTAAGAAAATCATAGCTTCTATCTGGTATTCATGTAGTGCCAATAATCTGCAAGGCATATTGGCATCTTTCGAAAAACGAAGGAAGCAGTGGGCTTGTTTGACAGAGTTTAAAAAAGAAAGTTTCAAAAAGTACATTAATGGACCATAGAACTTGCATTCAGAAGTGATAAAATGGTATGATAAGGACTACATGAGCAACAAAAACCTCCCCATTTTGTGTAAGCACATGAAAATATATCATGTTATTACTAGGTCGTGCATAAGCTCAGAAATATCTTAAGTAATGAAAGACATAGTTGTGTCCATAACTCCCAAAACAAGTATGAAAAGAAAATTTATGCACCTACGAGGCAGGTCAGAAAACACAGAACACAGTGCAAAACCTCTGGTTATCACCTTCAACTCTTTCACTATTGTCACTGGTACCCCAAGCAAATACGTTGATTATAGAATAGTTTCCACCACTTCTGTTCTCACTTTACACCAAGACCACCAACAATAGAGATTTAGTGATCAGTTTAACATATGAACTAGTCATATGACCTATAACAGAGCAATTCAAGCCAGAAACCCCTCCCACTGGAAGGACCTGCTGTTTGCCCCATGAGCCCTTTCGTCTTGAGTTCTGTGAATTAGGCTTCTATGAAAATTTGGCTTATTCAATTATTTACATCTACTGAATATGAATTTTTATATATTTGAAGCCTGCTATACCAAACACAACTGAAATTATTCTCCAAGCTTCTTTTTTCTCTAAGCTCCAGTTTCCAAGGTCCAAATTTTCCCAGAGATAATGTACAGTCTAAGCTAGTTTTCAATGAATCAATAACCTCTAATCAATAGAGCATCTCTAGGGGTCGATTTTAAACTCCTATCACTAGGTGAAATAAATCTGTCTCAGGAGGCACCCATTCCTCTGTGTCCACTGCAGAGTTGGCCACTGAGACCAGGCACCTGACTTCTGGTGTCCAGCATCAGGAAAACTGAGTGCCACCATCTCTGGAGTCAACCAAACTAAGCTACAGCAGTACTTAGCCCATAACCTATTACTGTTTCAGAAACTAGAAGCTGGGAAGCTGAAATGCTGTCTTTCTGAAACCAGTAAATTAATCACAGAATCATAGAATGTTTACGAGTTGCTATGGACCTTAAAGATCACCTAGTCCCAACCCCACTGCCATGTGCAGGGACATCTCCCACGCAACCAGGTTGTTCAAGGCTTTATCCAACCTGGCTTTGAACACCATCAGGGCTGGGGCATCTACAGCCTCCCTGAGTTCAGGAAGGTTTAGACCTGCTCCAGTGTCTAACCACATCTCACAGTGAAAAATCTATATCATTTTTTAATGGAGGTTTGGGAGAAAAAATGTCTTTATCTTGTGGGAGTCATGGGAACAGAACAAAGAGCCTTTTTGGCTTTTCCTGCAGAAAGCAATCCTCAGTGATATAACTCCTCAGAAATTTTTTGTATGCTGAAAAAGATTTTCCGTTAAACTTTTCTGGGCAAATCCATCTGGGGTGTATTAAGACAAATCTAGTTATACTGATCTATTACTTCTGTCTGAGCACTTAGTTTTCTTCAATTTAAAAACAACTTAAGGGAGTAGGAAAATCTTTAAGCAATGAGACATGACATACTATGCCATGCTGTACTCTTGATTAATGTGTATCCCAGGTGGATGGGGAGTAAGATAAGTGCCTACACCATATGTGGTGAGTGCATTAATCAATATTAACGTGTATTAACAGGTACAGAGAGAGGGTACTGAAGAAGAGCTGGTTTTGGAGCACAATCCTGCTGTGATGGCAATGGGGGATTGAATCTTGTTGACACGAGGAGTCAGCCCGACCTCTGAGGCTGTGACCTTAGAAAAGCACGTGCATTTGATGGATTCCACACCACAAGATGTTGAAGAAGCTAAAAGCTTACATGGATCCAAGGAGAGGCAGGGAAAATTCACTGATCAGAAATATTTTCAGGCTGTAAATTCAAAGAAACATCTCCAGGTCAGGAAATCTCTGAGCTGCAAATGATTGGAAGCAGGAAGAGTGCCTAAGGAAGTACCACATATTGTGCACCCTGTTTCTATCCTCTTTCATAGGTACCTCCTTTTGATGACCATCAGAGACAGGACAGAGACCTAGAGAGCCATGTGGTACAACCCCATTCAGTGCCCTTATAGTCTGGTGGTTTATATCCTAAATTTACAGCATATAACGAGTCCCCATTAAGTTCTGGGCAAGTTGTTGAACATTCAGAGTGTAGCAGTACGTGCAGCTGCATGCATACCTCTGTCGATCCACTGAACAGCATCGAGACTTAGGTAACTGCCTCACTGCAAACTCGGGCAGGAATTCAGCATGATCTTCCACCACAGAGACCTGATACCACCAAACATGTCCTGCCAGTGATGCAGCATCTTCCTTGGCAAAGGTCTGGTGAGGCATGGAGGTAGAAAACCAGCAAAGAGACATAAGTCAGTGCAGTACAGGGCACTTCAGGAACCCCCCAGCACCACTGCTCCAGACACAGGAGAGCACTGGGATTTTCAGGAATGAGGCAGCAGGTCTTGCTCTCCTAAGTTAACAAACACTCCCATTTTCCACCCTGCCAGACAAAGACCTTATGACACAACTGCCGTGTTAGGGAAACCAAAGAAACAGCAATAACATATTGCTTATTGGAGCATATTAACATGCCCCACAGCAGTCTCATTATGACTGTTAAACTTTTATCCAGGAAACTGAAATAAACATCTTTTTTATTTATGGCCTCCTCCCTAGACTCTCTGTTACTTCCAGCCTTTCCGACTAGCACAGGAACCAGAGTGGTTCAACAGCCCAACAGCCAAACAATGCTGTCAACTGCCTACTTTCAAATTAAATTAAGCTTCTCTAATGCTTCTAATTTAATGTATTAATGCACATGACAAAAGCAAAGATTTGGGGTTGGCTAATGTCTCATTCATGTAGTCCTGTGTTTCAAAATCTTTTTTGAAAGGCTGAGGTGACTTTTAAATTATAATTTCAACTGATAAGTTAACCAATATATTTGAATGCTGATCCTTTTCCCTATGTAATTTTGAATTTAAAGAACCTTCTGTTTTAAAGGTGAAGAACTCTAAAAACTGCACATGGCAGTAAAAGATCTCAGCTATGTTTCATCCTTTGTCTCCATTCTAGGCAATATGAGGGAGCATCTGTAGCTTACATCCAGCTATTAGGATCTGGCCCTGTGTTGATCAATAAAGACCTCACAACTTTACTCTACACTTCAGTTCCAAGCCTTAACTACTCAGTAGACAGCCTGTAATTTCAGGAAGGGAAGAGAGTGCCTGCAGGTGTTGAATTAACGCACCATGAAAGCAGAATTCTGCTGTGTTGCAATGGAGTTAAAACCAGGCTTCTCTGCTATTGCTGGCAGTGTTCAGCTCCCAGTATATTTCTGACTTTGGATACATAAGCTACCCAGCAATTTTGTCACATCTTGAAAATAGAGCAGAGAGAAAAATCCATTTAGAGTCTTACAGCCATAGGTCATATTTACCATTTGCTAACAGACTATTGTGTTGTGAAAGGAGCCTGCTTCTCCAGTCCCACCCCAGAAAGTTTCTTTCATCTCACTACAACTCTCAGAAAGGAACTCAATAACAAAAAAACTCACTGATTTCTAAGGAAAATAATGTAAATTATGATGTTAACAAAAAAAATATCCTCAGTAAAAGTCAAACTTTGATAAAAAATATATTTTGAAAGAAAAATGTTTTAATTATATTTTTTTTAATTTTAAAATCGGAGCTGAAACATTGTACTGAGTATTTTCAATGCCACTGATCCCACTGACTTTGGATGAGAAAATTGACATAGGCAATGAAGAAAAGCCATCATCAATGCAGCTGTTTTTTAAGCAGACACCTGCTCAGCTATGCCTCTGTGGGTCACATCTAGTTGCCATTCCATATGTGTGACATTTCTGAGGCCAGATTGCGGCTTCATCTCCCAGTACCTCAGTAAAGCTGAGAAAATTTAGATGTCTTACTAAGGCCATGTTGACACCTGTCTCTGCTCCTAACCTGTGCCACTGAGTCACCCCATGGGGAGAAAGAGGAAAACCTTCAGTACTGAGGTGGAGATGAAGATGTCTGCTCAGTATTTTGAGTACAGCTGGTCTGTTCCCTGGAGCAAGATTGCAAGTCCTGGCTAGAGCTAGTCATCAAGGTAAGGTGATGTAGGCAGCTGCCTCAGGCAGCAGGCTGCCAGGTGGAAATCAGCCTTTGCTGTGACTACAGCTGGAAACATGAAGGGCAGCAGCTACTTCTGGATGGGGGAATGAGGAGCCTTATTCAAGAAACAACTACCATTCCCCTCTTCCTCTCAGCAATGATAAATCAGGCTCCCCAAGGCTCTCGCTCTATTTTCTCCGCCTTAGTTTGACCTCTCTCCTTGCTAAGAAATCTCAGATGCAAGGAGACAGACTCTCCCCAGGTAATTCCTACAGATTTTGGTGTCCCAGTGAGTGATATAGCTTATGCTACCTGTGACCTTCTGCAAAGCCAGGCCAGGCCAAATGTTCTAGTTAACAAAACTATGCATTGTGTCAGTCCCCTAACATGCACTGGAGTTCATAGCTTTCTACAGTCAGAACAGTGCAGGTTGGAAGGGGTCTCCCAAGGTCACCTTGTCCAACATCCCACTTGAAGCAGGGCCACCACAAGCACTAGATCAGATTTGCCCATCTAGGGCAAATATCCAACAGCAGAGATCACACAATCTTTCTAAGCAACCTGCTCCAGTGTGGCACTTACAGCAAAGCTTTTCCCTGACGACAAACCTGAATGCAGTCTCTCGCTGCTGCCCCTGGTTGTATGACCTGGCACCACTGTGAAGCACTGCAGATGTGTCATCTTTGTGACTGGCCTCCAACCAATCTACTTTGTTCTAGGTACAACCTCACCAGCAAGGACTGGGGGGAAAAGTTACTTTCCTTAGTCCGCCCACCACACTCCTCCCGACATACTCTGCATGATTTGCCTCCTTTTCAATGAGGCTGCATTGTCAACTCCTATTCATTTTGGTATCCACCCGGTCCTTTTCAGCAGAGTTGCCACTTGGACAGTCAGCTCTCAGTATTATTGGTGAGTTTATTTTAAGCAGAGGAGCAGATCAGGAATAAAAATATGCAAAACACATCCATAGGAGTTCAAAAATAACATGTTCAGTTCCCATTATCCACTTGTTCTCCCTTCTGTACTCACACTGCCCACACCAGGCTCTGCCCCATGTTATTATTAAATTCAGCTGTTGGAACTGCCAGTACCAAGGCATCCACAGATGCTTTTAAAAACAGGCTTAAAATCATGATGTTCCCAAACGCAAATGGGACAACTATTATTGCTTTGATCATTATTTATACATGTTCATATAGCCAGAGTGTCTTAGGATAAGAACATATATGCGGGGCAGGAGAAAGAGTCCCCAGTATATTTCCCTGCTATGTCCACACAAGCAAGAAGTGCAGCCCAGTAAAGGGGGATTTTTTTGAGTGAAACAGTGCTGAAGACTCACTTTACACTCTATCAGAATTTCAGGGTATTTTATTTCTGACTAGCTCCAGTCTATTCCTGTGGATTTGATCAGCCATGAACGAAGTGAATTAGGTACAAACAGAGAGCACATCTTTCATTTTACTTTCATGTACTCCAAGACGTCTCCACAATGTGAACCAAATATTGTAAACTGTAAAGATTATGATTTGTGCCCCAGAGGTATTCTCCTGATTTGAACTAAAATGCTAATGCAGAGATATCTGAGTTCTTTGTGCACTTCCTGACCCTAATCCTTGTTGTAGGTTTAGAAGCGTCTGTGGAGAGCTTCTATGAGACGGTGGGGACATAGACGAGAGATCTCTGAAGATGTTTTAAAGCATGGGGTTTATTGTGAAAGGGCGTGGGTATGAGGGACCCGCTTGGAGCTGCTAGATGCAGCCCGAAGCAGGTCAGAGCAAAGGGAGGAGGGAGTAGAAGAAAGGGGGAAGAGGCAGAGCAGAATAGAATAGAATACAGCATAGAGTCGAAGTCTCGTGGTTGCCGATTACAATACAATAAATCATCTTCTGTGCTGAATATTCTAATTTCTATTAACCAATCTAGAACATGCTACAAATCCTACTACATTAACATATAGCCTATAAGAATCATCGCATTACCATATGGCATTATATTTTAAACCTTAAAATCTGCTTTTTGGACCTTCTGCCACATTGACAGGGTCTGTTTTGACCCTCGGACTTGTCAGCAAACAGAGGGTTTGGTTTTATTAAAGGGGGATTTCTTTCAGTCGGCCATACCATTGTTTTCCAGTTGTTCAGTAACTGGAGTTTGGTATCTCAAAGCTTGTCTTCATTTCAATCTCACTTGTAGTTTCCATATTGTCAGCAAATCTTTTCCTATGTGAACATATTTATAAGTCTTTCCTATTTCATCTTCCCCAACACTTGTCTCTCAATAGCAAGAAAAATACAATCATTTAGATTGGAAAATACCTTAAGATCATCGAGTCCAACCTTTAACCCATCACTACCAAGTCCACCACTAAACAATGTCCCTAAGTGCCACATCTACACATCTTTTAAATACTTCCAGGGATGGTGACTCCACCACACGGTAGCCTGTTAAGGGAAAGGAGAAAGGCAGGTATTGCATGAAAATACTTCTGGTGAAACACAGGCATTCTGACTGAAAATATCTCATTTCTATCAATGTGTGTTTCATTTTACTTTCCCCAACCTGTGTTTGGTTTGTGTTCGATTACTCATTTTGCATCATTCAAACAGAAACAAAAAAGATACGGATGTTAAATATAATTATATAAAATTCCTTACTCTGAGGCCCAGAGAATCACTGTGATTATAAGAAAATTTCAGATGTTCAATACCATTTTCTTTATCTCATGCCTTCAGTTAAAGAACCATTATTGTTTCCTTCTCTGCCTCACATCTCTCATTGCCCCTTTTTTGCAGCATGTATTAGTGCAAACTTACATCCTTCCTGAAGCGTTTGAAGGATGCTCAGTTTATTTACACCCAGTAGTACATTAATACTTTCCACTGTGCAATATGAGGTCTTAGCTAATCCTTGGACACAATTTAGTTCAATAGGATAGTTACAACTCTCTGACATTGTAAAGTTAATGATCTGATACTTTACAAGACAAGAGACATTTCAAATCAAGTTGATTGTATTAATAGTTTTACTGAGCAATATTAACAGAAGTGTGTTGTTCCACAGTGTCCTCAAGAAAGGCCTTGATTGGCACATTAATGGTGACAGAATGTCCAAATCCATAGTAAGACACTTTTTATTTCTATAAAATACAGTTGTGGATAGCCTAAAATTCTACAGTTGAAACTGATAACCATGCCACTCTTCTTGAAAGCCCTGTCTTCTGTGGGAATGTATGGATAACTGCTGCATGCAAATCACCCCACTTCATTGACAGATTCTCTGTGTTTCCAGCTGCCCATGCTAGAGAAGAGGAATATCTGGTGGAAATGGGATATCTGAGGTACTGAAGTATCTGGCAGCCCATTGATATTAGGAAGAGAAGGTAGCCAGTATCTTGAAAAATAAGACTTTTTCTAAGCAATGATATTAGAGCATTTCAAGTCTATGTGATGAGTGTTGAAAAAAACCTGGTGAGGAAGGCAAGAGGGAAGGGAGCTGGGAAGAGCAGGTGTACTATACCTGAGAGAGCCTAAATAGGCCAGTTTCACAGTCATGATTTTAAGCTGTTGAGAAGCAACTCACATCTCACTTACCATCTCAGTCTACTGAACCTAAAACGAATTATTCAAGCCAAAGGTTTTCTCAGCTAGAGGAATGCTGCACCGGCCCTCATGCATATGATCAAAGGATCAGTTTCTCACACAGATCACAGCCCAAATTCCAAAATAAGCTTTTCTTCTCGCCATGGCCATGTCATTTATATCAAGTTGAATGTCAAGTATCATTGAAAAATTGCAGAATTTTCAATTTTAAAATTTTCTCCATGTCAGATTGCCAAGTATCCAACCTGTGTTTCCAAATCATGTATACAGACACCCTCTCTGAAGCTGCATACCTATAAAAACAGCTACGGTCAATCAACTAATGCCATATAACTTGCAGCAGGTGCAATAGGGTTATCAGGCACAGTTTAAGGTGCATTGATGAACAGAGAGTATCCTCTGCTACATTACTTTAAGCATCCAAACAACAGAAAGCAGAAGAGAGTACAGTTCAACGAAATCTTTCATCTCCATCTGCCCTTAGCATTGGGTGTATTTGCCTAACATGACGCATCCAGGGAAGAAAACTGAGGTCATGTATGATGTAATAAAATAATGAATTCCGCCTGCAAAGTGCTATGTCAGACCGCCACTCAGAGGGTTCTACCTCAGGTGCTGTGACTGTTTTTCTCTGCTGATGTCATTAGTTTATCTCTACTGATAGCAACCTGAATTGCACATCAGTCCCTCAATGTTAGACACCACAGTAGTCACAAGTCTTATACTAGGCAAATACACCAAGCAGTCGGATTACCACAGAATCATAGAATCATAGAATGGCTTGGGTTGGAAGGGACCTTAAACTTCATCTGTGTCCAGTCTCCTTGCCATGGGCAGGGACATTTTCCGCTTGACTAGGTTGCTCAAAGCCACATCCAACCTGGCCTTGAACACTTCAGGGATGGGGCATCCACAGATCTGGGCAACTTATTCCCGTGTGTCACCACCCTCACAATAAAGAATTTCTTCCTAATATCTAATCTACATTTACCCCACCACTCCAAAGAGATATTTCAGATGAGTTTTGAACCTTGTAGCAGTGGTCAAAACTGTGGCTTGAAAGGTCTTGAAGTTTTCAGCTTGTCATCTTTTATAGTGTTTTCAAATAAAAGGGCCAGGCAGTCTGTGGGATGTGATGAGCGTGCCCATAACCCACTGAAGCAAAAGGCTTGCCTTTGAGGAGTAAGAATCTGTAAAATTGTCTGAGCAGCCTTTAGTTACACAGAGTTTTGGCACCCTGCTAGATCAACAAATAGAAAAGGCAATAAAGACCATCCCAACTAATAGAGTAAAGAAGCCTACATGCAAACACTTCTGCCATTTCTTCTGTGTGTTGCTGCTTTCTCCCCAGGTACAAATGATTTCCTGTGCCTACAATTTTCGTGAGAGAGCCTTGGAAACTGTGTATGATCCAGCAAAGTTTGACAGCAATCCAGCAAGGTGGGCAGCTGAAAAGGAGGCAGCAGCAACCAGGGGAGAGCTGCAGACAATTGTTCCACAGCGGAATTGTAAGCCTGCACTTGTGAACTAAAAAATCTATCTCAGATAATTGACATTTATTTGATTGAAACAGCAGGGTGCCCTCCATCAGAATGGGAGGAGACCATATGGAACAACAGTATGAGTGGAGATAATGTTTGTCTGCTGCGTGTGTCAATGTGTTTAGAGATTATTCATCGGGCTCTAGGGATTCCAGTATGGTAATGTTTCAGCTAAATTAGAATCAGATTAATTGCTCTAATCTAATGGAAAGACAATGTTTATCAAATTACTGCTCCTTCACCACACGATATTGTGGTGTCATTACTCTTTGAGATTAAAAAAAAGAGAAATAAAAAGACTCTCTTGTATCACATCTGCTCATGAGCTCCTTAACAGTGCTATTTCTGCACAAGAGAGTTAGTGCAGTTTATAACTCTATGAAGAAATTAATGAATTAGAGTGAAAGTTTGGTAGGAGACAAATTCTCCATACTGTGGGTAGACCTGAAACTACATTAATTGGAATGACTTTGCCTTGTTTTTGACTTGGGCTTTTTTTGGAGATGTTTTATTTTTGCTCAAATTTTGATAATTTTTTGCCTGTTTTAAATTTTATTTTAGTGGAATGAGCTTGTTTTTTTCATAGTAAGTAGCACTAAAACTGAAACATATAGTAAAAAAATTAATGTTTTCCTCATTTTCTTTCATTTTCTTTAACTTAAATTGCATCTGAAAATTGCAATGAAATGACTAAAAAACTGAGTGTGCAGATAAGATGCCTAAAATCCTTCAGATATACTTGCCATTATTTAATGCTTAGGGTCATTTTAGATCACCTGTCAAATGCCAACCCAGAGGAGATACAGAGCTCTTCAGCTACTTTAAAATGCAATGGAAATCTGCAGTTCTGGTAGCACTGCACTGCAAGTGCTGAGTACCTCAGAAAGCCAGATACTCCTTTAAACTTTCCAAAGATTGAATGGTGCAATAGCCTCCAAAGATGTCTTTTAAAAGCTGATTCCAGGTTTTTTACCCTTGGCATTTTAGAACACTTTCAGTATATGTTATACATGCTAAAACGCGACATTAAAATATTAGCCCTTTTAAAACTTTAGCTAGCAAGCACAATCCTCAAAAGGGGTAGAAGCATGACCTCTTCTCAAAAGTGCTAGTAAACCCACCAGGAATACCCCTCCAATCTGATTTTCCACTGTGTTGCCCTCACTTGATGCTACTGAAAAGCGCTGGGACATTTTCACAGGACTTTGTGTATCAAACCAGAACAACAGAAGACAGTCAGGCACTTTGTCTCAGTTTAATTTATAATGGTGACACCGTGTTTGTGAGGCTTTCAGGCTACATGCTTAAGAGAGCACTGAACAAATATTTTCTAGGCTTCTATAGTAACTAATAGTTTTTCCTGCCTTAAAAGGGTCATATATCCTCTCAAGGCATATTTCACTGAAATTCTATTTAATAAAATTGAATACCTTTGTTAGTCAAGTGTTCACAACACCTATTAAAACATATAGTTTATACAAGCGGGCTAAATGTAACCACAAAAGGGATTGAACACTGAGCAGAAAGCACTGCTTATGCATTCTGTCCCCAGTAGCTTTCTCTGCCAGGTGCAATTCGGCACAAAGATGCCATGTTTTTAAGGCCAGGACCTGTGCTGGCATGATATTTGTTGTGCTAATATTTTAGGATTCAGTGTTTTCATCACCCATTTCCCTACACATGCATTTTCTCAGACATATGCAGCTAAGTTTTCTAGCCTTCCGGAGGGACAAACTCTCCTTCAATCTTTCTTATTTTTGAGACATTAGAAGTTCATGGCAACTCTCCCACATAAAGCTTCGAGTTTTAAGACTTACTTTATAAAACATAGATCAAAGGTGTAGTGACATGAGCAATGTAAATTGGGCTGCATAAACTAAACACACTCTGAAGCCGTGATGACAAAGCCCTAGGCACTTGCTCTTTTCTGAGTTTCAATACAAAGCTGTTGTTAAATCCTTTTTGGCTACCTAGTTTTTTATATATCTGTTTGAAACTAACAGACCATCTGCCCTCTTTCCCAGAGTCTTCCCACTGCTTTTGAAGTGAGTAAGGCTCCAGAAAGAGCCAGGGTTGATAGCAGACAGACACTTACTCTGTCATCACTTGGTGCTTGGATCTAACTTCATACCTTTTGTTCTGAGAGCTCCAGCGATAGCTTCCCCGTTGTTTGCCCTGCCATAGGAGCTGTGAACCACCAGCCCAGGCACTCCCCGCTGGGCTCCTGAGCTCTGTACAGCACAAAGATCCACAGTCACGTCGTGCTGGGCATGGAAACACACTTCTCACAGATATATATAACTTAAAGATGATGCAGCTTGCTGAGGAATACTGTGACTCACTGAATAACCCACATTATAAAAACACTATTCAGGAAAAATATACTAGTTTAGTATGGATCCATAAGCTTTGAAACACAGATGGCTAATCTAAATGCTTAATTTAAATAAATGACTTATTCATGATCTTTAAATTATCCACTACCATTATTTGGAAATGATTTAAAGTAGCTGTAGTCCCACACGGGAGAAATGGTAACATGCTATCGGGGAACCTTTGTTGGTAAAATATATGGATTTATCTGTTTTGAAGCAAAAAAAAATGTTGTACACATAGGACACTCCATGTGGTAATGAATTAGAAGATTTGCAAACTAGCAGCAGGGGATAGTGCTTCTGAAGAAAAGTCCTTTACTAGAATCGGCAGGGTACTTCAAAATTGCTATTATTACTATCTATTAAAAATTGCAGTGTTAAAAATGCATAGAATGCTCTACAAAAAGATTAATGTTATGGTTTATTCCTTGCTCCAAAGAATTTAAAACACAGTTCTGCCTCTGGAAACATTGTTTCCATACTTACAGAAGCCTGAAGGACCCAACAAAGTCGACAGAAGTTGCAGCCTATGATAAAGAGCATGGCTGGGCATTGGTATAATACAAGCAAAACAAGAAAAAAAAAGTAAGAAAAGCAGGATATTCAGATCTGAGAATTTTGACCCTGACTCTTCTTATGGTCTGGTTTAATTGCACTGTATGAAATCCTGCTCTCATTGGGAGTCAATCCAAGTTTTATCATCTATTTAAATGCAAATTCAATTGACTTCAAGGAAGTTTCCTCAGTTTAGTTAGTGTGTGTATATATATATACACACATATTTGAAACAAACTACATAAGTAAATTTTGGAAAATAGAACTGCTTGCATTTTCATTTTGGCAGTACAGTTTTCCTGCACCCAATCTTTGTCCAAACTGGCATGCACTAAGAAATTACACAACTTATACCTCTTTGTCTTATGTACCCAAGCAACAAGAGAGGATGAAGATTCCCAGACAATTAATTTTGATTACAGTTTTATTCCAAGTTGTCCTTCATACATGCATACAAAATTCATAAAAATATGTGGTCTTGTCTATAGAAAGTCAGAGGTAGCTCTAGAGCTAGGAATGGCTGCAGTGAGAGGAGCAGAAGGACTGCCACCCTACCTACTTTCCTGTAGTGTTTCTTCATTGCTTTGGAGCTGTACCAGCAGAGCAGAAGCCGGTGCTGGTAAATACCTCACAACTTCCGTATTTAACCATGGCATCTGCAGGGCCATCACAAACTGTTGCATCAATATGTATGAGGATGTACATTTTCAATTACATATAACTTTTTTAATGTCTGACATAGATACGTAAAGTACTAAAGGAACAGGTTATACATATGTTATAGAGCCAGCAGAGTAGTTTTGCAGCACAAGGGCAACTTTTCACTGTTCAATAACTCAATTTTTATCTAATTATTGCAATTATAACACAATTTCTGAGCCAACAACATTGTTGTAACTGATTTTCTGCTTGAGCTGTACAAACACTAAAAAACACCTGAAACTGGCAAGCTCGTGTGTAATTGAAAAAAAAAACAGTTTCTGGTAAACAAAATGTGCCAAGGTTTTTCACCTGGAGCAAATTATTACAGGTGTTAATAAAACCTATTTAAATAGCTTTCCTAATACATGAAAAACTGCTCATATAGCTCTGGATGCTGCTCTTTAGTTTTGTTTTATGGGAGTAGCCTAGTAATTGCGGTAGAAATAAAGTGACCATAGAATTCAGTATTGCAGGACTCGTGGCTCCTGTAAAGGGATAAACATTGTTGTTTGTCACAGTTGCAGACTTTGAAAGACTCACTTCTCATCTATGTCTCAAAAAAAACCCCCAAAAACAAAACAAAAAAAAAGAGCCCACAACACTTCTTCAATTGATTTGCCCTTTGTCACTGTCACAGATATGTTTTCCCTATTTTGACAGGTAGTTGTAATTCTATTACCAGCCCATTGACTGCCCCATGAAATCGATCTGTGTTGGGCTAGCTAGGTCTTCTTAAACTAGGTGATTTATTGCTTCTGCCTGCAAAAAAAAAATTGAAAAGAAAAAGAAAAAAAAAAAAAGAAGGTCTTTTGCCTCCATGGTGAACAAAGTACCTAAACAGTGTCTGAAAATGAATAATTTTTAGTCTGGCTGCTGGCTGTCCCAGTGGCAGACGAGCTATGACCTCTTGCCAGCAGCTTTGCTGAGATGCCTCCTGATGCTGGCATGTATAAATGATTGTCAATTTCCCTTATTAATTTACCTGACTGCCTCATGTATAAACTAGATCTCATTCACCTTAAATGTCCTCAGCATCAATCTATCGTGTTTACCTAATTTTGTGATTTCTCACTGGGCTGCCCAACTGCCTGACACTGGAGAACCACTTGAAATCCATTCAATGCCTATTCACTGCTGCAGACAGAAAATTGGGGCACACAGGTGCATTTACCATTGTTGTCATTCTGGTTTAGGTCAGAGAAAGAGGTTAGCATCATACTCGTCTTATGCAGTGGCATCTGACCTACAATTTACCAGGGTCTAACATGATGTCCTGGAACTTTAGATTATGTCCTGATATCTGCCTTGATTGCACTAGTTCTTTCCTCTGGATCAGAAAAATAAATTACATTTCTATTGGCCAAAAAGGAAATTTATGTTGTTTCAGGTTGTTGTATGGAGCTTTTCCATTATCTGAAAACGTGAATTTTTGACTGTTTTACAAAGGACACAAAGACACGAAGAATACTTTAATGTACTTGGTTGTCTTAACCAAAAGTCAGTTTCTAGCTGCTTTTTCTAATAGGCTGTGTAATCAAAGCAGAGATTTAAAGAAGAAGAAATATTTTTTTTTTCCAAATTTAGTACCTCTCCTTTTTACATAACAATAGTCATTCATTTTTTCATCAAGCCTGTTAATTTGTTAACGAATCCTGAGCTATTTTTATCGTGTACTAGAAAGGGTTACAAAAGTACAGAGATGCTGTGTTGTAGGTGGTCATCAGGAAGAAAGCTGACCCACCGAAAATGTTGCAGCAGTGAGTTCTTTTTCTCCCAGTCTTTTTTCCTTCTGACTCAATTTAAGATCCATTACTGGTCTAAGAAAGCACCTTAATGCTGATTCGAAAGGCCCAAGGGGTAGAAAAAAAGTAACCCAGCAGTTGTGTGACTTTCAAAAAGGAGAAAGATGCCTAGAAGAAAGTACACAAGTATGCACTGAAGATAAAGGAAGAAAATTCAATAATATCCACTTGAAACAGAGCAAAATAATACTGCTGGAGGTAGCTATTAAAGTTGATACACTATATTTAGTAAAGAAAGAATATACCAAATAAAAGACTGAGATGAGTAGGGAAAGAAGAAGCTGTCTTGCAACACCTACATCAGAAAAAGGATCTAGGACATCTGGGCTTTATCTAGTCCTTTCAAATATTAAAGCCTAAAGAAAAACACAGACCATTGCTCAAGATAACACCTTTTAGAAAGATACTGGCAGAACTAATTTGAAAAAACCAGCAGAAATTTCTCAGGTAAGATTCCAATGAAACATCTCAGAACACAGTGATTGCAGTACTTGTAGATAAAAGAAAAATTACTAGTGAAAAAAGCACAGCCTGAAAACTAGCACTAGGCAAAAAAGGGGTGCATTCAGGGCAGGTTTTGGACAGGACCACATCATCAGCCTTCATTCCACAAACGCAAAGCTCCCTGCAGGCAAGACACCCGCAAACGACCTCAAACTGGATGGTAAAGCAACCCCTTGAACAGAGATGACAATGGAATCTAGACCAGATGACCTCCCACTTTTCTGGTCTATTCAATCCCACCATAGTTCTTTTCTCTGTGGGTGTGGCCCAGGTTATGATTTTGTCAAAAGACAGGAAGACATTTCCCACCAGGACTTGGGGCTGGGGTGAGGGTCCTCAAAAAGTCTTCAAACCTGTACTTATTTTAAAACTAAGCATTGACCTTCTCCCTTGAATTTTTTTTTGCCAGATGTAAGAGTAATTTTGTTACAGAACATGTTGACTGCCAGACAACAGCCAGTGAGACGTTCTGGATGAAACTGTATCAGGTTACTCATTATCACAGGAGAAGCTGCCCTTTGAGAATCTACGGAATCCAATATTACTTGCAGAAGAAACCTTTTGTAATACTGAGAAATGTCAACCATACATGGGAGCCTCCACAGAAAAAAAGGACTTGCCAGCCCTGGCAGTTGCCCAATATGGCATTTGACACTGACTTCAGCTGAGTATAAATATAGAATAGCGTATAAAGGACATTGGCGTCTCACAGCAAGGAGACTCTGAGTTGAATTTAGTTATAGAAAAAACAGGTTCTAAGGGAGACTGTGTTGCACAAAAAATTCTTCTTCCTTCCTTCTCTTTTCCCAAAGGATGAGACCATAAAGCAAACCTGTGTTTTTTCTTGTCTTGGAGGTGTATATACGGATGTTAGATTGGAGAAATGTAGTGGAGAAAACACAAATGTGAAGATACCAGCAAGGGTTGTCAGCACAAGGGGTGGAAGGAAACTGTAAAGTATCAACTTTACAGAACAAAAAGAGGCAGCAGGTTCAAAATGAGTAAAAGGGCAGGTGACAACAGCAGCAAACTCTACCAATACTTGAGACGTCTTTGCCACAGGAGGCAGTCATCATATATCCCTGAACAAGAGTCTCCTCTCATAATGGTGAAGTTCAAAAAGCAATTCTACCTAATTTGTGTATCTGACTTTCACCTATGTTTTCTGCACCAAAAGTGGCATTCGTCTCATATTTAGGTCTACATAACAGACATGAGTACGTCTGAGTTTGTCAGAGGAGTTCAGAAAGCAACTTGTTTGGCCTGCGTTTGGTCAGATGAATGAACTCTACCGATGATCTTGGTTAGATCAGCAGCGACCACAGCGGCAAACTTGACACCTACTCAGCTGCAGACATTCCCACCTAAAATCAGACAAAATTAGTCAAGCAGTTCTCTGAAAGAAAGTGCCCAAGCTCATTGAGTAGTGGAGATATGTCCTCTTAAGGGATTTTAGACTTCATTTAAAAGTCCTAGAGAAAAAAACTTGTTAGGACCGGTAAGGAAACAATGCAGAAAGTGATTAATGGGGAGCTATAATCGCAGTGTGCTTGATTTGTTTTGCAACACAGAACAAATCCTCAAGTTAAAACTGCAGTAAACCTCATCCAGCTTTTGAAGGGAATACAGTCTGTTTGTCTTCACTGAAGTGAATCCTCAACATACAACAGCTAATTAAAGACTCCAAAAGTCTGCAAATACTTTGACAAATATTGATATATAAGCCTGAGATCCTCACTTGGCTAGTTGGCTAAGTCGTGTCTCATTTACTTCAGCGATGCTGCAAATGACTCTGGTGATTTCATCATCTGAAACTCCTAATAAAACAGCTACTCCAAGATGCATGATGAGGATCTTCCTGATACAAAAACTGAAGAAATTTGATAAAAAAGGAAAAATGGAATCGCTCACTGTACATGCCTACTGTTGCAAGATATCTGGGAAGAATATTTCCCAAAACCCTTTTTTTTTAAATGAACAATAAAACAAATTATCTAATTCAGAGCTGACTCACAGCAGAGAAATATTATCAAGAATTGGACTATGCCAGAATCAAACTATTTACATCACTTAGACCAATCTGGCCTAAAATACTTGAAACATGGTTTGTTGGATGCTTACAGGCTGATGCCTCACATTATCACGTACAATTTACATCCTGAGGAATATTTTTTTCTATCCCTTTTCCTAATTAACAGTGCCCCTGGCAGCAAATATCTAGATACCAATTTTTGAAATTACACCTAAAGTCTACCTTTGGTATCAGTTTTTATTATTTTCCTATCCACCTGACAATAAACCTACCCAAAGGTTATAAACATAACACAAGTCAGCAAGCAAAGGTACATAATTAAGATGCATGCAATATACCCCGTGCAGCAAGTAAATATTTTCTTTTTAATTATATTATTGCCTGGGTTTATGTTAGTAAATTGCTACACAATTTCATATATAATTGATTTTCCAAGAAAAATATTACTGAAGTGATTCTGTAGTTCAAAACAGCATGAACCTAATAATATACAAACAATTTCTATCTCACAGCCTATAGAGCTGCATGTTATTTGTATGCTGAAAAAAAAATTCCTTCATATTAACAGTAATTTTGAATGTAACATAAAAACTCATTGACTTTTTTTCTCTTTATTTGTGAAGAAGAATACTAACAGTGCCTCCTGTGAGGATATATTTTGTAGGTGCTTTTGAAGATTATGAAAATAGTTGTGAGGAAATATTTGGATAAAGGAAGACAAAGCTCCAGGTAGCAATAGGTTTCATACTGAGTTGATAAATGCAATTAGAGATCAGAAGGATGAACAATTACTTCAGGGGAGTTTTGATACCAGAATGCAATATCATATGATCAGAAAACTGGAAAAATATCATCTTTTTCCTTTTGCAGACACACCCAGCAGCCTCAGCACAATTGAGAAAACCATTGTGCTAAAGCAATGGATAGTGCATGCCCTGAAGTGTTCATAGGCTCAGTAATCAAATGTGAGCCTAAAGGAATACCTGCCAGATCTTGAGAAACTAAAAAGCTACATTACCCCTGCACAATGCAAGGAGTACTAGAAGAGTTAAAATGAAGGAGATTTGAGGGCTATTCTCCTTGGCCCAGAGAGTTTGAGATGGGTGAAAACATTTCTCCCCATGCAAGAGAAGGGCATGGATGCAGATGACACCCGTTCTGATGAAAGGTAGATGCACTTCACAGCCACTTTTAATGAGGGATCTATGAATGTACCAATGTTAATATCTTGCCAAACCAATTATAGCAATACCACAGGGTTTGTGTTACTAATTGCCAATATTTCTTGTCTAATTGATTCTCAGAGAGCAATATTGCTGGCAGCATTCCACCGCTGCTGTAGGATGCTGAGCACCTGGGCACTATCAACTGCCTGAGTTCCTGCCACCTACAGAGGATGCTCAGCCTCCACCAGCCTGTGAAGCATGGGATGGGTCCCTACAGTCCTTCTGAGTTGAAGCTTTTGGTTTTGAAGAAAAATTAAACCAAACATGGTAACTTAACTTCTGATTTGGTCTCTTACAATTTGGAAAAAAAAAAAGAATGGGATAATAAAACCTGTGCTGATTAGCTAAGCAATACTAACTCAGTTTTAGTTTCCATTATATGGCTAATAGTCTTTTCTGAACAGGTTTGATTCTTGTATCTGTTTGCATTAGAGTCAATTTGCGGTATGAGATTGGTATTATTTATTGAATGCTACACCCAGCTACAAAGTTAAAACTATGAAAAGCTTCTATGAATTTAATTACTCTACTGTGAGACAAAGTCTTGTATAGATGCTATAAATTAAGTTTAGCAAGTATGATTGGTGTGGTGAATGGTTAAATGGAGGTAGCAGATCCATGAAGTTTCTCAGTCATTTCAAAAACTTTGTGGACTGTTGTTTTGACCTGTGTTGACCAGACCTTTTGAACTTGTTATTTTATGCAGGTAAACATTCAAAATCAAGTCCCCTTTACCTAAATATGTAAGGCTAACCTAAGCCTGAATATGTTCAAACTTGGAGGCAGGTTAGTATTCAGTATCACTGAACAATGTGACTGCGTGCTGGTGACTCTTTAATACCTTTGACACTGCAGACTTTTTTTCATTACTAAAAATACTTAGTATTCCAAAAGGCAGAATAAATTTGATAGCAACAAACAATAGTGACTTTTTCTATTTTGTCTAAACCCTTCTGCTCTAAGTGCTACAGACAGTTTCTCTCTTCTTGTTCCAATATGTAATTGACAGCTCTGCCCAATGTCCTTCTCTACCTCTTGATTTTTCCCTGGCTGCTAATAGCATACACCATTTTATACAGCCTCAGTCTATTAACCAAATGCCTGACCTTGTGGGATGTCGAACACCTGCTGGAATACACTCAGTGCCCGTAATTCTCATTGATTTCATTAGGAGGAGAGAGAACTTGCTCTCTCTCAGGTCATTTAGGCTGACCTCACTCATAAAGACAGAGCTCATGGTGGACTCCAGCTGTTCCAGAAAGTCAGACCAACATCAGAGGTAGCTGCTTCCAGAGCATCCAACTTGGAACTGATGCCAAACAACATTAATTGTCAGGAAATAGAAATTAGGGGCACAGCTCCTCTTCACTCCTTACACAGTCAGTGGGGGGAAATGTTAAGAAGTACCCTACTGGGCCTCACCAGAAATCCATTTACCCCAGTACCATGCTTCTGACTTGCACAAGAAGAGAGACACGACTACGGAAAACACACAAGCCAGGCTGTTTCTACCACCTTTTCTTTACGTAGCCCGAGAACCAACAGCTGTTGCTGTAGGTGTGTCAGAAGGAATGTTCCTACATCTGATACTGTCCTCTAGACCCAACAGAGCAGGGTTTGGTGAATAGCAGCAGTTTGGTCTTATCTAGTACTCTGGTGATTTCAGAAACCTCAGTCTTACCCCCCCCAGCCTTTTCCTCTCCGGCTGAAGTACCCCACAACTTCTAACCCCGCCTCATCAAGCAGCTGCCCCTGACTATTAATTATTCTACTCACCCTCCTCTACATCACCCCTACCTCCCCTGTGTCTTTCTTGACACGGGGCCAAAAATGCTTACAGTGGTCAAAAATGGGGCACAAAAGGTAAAACAGCAAAATTATGCATTCTGCCTATTCTGAGTGATGGAGGACCTGACCTGCAGAGCTTTTTATGTATATGCCAATGATCTGCAGCAGCCATGTCCAAGCCAGTCACCCCAACCTCCTTTTAGGAGTAGGTCCCTTCAGGCATGAGTCATCTGATTTAAATTTTCATGTATTTTAAGATTAAATAAACAGTACCTTCTAGGTGCCTGCTCCTTCCTGCTGCCTGTAAAAGTAGGTTACACAGCTAAGGCAGGTATAGATGCCTGGACTATGGCTGTGTACTGTTGACCATAAGAACCTCTTCCGGTGTGCCTCTGATTTCCACAGCCACTCCCTGCCTCCTTTCACTGTGATATGGGGAGAAGCAATCTCCCTGATGGAGTCCTGAAGCATCCTGTAGTGAATTAAAACGTGCTTTGACCCAGGCAGACGCTAGAGAAAAATGGGGGATGTTTATCTAGGTTACAGGTTTTCCGGGCAGGTGTGCCTTGGGCCAGGCTTCGTTAAAAGGCAGGGGTTTTGGAAAACAAACAAACAAACAAACAAACAAACCCCTGCATTTGAAGCATTAAGTTTGCAGAGTGATGTGAATGAGAATATAAACTAGTGATAAAGGAATACTGAAATATGCTCTAATGAAGGCAGCGACTAAGAACAATGAAAGGGGAAAAGACAGATAAATAACATTTTCTTTTGCTTTGCCCTTTTCTGGAGAGTACGTTTTTCAGGAATATGACTAGTTTATAATAAAATGTGGGAAGTGCCAGAGAGAAGAAAAGGTTGAGTGCTAACTGCTATACTAGCTATTATTTTATATCCCATTCATTATTGCAAGAGCAACTCTTCCTGCTTTAGTTTACATGCATAAATTTGGCACTACTCAAGAAAATAATTTTGAAGGTTCAGTTTAAAAAGAAAAAGAAGAAAGAGTTAGTATATGAAAAGGTAAAAAACTACTGCTGCACTCCAGTCCAGCCTTGTTTAAGTACCCTTTAAGCTTGAACAGTGAATTAACCTCCAGCAAGGCACTTCATGTGTGATTTATTAGTCACCTTGCTTTGGTTTTAGTGAACTTTCCTGGGAGGGAGCACATTATAATCAACTTTGGAACACAGAGTTAGTCACAACCTCTAACCATGGAGACACAAGCATCCCTTCATAATATTTACTTACTGGCTTATTTATTTGCAATTCTCGAGGTAGTAAACTAATAAGCTCCCACGAGGCCACTGAAAGTGATAATATCCTTCCACTGGCATCACTAAATCATGTAATAATGAACTATAAAATTTTAAAAACTTAGAAAATGCAAAGATCAAAGGTGAAAGCTAAGAAGTACACATTAGAAATAACAACAGATGACCCCAGAATGAAAACAAATGAAAACACGAGTTTGTAGTATATGACTTAAGAGACCCGCTCCAGAGAAGTAAAATCTTGTATTCACTATGTAGTCATCATTTGTATCAAATTCTTTACATAAATTATATCCAATTCTATTAGTAAAAAATACTTGAAAATTTATTTGTCAAAATTTGAGATGTAGTTACTAGCAACTATTTGTTCTCATGTGGTTTGTTAGCTATGAACCTGTAAAACAGCATTCGCCTCATAATATCATAGCACATGTACCAATATTCAATCACAAATGCAGTGGTGACATCTACACTGTACAGTATTCCTTCTTATCAGGTCCAGACAAGCCTGTTGCATCCTTCCCAGCAGATGTGAAATAAGGAATGAAGAATGGATAACAAAATGGATTATGCCAACTGCTTATGCTCTTTTCTCTTCCCATTTGTAACTGAATGAGTAAAACCAAAAGTCAACAAAAGCCGTACAGCTATCCACATGCTTTTCTGTTCCTTTGTTTTTTGGCAGGGGGGGGTTCTGCCCTGCCTCTAGAGAGGGTTAGGTTGGAACATTACGCCACAAAGAAATGTATTGGCTCACTGAGCACCTATGACTCGAAGTTATCTCCTGTAAACGTTAAGAATTTCCAAGACCTGTTCATCACAGCAGTATATTTCCAGTTGATGTCTGGCAAGTTGGTATCTCCTATAAGGACAAGGGCTACGGATTCAGAATTTTTTCCTAACTGTCTATAGGATCACCAGTGCTTTCATTCTGGCTGGGCGATCAGCAGCAGGCACCCACTACAACATTTCCTTTGTTTTCCTTCTCCCTAATTCTCACACAGAGGCCCTTCACTACATCATCACTAACTGTAAGGACTCTGCAGTCAAACCTCTTACATGTAATGCAAGACTTGCTTGCCCTGCCTATTCCTCCTGAACAACCTGTAGCACTCCATCCCAGCATTCCAGTCACAGGGCTCATTCCACCAAGTCTCACTAACAACCAGTGACATCATAGGTCAGGGAGCTGACAAATGCTTCCAGATTATCCTCCTTGTTCCTCAAATGCACTTCTGAAAATTCATGTCATGCCAGTATTACTGCATTTTCCCATCTTTTTGACTGATGAATAAATACTTTAGGGAGTCTCCTCTTCGAACTGTAGCAAAGCTGACATGGACAGTATAATTATTGTGGAAAAAGTGAGTGATTGCTATCAATCTGTCCTTCAGTCTATAAACAATTAGAGTAGTGAGTGAAGCTGCTGAATCTGCTAATCATATGCCAAGTACTCACATTTTCTCTTCTCTTGTTTTCATGGGATTTTTTCCCCCAACTGTTACCTGAAATCAATAGGGTTTTTCCACTGACAACTGAAAATACTCCCTGAAATGCCCTGAGTTGCTATGCAGAAATTTCTTCCTATAGAGAAAGAAGAGAAACGCCAAGCTGAGTAAAGAAGCTCATTATGTTCAGACAAGAAACAAAGTGTACTTTTTCTTCCCCTAAACAAAGTATTTTTAAGAGCAGGATAGAGGACGCTTAAATCAATAACCATTAAGAAGCACAAAGCTGCTAAAAGAATATATCTTTGGAGCAAGAAATTATCAGGCTTGGCACAGAAATTACTGGGTGAAATTCTATTTATGCAGGAGGGGTACAAATTAGATAATCCTAATAGGCCCTTTTGGCATTGCAGTCTGAGAAACTATGAAACATGAGAACAAAATGAATATTGCTCATCCCTGTCACAGCTTTTACACAATGCTTCCCCAGTGACAAAAAAACTTCACTCATTCACTTACTGCATTGAATTTATTGTTTTTCTACATTTAGTTTATTAGATTAAGTTTTTCAAATTGTCAAAATCATGGTTTTGATGACTTAAATTCCAAGTCCTTTTCTTCTTTTCAAAGTGAACTATAGAAACAGTAAACACAACAGCCACACCAACTGACAGCATTGTCAAGAGCCTGAGACAAAGAGGATATAGGGGCAGGAAAGGTAAATAACTCTACCGGGAGTAAAGGCTGTTCAATAGGCATCAGAGTAACCTCAAGAGCCTGGAAGCTTCCTCACAGGCAAAGGAGAGCCACAATCAACTGAGAGTATCCAAAGCATAAGAGGCAATAACCTGATCCTACAGATGCCTGTGGGAGTTTTGCTGTTTGCTGAGGTGAGCTATATACTATTAAATACTGAATAACTACTTCAATTGCCACATGAAAAGTGTTAAATCATGGCACTATATCCTGTCCAGGTCAACACTAAAAGATTTATATAGTCAAGAAAATATGCAGTCTCAAACATCTGGAAATCTCACTCTTTGTCCATTAATGACTGGATTTCCAAGGTCTTCATAAAAATCCTTTTTTTCTGTGAAAGGTGGAGGGACCATCCCCTGCTATCCCTCCATGGTAAGGTAGCATTTCCCTTTCTGCCTGGTGTGTGTGCTCTAGAGCCGCTACAAGGAAATGGGCTATGACATTCTACAGCCTGGCCTGTAGAAGAAGGCAAAACATAAATGGCCTCTGTGGTGGCTGTAAACAATTCATTCCTCCCCCTGTTCCCACCCTAGTGGGTTATCATGCACTTGCCTCTAGAGCTAAGCAAATTCTCGCAGGCCTACCTCAGGAAAGGCCATTTCACTTCCTATGGACAATCCCCAGAGGATGCACAAGCACTCTGTACTTCTGGTGGAACAGTTCAAGAGACTTTTCCAGGAAATGCTCTCAGTACCGTGGTTCTGTGCAGCTGACCAAGCATCAGGAGATTTATATCAATGTACAGCTATCAGTTTAGCTTCTCTTAGTGCGTCTGCATCTTAGGGTTAAGAGCAGTATGACATAAGCCTCACATTTCTTCTTAAATTCCATAAAGGATATCTAAATATGTGTAATCCCTCTGTAACATGATGACACAGAAGATTTGCTGTGCTCAGGGTCTAAGAATATATTGCTTCTCTTCACTGGTAATACGTCAAAATCTTTAGAATTAGAAATACTGCTTTTTTTTTTTTTTCCTCATTTTTCCTTCTTATTTTAGGCAATGGCTTACTTGTAAAACAAAAATCATGTATTGATAATTTGGAAAGGGGGAGTGCACCATTCTGGGACACAGCATTTTCATGCCATAAATTGCATTCCAAAGCAAATGAAGATTGAGATTTCTTCACAAGTAAGAGCACTGTGATGTGCATGCATTCATCACAGATGACGGCTAGTTCAAGATCTTGCAGGATTATTTTTAGTGTAAAATTGACTATTGGAATTTCATTAAGCTTAAAATTAACACAATTTATTTCCAAACAGTATCAATCATAGTTACTATAGTTCTGCTTCTGATTGCTCTGATACATTCATCATCCCTTTGGAGCCTAAATAGAGAGTTAACATACTCATAATTGTTTGTTGTCAATTAAAAAAGACATTACTGAAACAAAAAAAAAAATTAAGTTGCAGCTAGAAATTATAAAAACAATATAGTCAATATTTCAGCCATGGCTGAAAAATCTGGCTGGTTACACAAAGGTATATTATCAGAGTGGACGTAGAGGCATGGGGAGACAAACAGCATCTAATCCCTCTGTGAAGTAACTTCAATAAACTTCACTGTAGTTATACCACTGTCAGGATTAGCTTACAAACTTTGAATTAAGGTATGAACCATGCTCTGACAATATTATTGTAATTTTTTCATTTTAATCCTTGATGAGAGAAAGAAATTGTACAGACTCCAGGAGCACAAAAATAATTGTTACATTTATGATTCTCCAATTATGGCTTATGGGTACTGCTTCTTAGCCATCTCTATGGTCTTATGAAGGTTTTATTAACAAGGCTTTTGAATAAAACAAGTGTTTTCAATAGCACCAGCAAAATAATGACATACTTTTGCAAAGGAGGAATTTTCATTTTGCTTTGATTCATGTTACAACTTATAGAGAATCAACCTTCTATTTGTTCAGATAGCTTAATCCTCACTTATGTTCTTAGTTTAAGTGGATACAAAGAAAAAACCCTCCTAGGACTGGTCTTTTCTATTTCCACTTCTCCCTACAGCATTATTTGAAAGAGGACATACTTTAAAAGGAAAGAAGTCTTAAACAGAGAAGAAATGCAAATCCCGTTGTATACTCTGCTCAGCCTGAACTACTGTCATAGGGGTCCAGGCTAGAAAAATTTCTTCTTTACATCTAAATGTAGGCTGAGGCAGTCCACCCTGAACCCAGTCACAAGTTATCATACGTCAGCTGACCTTTTGGTCAGGTCAGCAGGAAGGAATTGCTAAGGGTTTCAACGTCCATTTGCTTTACAGTTGATGTTGACTCCTTCAGAAAAGCAGAAAAATTAGTAGTTCACAAATTTTCCTAAGAAATTTTGCTGTTTCTCTGTCTGATCTGATAGACTATTCTGCATGAAGATTCTATACCAAAACACAGATAAAAACAGGAATCAAACTGTAGAACTGGCCAAGATTACATAATTTATCCATGAATTACAAGATTATTAATAAATCATAGATGATATTATGTATTATAAGATCAGTTAATCTGACTCTTCCCCACAGAACTTTAACAACAGATTCCTATACCAAGTCTATAATGTCTCAGTGAGCTATAGCCTATATCTGAGAAAAATATTTACTATTGATTCAAAGAATCAGTCAATTGAGAAGATATCATATTCCAAGTCAAGTAGATTTCTGGATTAATCACCCTCAATACTAAAACCACACATCTGGTTTGTTCATCTTACCTTCTGACTATTGGATCCCATTATGGCTTTCCAATGCATTAAAGACCTATCTCCACAAATATCTTCCTTACATAAGTGTAAATCATAATCAATTCACCTCTTAATATCCTCTTTGGAGAATCAAAGTACATGCAGTTTTTTACATCTCTAAATTTATGGTATATTTACAGACTTGAAACTTTTTTGTTAAACCTTGGTGAAAGATTTGCAACAAGGGCCCTAAGATTTCCCTGGTTTTCAGTATCCTTGAAGGTGTTCCGGCCTGATTTATTATTAGTCCCATAAATATCTCCCCAACACTGAACAATTTGGAACACCAGTTTCCTCTTCATACTTGACATTCCTTCTTTACACACCTAAACATTGTGTTTGCCCTCTTAGCACTTCCCAGTGAGTTCCCCATTCAGTGTCTAAGCACACCATTAACCTTTTTTCAGCCACACACATTTTAGGATATAACACTTGATTTTTTTTTTTTACCACAATTGGCCCAATTTTGCTAACACATGAGTCCTTCTGATGAAACTCTGCTATTAAAGAGGCACAACTCAAAGAGCCATGTCCCAACCAGCATCAATGTACAGAGCTCCCCTTGCCAACTCATGGTGTGACACCAGCTGACACAAATGAAGGATCTGGCCTCGTGCATTCAACACAAGCCATTCGTAAAGACATTTCTCCCACAATCCTTCTCATCCTTTTCTACCAGACAGGACAGAAAGAGGGCATGAGTTCCAATGAGTTTCCCCCCAAACATGTCTGAAAGGCAGGCAGATGACCTGCTTGTCACCATCTAGGGGACCTGACCTGCTGACATGGAGGCTCAATTAATTGCTAGGAAAGGACACTGCAGGTTTCTGTCCTTTAGTGGAGCAAAACTTATTGATTCTGCCTAGCACTTCATCCATCATGCAGAAAAAATACTGATAAAAAAATCATCTAAACTTATGTCATACTTATATTTATGCACCCCAGTGTACAATGACAGCTTATTTTTTTTTATCCTGAGAGTTACTTTAAGTTCTAACAAAAACACATTTTTGTAACATGCCCCTTTCTAACCTGATAAGTTTTTCAGCTCTAGAAATCCTTTTGGTTAATAAGGGTCATCAGCGGGAACTAAAGAGGGACAAAGAGGGATTTTAATGTGAAATCAGAGACAGCAATGAGAAGCAAGACACTTGAGAAGTCTGCCAATGTTCATGCCATAGAAAATAATGGACCAACATTTAAAAATTATAGCCCTATTAAAGCACGGAGATATTGCACTAAAGGTGTTAAAATAACCAATTAAACATGCAGTTTTACTCCTGCAAAAATACAGAGCATTTCTGTGGAAAAAAATACCACTGACAAGAATTCATCGTGACTGCTAGAAATCAAAATAAATAAATAGCTTTAATTGGAAAAAGAATATTTGAAACCACAGTGCACAGTTTTGTGGGCAAAGCAAACCTGTTAGCCAGTCTTTTAATAAGCCCACATTGTACTGGATTCAATTTAGCTTTTCTGTGAACATGGACATAACCTGTTAATAATTTAACACACCTCTGGTAAAGCAGGAATGCTGTAAATAAAAGATAAACTAATAAAACAAAACCAGTGCTTTGTTTTCACAACTAGGTGGTAAATTAATGGAAGATTGCTATCACAGCGCAAATTCTGAAAATGTTATACCCACAGAAATCATGAGATCAAAAATTTACAATTCCAAAAGAGGTATCAGCTTTATCATGTTGCGTAGTGCAAATGACATGTTTTTCTTCTGGAATGGTTTTTATGTAAAGTGTTTGCTCTCAGTCCAGCTCAGCAGCATTGCTGTGGGAATTTCACTTTATGAAATTCTTCACTGCATTTCACTACAATTCTTTCTCTAGAAAGCATTTTTTTCCCTAGACAGAAGCAGTGCATATGTGATATATGTTCTGAGCACGTGATTGAGGAACATGAATGCAAGGTCAAACCAGAGCTTTCATACACTCTGCTGTACATATTGCATGTTAGTGCAACAAAATTTTAACGTATTTATTTAAATGAAGAATGAGCAACAGCTGATAATTGCATCAGGGATGGAAAAGCAATTTGCATTAGTTAATCTACCTTGGTATGTCACAGGTTTCACTTGCTGATTATTCCAAGCTTTGCACTGAGTGAAGGTGACAAAGGCTATGGAGCACCAGCCCACAGAGGCATGAACAGCCAGCTTCCAGGGTCACCCCCTGCTCTCCTAAATTTCTCTGAGCGGGCTCCTAGGGCTAACCCAGGCCACAACCGAGGAACCTGCACTGAATACATCTGCTGCATTAGCAAGAGCAGCGCAGCCCTGTCAGGCCGATGCCAGCTGGTGAGGGACACATACAGCGTGCGGTGTGTCTGCTGAGGCTGACCGAGCTGCAGGCAGCTCCGCACACCTTCCCTTCCCAAGGCTCCTGGGCGCTGTCTCTGAAGACAGCAGGACACCAGATCTGCTCCCTCCTGACCCCTCAGGGCAGCAAGCCTCACCTGAGTCAGCCCAACAAGCCTAGACACTGACTGGCCCCTTTCCTGGAGATAGGACAGCCTCCCTGGGCTCCATCCGTTCCCAGCATTCAGTGCAGACAGCCCGGGCACCTCCTTCACCTGAAGTTCCCCCCACATCATTTCCTTTGCCCTTCAATCCCACTCTTCTCTGTCTAGAAGCAGCTTACAGGCCCAGGGAGGTTCCATCTGCCAGCACATTTCTGGCTGCATTTGTCACAGTCCCACAGCACTGCGGGTCTGCAGACAGACCCCTTTTGAACAACCCCGGAGGCCAGTGCTGCTCTGGCTCAAAGGAAAGGCAGTCTGAGGAGCACAGGCATCCTCTATGGGATAATTCCCCTATTTGTCAGGCTCTCGTTACCTTCCTTCCATAAATCTTTCCCGTTTCCTTTCCACACACAGTGGAAACTGAAACTGGGCCTGCCCCCACTGTTAAACTTCCACTGAAGGCAAAACTTTGAGTTTATTATATTCTGCCACTTGAGGAAAGCAAGGATTTGAGTACTAAATAGAGCTCCATAATCCGTAGCCATGTAATTGTATGTTATGCCAGTAACTTCTGTTAACAACGGAATTCAGGCAGAGGCACCAAGCTGACATGGAAACAGGGGCTGCTGCTGGGAAAATGAGGGGGGAAAAGGATGTTGAGGAGGAACGGGGGAGGGAGGAAAGAGGAGTGTCGCTGAGAAATATGTGAGACCTGGAAAAGCAGTAACGGAGAGCTGCTGAGAAAGTAAGAGGTGAAGACAGACTGGTCAAGGAGGCTTTGTAGCAACATTGTGATGGGAATCCTGGAAGACCCTGCTGGAGTAGGTGGCTGATGGCACCCAGAGAGACCTCAGTAGGAAATCACAAGGACTGGAGCACTGTTTTGGTAGCTTGTTACCCTGAAAGTCTCATCCAAACTCAGAGGGAATCTGTGAAGTTTCCCTTCTGTCTGAAAAAAGTCACTCAAGTGTATCATACCTTTTTAGTGTGATGCACATCTCCAGCAGATGTGGAAGAGTTTTAGACAACTAGTAGTGCAAGGCCACATGGTAGGAGAAAGGCAGATGAACTCTTTGGTGAGGAACTCAAGCAGAGGCAGAAACAAGCTC
The DNA here is from genome assembly GCA_013397115.1 of Edolisoma coerulescens. Lineage (NCBI taxonomy): Eukaryota > Metazoa > Chordata > Aves > Passeriformes > Campephagidae > Edolisoma > Edolisoma coerulescens. The sequence goes on from VWZW01005798.1 coordinate 291,784, forward strand.
AAGAGCTGCTGCCTTCTGACCTGCCCAGCATGGAGCACCCACACAGGGCTGTGATGTGTTCATCTACACCAGGATTCAGGTGCTGTGGCAAGACGGTGGGGCCAGATGTGAACACCTAGCAGAAAAGGCAGGATTTGTTTGCAGAGCTGTGAGCCTTGCCAGGCGTTTGGGCTGAGCTTTGCTATAGGGTTGCAGATTCTGCATTTCCCATATGGTAATAAGCTCACACAAGCAACAGTGAAGGCACTGGAATATGTCTGCTTTTCTTATTTCTTTTATACTATATGTCCCTTCTCATTAGACATGAGAGGATCACATTTCCAGTTTAAGATGCATGAGTGAGAACAAGGACAGAAAGATAAGAGAATTGTGCAAAGCCTCATCCCTGTGCTTTTTATTACCCTTGTCATCTATGAAGAGACTGACTGCTTCTCTTGCTTTTGCTTTTTCTTTTTTCCTTCAGCATATTTGTAAATGTTATTTACTTATTGTCACTAGCTCCTTCGGGCTGTCTACTTTAATTTTATATCACAAATTGTGACCGGCAGCATTTTGTTGCTGCTTCTTTCTTTATTAATTTGTATCTTACTGCTGCAGCAACAATAAACAGTCTTCAGCCCTCCCATAATTTGTGCTCCATTTTGGATCAAAATCTCACAGGAATATTGATAGAATTCCAAGCTTAGGAGGGATGGGAATGTACTGTGAGCACTGCTATGGCATACCCACACTTCTGATTCAAATCCTGGCCCCATTTACACAGAGGAAAAGATTATGCAACAGTATCATTATCAGCACTATCACGTTTCTCTGCACGTCACTAAGCATCAGCAGCAGCACATTCCTAAAAATTTTGCTAGCATTTAGAGCTTCCATAGTTCAAGTATGTTACATAGACCTAAAAATAATGCTTTGCCCTTTAAGCACTTTGGACAGAAATTTTTTTCTGAGTCTTGAGCAGTTCAGAAAATCTTCCTTGAGCCAATTTACCATGCAGGGTTTCTGCCATCAGAATTATTATTCTACTTATGTGACTGGCCTTGCCAACTTTCTCTAGAGTCAACATGTCCATGTTTATGTACCACTGAATTGACTATCTTTTATCTGTGAACGTGGTAATGGGATTAGAGGCTTGACTCTTTCCCTGTTTAATACTCTGTTTCTGACAGTTCTCATTCCTAATTCTCTTAATTTGGACCATCACATTATTTACAACCAGCCTGTAAACCTGAATGTGATGGTCTGATTATCAAAGATTATTGAAATCATCTTGTCTTTCCACACTTGATCTTCTTTAAATACCCATGTCTCACCACAAATAAAATCTGTAAGAGCAATTCTTAGTCCTGTCTTTGTTCAGTAGTGCTAATAAAAGCAATTAAAAAAGTCGTTTTTGTCATGAAAAACTTGTTTGTGTGTGCAGAGTAGGCATTTAACTATATTATGCGATGTTTATTCATGTCTTGTACTAGTAATAACAAAGAAGCTATATTCTATGAAGGGAAGTTCTCCAGACACATTTGGCTACAGGGATCCCCAGAAGGCACACAGTATTGCAGCAGCTCTGGATTTCTATTCTTTTTCACTAGCATGAATTGAAACTACAGCCACTACAGTACAATATATTACATTAAAACATAAACCAGATATAGCAGAGGGGAATAAGAGGAAGGAAGAAAGGCCAGAAATCTCTGATATTAACCCAAAAGAATTAACTTGTTTTCAAATGTGTTTAATTCCTATAGGCTTGAGTTACCATGTTTTAAAGCACCACTCTTTTTCTTAAAGGTATTAGTCAGGGTACAAGAGCTGCGAGATAAAAATAAGATTGGATAAATATGCCTGCGGCTCAGATCAACACCCGTTAAGCAAAAATCTGCCTGTCATTATGCCTGCTTTGTATGCCATCACTGTTGATCCCTGAGTGCAAGGATTCATGGCATTATCACAGCTTCGTTCTCTAGACCTAAATGCTGGCTTCACCACCATTTGTTTTTTTATTATTATATAGTAGGAAAATTGAACGACTCACACTGCCCACACACACTGGCTGATGCATTTGTACTCAGCAATCAGAGCCAAAGGTTGTCTAAATGATACACAGAGTGATGTTTGAAAATTCACAATAAAATGAGATCCCCCTCTCATTTCTAAATTACTGTTCTTCCGACTTGCAAATGCATACGAGGCATCCACACTAGGAAACAAGCTTTTTTGCTATGCCAGGGCTGACTGTTCAAATGAGGACATTTTTTTCCCATCACATCATCAATTTAAAGAGAAAAAAAACCCTCTCTGTAGGATTGGTTGCACTAGAAGAAATATATCGCAAAAACATCATAAAAAGGCTATTAATGACTATTAATTCTGAGGGGTTTTAAAGTAATTTCTGTAAAACACTATTACATTTTTATTGAACTTGTTCAGGTTTTTTAATAGATTTTAAGGCTAGAAGGGACTAACGAATCATTTAATCTGACCTCCTGTATTACTCATAAAATAGCATCCAGTTAGTCCTGTCTTGAGCCCATTGCATTTGTCTGAGTCACATGCACCTTCCAGTTTCAGCTCACTCACTCTGAGGGATTCCTGGGCAGAATTGCCTTTTCAAAATATGGATGGAAGTCACATTTGAACTGGAAAGAAAGGAATCCTGTCGCTGCTTCTTTCTAGAGCAAAAAAAGACAAATTATGAGAAATACGATTTCTGTAATGCATTTGAAAGCATGGAAATATTGATTACCAGGATTCCTCTTAGCAAGTAAAGCTATAAATTTTTTTCTGTTGTCCCCTAAGCCTTAACAGTCTGTCCCATGGCCTGAACTAATTATAGTGATCTAATTAGGTCACAATTTTTGAAACTAGCAAGTCTCAAGACCTCTTGTATTTTTGAGGGATCTCCTTTGCTATGAAACAAATTGCATCCCAGAAGTGCCTAGTTTTCTTCATTAATTAATGAAGAAAGACGATTAGCTCAGTTACAGGCAGCTGTGCTTGGGTAGATGAGTCTTATTCACAATGACTTGGTATTTAGCTGTCAAAAAGAACAAAAAATAGAAGACCATTATGTAGCATTTCTCTGCTTCACATAAAGCTCGGGGGATCTTCAATACAGTGAGTATGAGAACCTGGGATAAACTGCAAATTTAACCTGTTAAAAGGTCTGACAGGTACTGCTGTCCTGCCTAGAAGAAAAAGTCATCATGAGGAACAGGTTAAAACAGTTGCTTATTCAGGGTTAGAAGCACCTAACAAGTACCAATGAGAAAAATGCTTATCCTTCAACTGAATTCTTAAAAGACAGGGCTCTGCAGGAAATAAGACTTTGTTAGCATCTATGTGCAGCCATGAAATCGTTGGAGCAGAAAATACGGGCAATGATCCAGCAGCAACACACAGTACAGCACAGCCTTCATTATCCACCAGTCTTGCTCAAATCATGGCTGCACCTTGGTGGTGGCTGAGCCCACTGACAGCACCCCCAAACTGCTAATGGGTCACACACCATCGTAAAGTGGAAAAGATGCCACAAGTGGCCATACCTCTGCTATTGTTAAGGAAAAAGCAGGGGAAGAGGGGAAGGCAAATATACCAGCCTCTCACCCCCACAAGCCAAAAATAACCTGTATTGGAAAAGTGACTGGACAACCTGGAACCTGTGAGACACAGATGATTATGTTGGAGGCTCTGCAGCAGACTTCAGAAAGTTTTAGACACTAAGCAATAACCTTTATTTGACACTGCATGCTCACAGTATTTAGTTTAGGTTTGGATTTCTCACACCAAGCTCCCAAGGAGCCATATCCATCGATAATGCTTTGGTTTATCTCTGATTGGTTAAAAAACTCCATCTTAAGCAAGTCCATCTTAGTTATGTATGCCATCATCAACTCCCATCTGGATTGTACCAGTGCATTTTATTTGAACATGAAGTAATCAGACCTTCAGAGATACCTACTAGCTGATTACAGTGAACAAATTACATTACTTTCTCCACTGACTCCGCAAAATATTGAATTAAGCTCAAGATTGCAGTGTTTATATTCAAAGTACTCCTGGGACCTCACAAAGTTCTGTCACAATGAAGCCTTATGGGGTAAGAAGAAAAGCTATTTGCCTGAAAAAGAACGGCCTTGTGGTCTAATTTGCCGCTCCTGAATCCCACCAAGCATCCCACCACGTCCTCTGAAGTGTATTTTACACTTACCTAAAAAAATAAAGATTCTACAAAAACAAATCTCATGAACATTCATCCCTTTTCCCCAGGAGAACAGATGTTATTTGTGGCAGTAAATACTTCAGGATTTTGATGACAGTAAAACTGCTACCACAGTGAACATGTTCTAGATGTTGCCATCTCTGACAAAAATTGTCATCTTCAGATGGATTAATAATCATAGAAATTACATCAATTATTCTTCCTTTGCTATTTATTATTCAGCTACTCTTTTCCTGACTTTTATTGCAGTTAGAGCTCTGGAATGGACCAGAAAGTATATGCAAATAATCTCTTCTATTCATAATGAAATAAAATGGCAATATATACTGTGACTAACTTGCTTCTATCAGAAGTCCCAGTTTCTCAGGCAGACACATGAAGGACAGATTTTGCCCAGTTTACTTCTGCTGAGGAAAGACTCACTTGTCCCCCTTCTCCACCAGACCACTCCTGAGGCTTATTACTAACTGAAAGATTATATCTGTAATAATATTATTTTCCTACAAGGTAGTGCCCACCAGGAATAACAGATTAAATCGTGTTCGAGCTTAGACAACTGTTAGCACACACCACAAGAATTCATTCCTGCCAGTTTTCATGATTCTGTCCAAGTGTTTACAGAGCCTGTACCACAGAAGTGCTAACTTGCTTTGCAAACCTTTCGCACATAAAAAACTGGGGAAGGAGGGAAGAGAGAGAAAGAGAAAAAAACTATTTTCCACACACAGAACAAAGATGCAAAGATTTTACCGTATGTAAGTGAAATACTGGTACTAGTTGTGCATAGGGATTTTGGGGAATTTGCAAGGATCATCTCCACCAAAACAGATTCTAGGCTTTCCTCTTGTTTTTCAACCTCCTTTAGGAGCGTGTTAGCTCCAAAGGCTGGATTTCAAATTGTCCAGTGATGAGGGTCAAGGCAGAGTGAGTCTCTGGTGGGAAGGACAGTAAGAGGGCAACCTGGCAGCCATCAGAGCACAACAGCCGTTAACAGCACTTCCCAAAGAGCCAAGGCAGGGGAACAGCAAGCAGTGTTCCTGAAACCAAATTCATCAGTGTCAGTGTCGTCCTTGCTAGCTCAGATACACAGCTTTCAGCTGGCATATTTATTATTAATTATTATTAAATTTATTTATTTAAGTGTGCTTTGCATAGATAGACACATTGTCAGTCACCAAGGACTTAATATCTAAATTAGTTAGGACAAATAAACACGAGACGAAACAACACTGTAACAAAGAGCATGTGAGGGGATTACTAATGAAGAGAGAAAGAGAGAAGTAATTGTTTGAAGTGGTGAGTTAAGTGAGTCTTTAAAGAAGAACCCATGGATTTTAAAACCAGTTATTATGATCATTAAAATAATATAGGACAACTATTTTATATGATGCCAAAAACAGGCTGTAATGTCAAAATGGACATTCACTGAAATATTTCAACCTAGGTCTTGAACCCAACTCACAATTGGAATTCAATTCCATGTCTATTCACCTCTTTTTGTGATTATTCTGCTTCTTGAAGAATAGGCAGAAAAAAATATTCAGAAGATGATTTCCTGAGAAATTCAAAGTGGTTTTCCTGATATTGGAAAAGAGATCCAAATTCTAAAGAGCAGCAAGAAGAAAAGATAAGGCAAGGGAATGAATGGAGCAAGTAGATTTAGAGGGAACCAGAGTATGCCTGATCAGGTGAGAAACACACTAGGTGATCACAGCATTATTAGCCTTACAGGATTTTAGTGAGCTAACTATTAAAAGGGTTGGAGGTAGAAAGACAGTGCAGAATTAATATTCTATGTTTAGAGTAGCCGAGAAGGATAATAACTGTATCAGCAAAGCACCACTAGATAAAACGACGAGGAATGAGTAGGGCATGTAGGCCAAATGAGATCTAAAATGTCTTTGGCTCCTTAATAAGAAGAGGCTTTTATCTGAGGTCTTTTCCATTTCCAGATAGAACAGACCAGCAATTTCTATCATTTATTAGATAAACCAGAATCCATTCTTCAGTGGGTGACTAGATATATGTTTGAATTCTTCCAAAAAATGATAAAAGCAGAAGAGGAAAGTACAAGGACTCCCAAGCTTTGAAGGTCAGCTACTTCACCCTGGAGCATCATGTAGACTCAGTTAAAGCAACTGACAAAGAAATTACAGGAGAATAAGAGACTTTCCAAAGGTCATTTTATTGGATCTATTCCCTCTTAAGTACATTATTAAAAGATTTCTTTTAATCTTGATCATGCTGTGCCCTTTGGTGGTCATCTCAAATTGGCAACCCTTCAATTTCTTTCCATAATACCAAAGCTGTGCTTTAGTAGAGGTTCCCTAAAGCCCAAAATGGCTCATAAAACACTGGGGTTTCTGGTTGCTTTACATCAGAGTCTGCAGATGTTTCGGAGTGCATGTGAGCTCAGTCTGGCCTGCGCAGGTGTGAGTCCAGCTTTATAGTTTTCTTAGCCTTCAGAAAAGGACCATTTAGGAATAGAAACCAAAACTGGAAGCCAGAGGGCAAATATTTTCAACATCTGCTACTCTTTGTGTGATTTTCCTCTGCTTTCAGGAGTAGGATTCTTAAAATTGTCTTGTATGGCTTTGATTCAATCTCTGAAGTGCATTTCTGTCACAAAGAAATACTGTTACTGGGATCTAGTGTCATGGGAAACAAGATTCTCAGATTAGAGGCATAGGCACACCTCCCTTTCCTGCTTGTAGCTATGTAGCTCACTTTTCCCCCTGCAAAGATGACTTGTGGCACTGACAGCAAATTCTGACATAGAAAAATGATGTCAGAGAAGCATTTAATCTCTTTTCACCTGTTCTTTATGAACTCTAAATCCTGGAAACAAGAACCATACCCGTGTTATTAAATACCCCTACCAGCAATCCTATCTATGTACTACTGGCAAACCAAGTCAGTGTGATTCCTTCGAGCATATTTCTCCCATCGTGCAGTCTCAAGAGCCTGCCTAAGACACATGCTTGTTCTTGTTAGATCTCATTCAAGTACATTTGAGACATTTCTCCCAGGTCCAGAACACTTTTCCCAGGGCACTGGATATATTTTTCTCTCATGAAGAATTAATATTATTATCTCCATCAAGAAAAAAAATGGAAATCTGAAAAAAGCCCACAGAAACTGTTATTTTAAGCATGCACATTTGCAGGAAAGTCCCAGAATTCAGGGAACTTCTTTGTGATAAGGGAAAATAGTAGGAAGAAAGAAGCCTTTATCAACAATAATCGATGGAGATTGTTCAAAAGCTGAAAATGCTGATAGGTCATTTTCCAAGTAGGGTGTACAGACATCTAATAGACCGTAACTTTACACTTTGAGAAGATATAATCAGAGAAATTCTTTGCTTGGGATCTGATGCCTAAAGAAAGGGTGCCCATTTGTAAACGTACAGAATGTCTGAGCAGAAGTGCCTTGTGTACCTCTTCCTATCCTGCTCTCCTGTTACTTCTGGCACAATAATATCACCATAATACTGGTAACAGACCCCACAGATCTGCTTTGCAAGCATTACTTGCCAGGAGACGAATGTCCCTTCAGTTCTTTTAGCCCCTATCTGGTGTTCCCATGCCTCCCACACCCTCATCTCAGTGTTGGAAAGTCACATATTCCAAAAAGAGGAGTGTCTTCTGTTCTGTTTTCACCCCAGCAGGACCAGTTCTATCCTCTGACCCAGAGGCCATGAAGAGCAAGCTGTGAACTTTGACAAGTCCTACTTGTGGATTCAAGGCATTCACTCTGCCTCCATATAGGTTGTATGGTGCCACATAATTTGGGTATGGTCCCCTTAGTCTGGGACTCGCTTGGGGTCTCTCACTTTCCTGATGCCTGTTGTTGTCCCTGGCCTGCCATGGAGCACAAGAGCTTGGAGTGGGATGCTGTTTGAAAGGTAATAGCCACACTCAGCTCTCCAATGTATTTCTTCCATTCATGAAGAATATTATAGAAAATCCAGAGAAAACTAAGTAACTTATTCTTAGAAAGCACTTAGATATCACTAAACAAGGCATAGACCATTGAACTTTTTTTTTATAGTAGTTAAATGTGAGCCTCCATATGTATTAATTTTTTATTATTATTATTTTATATAACTGGAGCCCATTTTGATGTTCCCTCCTGCTTTTAAGTATAGATCGTGCGTGACACTTGATAACTTGTACAGCCTGTAGGGTAAGTGCTTTATCAAGCTGCCTATGGTATATCCACGCACAGGGGTGAATAGAAACAGCCACACAGAGAAACATAATGAAAAAAAAGGCTGGGCCATAAAAACAGCAGTTTGTGTTTCTAAAATCGAGCAAAAAACCTACCTCAGCCCATCCTCAGCTTTGACCACAAGGATGATTCACTGGATGCCGGTGGCTACATTGACACCGATGAATAAAATGGACCAAGGCCTGTCCTCTGGCCTTGAGACCAATAATCCCTGCACAGCACATAGTAATACAGCTGAACTCTTCCATATAAAGTACAGGCTACAGCCAAACCTTGATAAACTCTGTCTGGGGAGTCCTTAGCCCTGCCAAGGACTGTGCTGACTATTTAGCAGCATGCAGACCCCCGAAACCAGGGCTCAGACTTCTCCCCTAACCTTATTCCATTTTCTAATATAAGCCATAAACTACAGTAGTATAAAGCTATAGACATGACCATGGAAATTATGACCAAGTTCTCAAATGCAGTGGTGGGGTGAAAACCCATAGAGCCGTCCACAATAGATCCTACAGACCTCTGCAAGCAACTAGAAGAACCCCATGTACTGCCACAGAGATTGATTAAAATGATTAATTATGTTTTGTTCCAGTACTTGAACATGGTTAGGTCTGTTTTCAGGGGTAAAAAAAAAACTGCATTCTCCTAAATACTTAATGTTTTTAATTTATTTTTACATCTGTAATTAATTGTAGGTACCTCTTTACTTACATGTAACTAAAGGGAAAAAAATAGATTAATTTCTGAACAAACTTACAAGAGCTATTGTTTTAGTTTGAAAACAGGAGTCTGAAACAGAGTGATTATGTTTTTTAAAATGCAATAAAAGGTGAAAAAGTCCAAACAACAATAATAGACATTTTCTGACAATCACAACTTGCAATAAAATCTATTTTTAATGGAAAAAAAAAAAAAAAGTTGGAAAAACGTGCATTTAAAAAAGTCTTAAGAACATTGTGCTACGAAATTTGATTTTAACACTGAAACTTTCTTCTCTGCAACCAGAAATCTGTCTTTAAAACGTTTGCAGAAGGGGGTACAGATATAAACCAACCACAGCCAAAACAAGAGCTGTATTGTCAGTACCACAGCACCATCTTGTGGGGAAATAAAAACGGCTTCATTATTGACTTCTACCGCACAGTTCCAGGAAATACCCATCATATAAACATATAATTATAACTAAGACAAATGAAACAGACCCAGACATCAGCAATGTATGTGATGCATGATTTCTTCCAGTGTCAAATTACTATTTTTGAAGAATCCATGTTCCAGATAACATCTTTCAGAAGTTTTCTGTAAAAACTTCCTGGAAGAAAAATGTCTCCTTTTACATTTGCTTGCATTCTTTACTTGACTTCCATTTGCTGCAAATTTATTTCTCTAGTTACACTGAATCAAGAGAACAATTGCATCAGGCATGTCAAATTCCACCCACACAAAATGCTTCATAAAGTTAAAGGCTATGACACAAATAAACTAATGCCAGGATCTTTGAGATTACTTTTTTTATTGCTTTTCTGCAACTGATATAGATATTAGAGACAGTAATATTCCTGACTACATCTGAAGAAATAAGGTTATCAAATCCTCAGATCCCCAAAGGGAATTTTCATCTGCTTTTGTCCATTTCTTTCACATAGTGAAAGAAATTTGTATGATTAACTAATTGCTGGTTGTCAGAAGAAATAGTTGCCCAGCGATCATATTTTAAGAGCTGTATTAAATGCAATTTTCACCCTTTCAAATATAACTTCTTTTAGGCATCTCTGAATTTAATGTCCCTAATAAAGCAGAGCAACTAGTTCTTTCTTTCCCAAGTTGTTTGAGTGTTGACCAATGGTGCGGGGGGAGAGATGGGGAGGGGAGTATTCTTTTGGGGATTTTTTTGGGCTATTTTATATTTTCTTCCAATATAAAAACGATGTTTAAACTTCCTTGTCTTCTTGCTGTGGAGAACCTGCCATTAATGGGAACAGTGCAGGAACAAACTCACAAGAAATTAAACAAAACTGTATTCAGGTTTACTCTTCACACAAAGTTAGGTTGTGACATTTAGATGTCTAGATTTGAGGACTCATCCACCTACAGCTATTCTACTAAGACTGATACTGGCTTTAGCTGGGCTGGGGTCAGATCCCAATAGCGGGACTCCCCTCACCTTACTTTAAGTAAGAAATTGGGTGAGCAGTCCAGTTGCCCATACATACCTATCTAACATCTCAAATTCCCCGGAATATGCTTCCTGGACCTTCAGCTCATGACCTGCACCACATTTACCAGCCCCATGCCACAGAATCCCTAGGGGTCTCCAAAGTCACTAAATAGCTATTAGTGAGAAGCTGAACCAAGCCCTAGGAGTCTAATTGAAGTTTGTCACATGGGCTTGCAGTAGAGAAAAACACATCTCCAAAGAGTAATTCATCATGTCCTAACGTATTGGGATGAAATGCCCTCTGAAGATGGCTGTCACTCCTTACTGATCAAAGAAGGCACTTTGAAACCATCTAACTTTCAGGGGATCACATTTTGATTAGATTAAACTGAAAGTTAATGTATAACAGATTATAGACTTACCCTATTTTTGCATGCTGACAATATCAGCATTGTTGGTTGTTGTTTGGGTTGCACATTGTACATATTATTTGTATAATGTGATCTGACCTATAATGCATACATTATTCCAGGATACCAGTCAGCTCAGATGCCATTAGTGGTGGCAGTACCAGCAGCTGAGGTCTGATTGCCAGGGACTGTTCATATGCACGAAGAGTGCCTCTGCACCCAGCTGCTCTTTTAGGATCACATGCTCTCTTCCCAATGAAGGCAGCACCCCTCTTCTCCAAACATGCATTTCATTTGCCAGAAAGACAGAAAAAAATTATGCTGCCCTCTCAGCATGTTCTCCACCTCCACAAACCAACACCCTAAAGTCATGGCATCACACAAATTCGCGAAGCTCAATCTCCTCATTCCCAGTCTCCCTCAAGGTGGATCTGGCACACATCCCAGAAGTAGGTGTCTTTCTAGAAGACGCCACCACCGGCCACATTGACCTTGGGGGGCCTGCCATGCCACTAGTCAGGTATGCCCCACAGTCTGGGAGATTCACAGACATTGTCAGATAAAAAATATGCAAGTCTTGAAGTTACCATTTCAGGCTAGCTTTGAAGCTATGTTTTGAGTTTTCCACCACACAGCCATGAGATCTATGTATTTATTTTACAAAAGTTCATTTTCCTTCCTCTTCATGAGTAGGGACCAAGATTGAGATTCCCAAGAGGGCACACACCTCCAGGTCTCATCAAGGTAAATGAATTAGACAATGAAATGCTGAGATCACGCCAAAAGTTAGGCCTTAGCAAGTTAACTGGCTCATCACATCTATTACATTGATCTGTTGAAGCAACACCAACTATAATGGCCTGAAGAAGGCTGCCTTTATGAAACAGGACTGGAAGCTTCTAGAGGAAACACAAACAATTCTGGTGATTTATCACTTCCCAGTTTACTGTGACTTTTGCTTCTATACGATCTCATTTAATTGGGAGCATCATGTATAAAACAGAAGACAATGTCCGTATTTCATTACCAAACAAGTGACACAATGATATAAACGGTTTATTTCCTTCTCCTATAATTTTATTTGCTTTATTCTTCCACTGATAAAAATGTGTTGTCTTGATTACAGATGATTTTGACTGATTATTAAGATACCTTATAGAAAGAAATACCATCCTAATGATGCATAGCAAAGCATGTTAACAAGTACCTCTTTAAAAGAACCAGATCTTTGTGATTTTTATTTTACAGTACAGAACACTGACTTTCAGCACACATAACATATGATTCATGTATCAATTAGAAATATGATTATCTAGTGGCATCTTTGGGTCCTGTTTTCCAGACAGATCCACAAGCAACCAGAAGGCAGAGCCACACAGAGGACATGCCTGTGCACCCAACTTGGCTGGAGCTGCAGGTCCATGTTTCATACTTGTGTCACTGGTTATTGCAAACCACACAAGAATCAGGGTGCCTTCTGTGAGATATTTCCAGCCTGCTGGCATATTTCCTAGGAACATAATACAGCCAAGGTTGGAAGCAACCTTGAAAGATTATCTGGTCCAACCTTGTGTGGGAAAGGGAGGCTAGATGAGATTATCTAGCACCCTGTCTAGTAGTGTCTTGAAAACCTCCAGTGAAGGGAACTTCATGAACCTGGATATGTTGTTCTAGTCAATGATTATTCTCACTGTAAAAAAATTCTCTCTTGTATCAAGGTGAAACCTCTCCTCGCACAACTAGTTCTCACTGCACCTTTTCTTCCCTATGAAGAGAGAGACTCCATCCTCTCTGGAGAAGCCCTTTTAATACTAGAATACTAGTACTAGATATTTTCTCTTGAGCCTTCTCTTCTCAGGGAGAAGAGAACTAACTGCTTCAGACTTTCCTCATAGGCAAGTTCTCTATTTGACTGAGCTCTATATGTTCCTTTTTTCTGTCAGTTCTAACTGATATGAAAACAGAAAGCAAGCACACAGAGCATCTATTCCTGTTTCTCATTTAAATAGCAGAATAGATCTTCTAGAAGAAAAACTATGAAGGGAAGTTCCTCATACACAGGAGCCTTAGTGCACATGTTCTCAGACTACATTAGTCTTTATCCTCACAATGTGATGAAGGTCATGAACAGTTTCCCCTCTTACTTCCAGTCTGCTGCTTCTGTGCTTTGTGATATTCCATCCACTTGTGTGTCTTGTATAAAACATACAAGGCTGACAACTTCTGTGGCAGTGACCCAGTCCACCTTTGCTCTCAAAGTAAATAAAGATGTGAGCTGGGAGGACTCTCCCGCCAGAGACAGCTGCTCAGAAGACGAGTCCAGCCCTGATGCTGAGGGTGGCGCTGGGGACTGGCCTCGCCCCTGAGACCCCATATTTGTGGGAATCTCCTCCCCCGAGTTACTCCCTTGTCTTAGGTATGCGATAAGTTTCTGGACTGTTACATTGTCATGTTATCCCCACTGGTTTGTTTGAAATATGTTCCTCCCTAAAACCCCTGTTATCTGTGAAGGGTCAGCTCATGCCATCCCCTATTGGTTTGTCCTTTTGTTCCTACCCCTTTCTCGATGCAGTACTTAAAGATGCTGCAGACAACCCTCGGGGCTTTTTGTACGCTCTCTGTTCGGGGAATAAACTCGGACTGCTGTCACAAAGAGCCCCTCACCCTCCTTTGTCTCCGCGGATCGCTAAGGTTACAGTGGCTCCCGCCAGCCCCAAAGAGGGCCTGAGAGCAAACAGCTCCATCCTCACCTTGCCACAGACTGCGGCCCGCCAGTCTGTTCCACAGCGGAACACCTCGGCAAGTCGCATGCTCGGCTCTTGGGCGGCCAAGTGAGCCACGCGACAAACTTCCTTTCCCAATATTGTTTAAAAATCATACCTGCAACAATTCCCTTCACTTGCTCTGATTCATGAGTTAGAAGCTTTAAAATATGAAAGATAATGATATTACTTCTCCAAGAAATAAAATACCAAAAATTTCTCCTACTGCCAAATTTCACTTCCTTCTTTAGAACACAGCCTTACTCACACAATCCAATGGAATTTTTACTTAAACATACAGTTCATTTCAATCTATACTCAGGTAAAGAAATACCATTATAAGAATGTTACATTATTTACACTTTTAATAGCACATTTTCGGTCAACATATGATTAGAAGATACCTCCTTAGGTAATGAATACAATACTCTGCTTTCACAGATAGTTATGACAAATAAATGATTTCACTTATCAGGACCATCCAGCGAAGTGACTTGCCCCATGCAAGGAATATTTACAGGTCTCCAATCTGCATGCATTAACAGGGTTCTTGAGCAAAAAGAAGTTTCGTTTTACGTGGATATCACTTTCCATCAGTACTGTTTACCTCCACGATATCTGTATCTTTCCAATCTCTTTAAACAGCGGCAACATACATCCTCTCTGTCTTTGTTTCAGAAGATTAAAAACGCCAAGTTGTTTTATATTCCCTTCTGTGGTAAGCCGTCTCTTATCTTGACTGTCTTTGTAGCTTTTCTCTGCAACTAGTTAGGTCTTAAGTCATTTTTCTTGGAAAGTAGGTACCAACACAGTAGAGCCTTTCAGATGAGGTCTGCATAAACTTGTATAGCTTTATTGGATATATCATACGGGACATATAAGCTTGCACATTTTCTAGATGCATTACCTACAAGACTCACAGTCCTCCTAAAACTAGTTAAAACATGCAAGTTGTAATCTTCTTCACCTCTTCCTCATAAGTCTTTTACAGGATAACAAGACGTTATGAGTTCTCAAATTAATTCATGAACTTGCACTCTAATATTTTAAATACTAGCCACTTTATTTCTCTTATCCTTGGAGTCGTCTAATTTTTCCCATTTGATATTCTTATCCTTCTCTCCATTAACTATGCTGTCTAAACTTGTGTCTTCAGAATCACTGTCACACTCCTAATTCTCTTATCAACACCGTTAATGAAATTACTAAGAAGCTTCCTCTCAAAATTCAATCTTGAAAAAAAAAAATCTATTAGTGACTTCATCCCAATACTTCCCTTTTGATAGTCTCTAATGTCTCCTAACTACTCCCCTACTCTCCGTACCCATTTTCAGTTCTTTTAATGATTCTTATCATGTCCTGCTTAATTAATGATTTCCCACAAGACAATATATCAAATACATTCAAGATAGCATAGTTCTACCCATTCCCCTTGCCTAAAAATATCACTGAATTTATCAAAAATGATCTTTTGTTAATCTGAGATAATCTACCTTTGATTAAAATGATGTGACATTTCATTCCATTTACCTCCATGCTCTTCATTATTGTCTCCACCACGTTTTATTTTAAAGCCTACTGAGAGCAGACCAAAAGACACTTGGACGTCTTGATCTGGTTTTGCACCGTTCTAAAATACCTTTGCTACTTTACAGCTACCTACATTTACGCCTTTCTCAAACACATCTGCTACCAGCAATTTCATGTACCATATCTTTCAGACCTCTCAGCTCAAGATCAGCCAGTCTACAGCCATCTGTCTCACTCTTCTCCCTGCTAAATTTGTTACTATCTTTTTCCCCTGGCCACTTAGCCAAGCCCAGCTGCTGATAGCTGCAACAGAGGAAATGTGTTTGTTTGGTTTCAGGACTGAATCTAGATAGTCTCTCACCTTTACTTTGCCTTTACTGCACAGTGGATGCATTACTTGTCTTTCCTGGCTCTCTTGGTGGTTTAGACTGCTGGAAAACTCTGGGAGATCTAACATGCCTCAGATTAGGAGGTAAAATAAGGTTCAGAAACAATTGTGATCATTTGAGTTTCTGTAATACACATACAATAGAACTTTTCCTTTTACCAAAGTGAATATAATTCCTTGCATACAACTGAGTTTTGTATTTAGCAAAGCAGCTCATGCATTTATTTTGCAAGGCTTTTTTTAAGGTTTTTTTTTTAATATATGCATTTTATCACAAATAATAAAGAAGACCACCACTGAAGGAATTAATAGCTATTTAGAAGATTTTACATACTGTGGGGAAGTCTTCCCAGGAAGCGAAAGAAGCAATAAAAATGCATGAAGCATGCTGGGGCTACTATCTCAGTGTATTTGGCAGAAGACACCCTTGTGCTGTTTTCCAAGACTTTGCAAATCATTAATGCAAGACAGAATTGAAGAAATCATTGAGATTCAAAGCGGAATCTAACATACACAATATTGCAACCTGCTCTTGGGAAATATTAATGTACAAGCCAAAGGAGTTTCATGAGAAGAGTGGATTAGGCAACAACTCGGCCATGCTGAGAAACAGAAATCTTTCAATATCATCACAGTGATTTGTCCTCATGAGATATTTTCACTGTACCTGCACTGGAACAAGCAGCCGGCTCCTCCCATGTCCCTCCCAGCTGGGACATGAATTTGTAGGGCACATGTGTTCCATAGTGTTCTCCATACTACTGTAACCAGGAAGCTGCTCTGGCCTCACACTTGGAAGGCAATGCACAAGACAGTTCATCCACAAATTCCTGTCACACAGTTATCCAGGCTAATTCCACTCCTTTTAATTCCTGCAGGCTGCCTATGAATAGCACACACCCAGACACTTTCCAACATACAGGTTGATGACTCACAATCAGTTCTAAAGGTAGAGTCAAGATCTTTAATCACAGTGGGTTCCCATAAACTGAAATGACGTAACTTCATATTTACAGGAGAATATTTAACAGGGAAAAAATAGAGTCAGACTTGGCAGAAACATATTCCTGTGCTTAATCTAAAGGGAACCTCTTTCGTTGTAGGCATTCCAGTTGTAGATACTATACGACATGTTTCACCACTGTTTTCTAGCATCAATCTTCAATCACTTAAAGTGAGACATTTTAACCAACTTCAAAAAAAAAATGCATATACAGAGAAAACAACACAAGTTAAAGTCTTTTGAAAGAAGAAATCACTTAGCTTTTCTCTAAATTAAGTTAGTGGAAAATAATGATGGTTCACTCCTCTTAAAAAACTCCTACAACTGTCAGAGTAATTTTAAGGGAGCTGGCTGACAGGTAGCCAGGATAATGTATCTGTGCCTTTGTCTGTATTCATGAAAATGTGTCCAAATTCTAAGCTGTACAATTCTGTATATGTTGGATAAATTTTCATTAGGATATGCAGATATTAGGGTTAAGTCTCAGGTCTCAAGCTATCCAGGTAGACTTCTTTTATATTTTGCATCAGACTTACTGCTGTCTCTTCTGAAAAAACAGAGCTCTACGCTCTAGGACAGGTGTGACAAAGAGCTCTGCAGCAGCTGTATCAGGTTTGAGTGCTTGTGCACGCTCTGGCCGTGGTACCCAGATGTTTCCAACAATCTTTAAGTGATCACCTTCCAAGCAGTGTAACTGCTTTCCAATATTAGAGAGAGGTGACTGAGATCCAGAATGTGGGCTTCCCAGGTTCTAGGTTTTTCTTCTAAACACAAGCGCAGCTTTTCTCCAAGATAAACATAGCAGGTGCAGCTTTTATTTTCCCGTTTCTCCTGTATTTATTGAATAAGTATTTTGGGGCTGTACAACCAATACCTAGTCTGCAACATAGCTAATCATAGCTAACTAAGACTGTGTCAGTCAGGAAAGAAAAAAAAAAGTAATATCAAAATTACGATGTCCTTAAAACCCCTCCTGATCTTCACAGCAGTGACATTTTGATAATGATGATGACTCTGCCATCACAAAGAGCTCATTATTTTTGATATACATATTTCTACATCAATTTCTGAAAGGAAATGAACCTTACAAGCAACTATAATTGGAATTCTCTCCTCTGCTGTCTTAATACTCATCAACAAAATATAACAAAGGTAACAGAAAAATCTCTCCACTGAAAACCAGAAGATGGCAACTGCCATTTGCTTGGTACCCTCAAGAGAGGTCTGTGAAACATAACAAAAAGTCAAATATTCAGTTACTTTTAGCAGAGATCACCAACTGCCACCCCCCAAAGTACAACCACTCACTTGGTCATCTTTCTAAAAGTACTGATGTAGTTCACCTTCCCCAATGCATATGTGTCCAAAACAAACAAAATTTTAACCTTTCGGCCTGACACCAAGCTCATGGTTGTAACTAGGTATCAAGACCAGCAGTGACAGATTTTCACACATCCCTTTCTTTTCATTCACGCCTTTCCTCGGCTTCAGTTGACTTTATGTGTTCCTTGTCTTGATCTGCAAGTGTTTAGAGAACTGAAGCAATTCATGCAGCAGTATGAAGACAGTATTGTAAGAATGCTGCTCGGACGGTCTGGGCGGTGAAGAGACGGACGGGGACGAGAGATCTCTAGAGTCACGGCTGGTCTTGGAGCATGCGGTTTATTGCTCAGGGCGTGGGTGAAAAACGGGGGGCTGCAGAGAGCTGCAAGTCACAGCTCTTGGCAGCCCCAGGAGAGAGCAAGAGAGTAAGCATGCAAGAGAGCAAAGAGAGCGAGCCCACTAGGTCCCCGAACTCTTGAATCTTTCCCTCCTGAATATTCTAATTTACACTAACCAATCTTAGTACATGATGCAAATCTCACAGCATTTACATACAGCCCATAAGAATCCTTACATTACCATACTAGGTGACCTTTTATCATTGATAAGGGGAGAGGGGCATTGTTTAATCAAGAGGAGAAGATCTTTGGCTGGCCATGCTATTGTTTCCTAGTTGTTCAGTAACTAGGTCTTGGCATCTTAGACATCGAATTGTGCTTTTAGTTCCACTTCACTTACAGGTTTCATATTCTCAAAATCCAAGCAGTCATATTTATAAGATTTTCCTGTTTCATCTTCCCCAACACAGTATGAACCAGTATGAAGAAGTATGAACCATACTGAAAGGAGTCTGGTATTCATTGGACATGCAGTTTTCTCAATACCTCAGAAATCCATATTCTTCATCTTCCAATAATCAACATATTGCACACTCAGCAGCTGAGACAGTAGCAGCAGCTTACACAAAGTGATACACTTTCCTTTAAGAAGTTGTGAGGTCCAGGTATAAACACCCTACTTTATGACTGTCACAGCATGACCAAGATGTGCACTAATAGTGGCTTTTGAGAAAATGAAAATTAAATGCTTCTCTGGGTATAAGGGGGTGCCAGGGTCAGTATGAACATCCAAACTTATAAACAACCTGAGAAAGTAGGGGCTCTGAATAACCCCACTGCTGGATGAAGCAGGTATTAGCCAGATTTTGTGGTACTGGGAAACTTCCCCTGTCTAACAGAAGACTCTTTAGATCTTTCTAGACCAAACCATATCAGAAGATCAAAAAGCAATAGAAACTCAGCACATTCAGGATACAAGTCTGCTCCCCCCCCACACATGCGTACACACAGATTGCTTGGGCAATATAATTCCACCAACTCAACCAGCTCTGCATACGAGTTTCATCTTGCATGCAACAGAGTCAACATGTACTGTGACTGCTTGCCTGGGATTTCTGGATTATTGTACATCTGAAAATCCTGGACAAATTACAAAAGCTGATGGAAAAATGCCAAGAGGGGAGCGTACAACCCATAATGGCAACCTGTCACAAAGTGCAGCAGCTCTGATAGAAGTACTTTCACTTTGGCTTTTTTAACAACAGCTGAGCCACCATGAGATTAGGTCACTGCCCATATTCATTCTTGGTATTTTCTTTCCTAGTTAATTGTTTGGGCAGCTTTGTCAGGCTATGTCTGTAAACCAGATCTATCTACATTTATGAGACTTCCTTCTGAGGTACAGACATCCACTAGCATGCTAGCAGAGGAAGATCTAGGAAAGCTTACTAGATCTATTAAAATTACATACTATTAATAGTATTGTACAATAACATAACTTTTTATATATAGCCCCAAGGCTAAACATATCAAAATGAAGCCCAGCTGTTTCAGTGGAACACAGCAGCTCTATTCACTCATCCCAGCACTGATTTCACACCATGGACTGCCCTGAAGCGTCAGCCTGAGACATTTACCACCAAAGCACTGACGGGGTAGGTGCTCCAGCCAAAAGCAGAAGCAGGAGCTAGCCCAGGGAAACAGTGGGTCAAGACTGTCTTGGAGAGGGAGCGGTTAAGGTATACGTTCAGTCCCAAGTCCTATCCCTTTAATACTATGTGTTTACATCAACTATTTCATTACCCTCCACTCCACAGCCACCTTCCTACACACAGCTTTCCCCTGAGAAAGCGCCGCTGAAGAGCACAAGGGCTGCCCTCGTCCCAAGACCCCATACAATACCTCCTGCCCTGGAGAAATATACGCAGGAAAAAGGCATACATATATATATATATATATATATATATATA
>VWZW01005798.1:312514-450007 GCA_013397115.1 Edolisoma coerulescens
CCGCCGCCAGTGAGGCCCTCGGCCGCCGCGGATGCGGCCCCGGCGGCGCCTCGGCCAGGCCCGCCCCGACCTGCGCCAGGAACCGCCGCCGAGCCCCGCGTAGCCCCGGCCCTCGGCTTCCTGGTGCCGGACCCTCGCGTAGCCCCGGCCCCCTCTCCTCCCTGCGGTGAAAGAGGAGGCATGTCCGCTGCCGCCTCCGCTGAAATGATTGAAACCCCCCCGGTCCTCAACTTCGAAGAAATCGACTACAAAGAGATCGAGGTGGAAGAGGTGAGTGAGGGTCCCGCCGTCCCCCGCACCCCCTTGCTCCCCGGGCGCGGCCAGCCTGGCCCCCACCGCGCAGACCCCGAGCGCTGCGGGGGTTCCCCTCCCCGGCGCCGGCCCCCCGCGGCGGAAGGGGCCGCGGACGCTTCCCGGGTGTGCTGGGATGCCGGGACCCCCCCAGTGTACCTGGCCGGGGGTTCTGTGCTCCCGTGGATGCTGCAGCGGCTGGCACCGGCGAACAAAGGCGGTCTGTCTGGGAGCGGAGGTGCCAGCTTACTTCTGCCGGCCCTGCTGCTGGATGCTTTACTCTGGAGTTTTATTTAAACGGGATAGATTTATTCGGGACGTTAAAGTTTCGCCGCCCATTTTGCCACCCACTTTAGTATGGGTGGCAAACATAGCTGTCAAGCGTTGTCACAAGAGGGAACTGTTAATTCTGATGTTTCTTTCAGATCTCTAGTTCTCTGTGCCCCTGCTTTCACCTTCTGTCGCCAAACTGAGCCATTGCGTATATAATGATCATAGCACTCTTAATGATTTGCTAAACTTACAGCTATAAGGATAAACAGATTTTTTTTGTTTTCCTAACATAGGGTAGTGATGTTGCACTCATGGATGTGTAACATTTAATTTGTGACCTGTGCATGTTACCCAGGAAGTGACATTCAGTTATTGTATAACAAAGTTATACAGGAAGGAAGTTCTTCTTCTGTGAAAAACGCATAGTAAAATTATTTCAGGTGTACCTTGCATCTGGCTTTCCTGTGGAAGTAGGGTGGGTGTGATCTAGGATAGCTTGAGTGCTTTAATAACGGGCTCAGTAGTATCTGTATACTACAATGTTGCTTAACCCTCAGAATCGCACAAAAACATTGCTGCTGTTTTTTCCTTCTTCCCCTGCTGAGTTCTCCGCAGGAATGAGGTTGCTTCATGTCGATCCATAATGAATTTGATGAGGCAAACTCGTAGAGTCTGGACCTAACACGCATCCAAGACTCCTGAAACAGTCTCTGTGCTTTTGTTTGTAGATTAACATCTTTCAGTAATAATTACCCTCTTTTTCTTAAGAAGTCTGTGTGGAAATGGAGTTAGTTTTGTGTAGTAGCTTTTGTAGGTAGGACAAACTGTGTCTCAGGTTTTTGAGTAGTTTGCTAATACTGCTTTGTTCATAATTATCCTACTGGGCTTGGGTCTCCTGGGGAGAGTTCACAGACCTTAAAATCTAGTGTTTCCATAGAGCACCAGGGCACTTTCTGCTGTATTCAGGTAGTATTGTGGTAACTGGCTTTCACCATAGCAGGCACTGGACATTTTCAAAAGACAGTAACTTTCAAGAGATTGCCTTTATCTCTTTCTATGACTTTGGCAATTATGAAGATTTTTGTTTCTGTAAGTCCAGTTGTTCCACTTCCCTTTATGGATTTAACTGTTCTGAAGTGAAGGTATTTTTATTGTTTTTGCGACACTTACTAATAGCCAGGGATCAAATGGCATGTTTTGGGAGAAATGGCGTTTCTCACCCAACAAAGAAAGTTCAAGTGGGTAAGAACTTATCTATCCTGTAAAGGTGCCCAGTGATGGCTCATAGAAGTGAGTAGCACATCTGCTGTGTTAGACATAGCCCTTTGAATGAATAAAGTGCTATACAATTCTTTAATCCTCACAACACCCTTGGGGAGGTTTTTAGCGAGGATTATAATGCTGGTTTACATATAGGAAGTGTAGAGCTGCATAGTGTATGATTGGTGTAACTAGAGTTGAGCATTCTAAGGTTTAGTGATGGGAGCTTGTCTGTGTCCCATACATTTGCCTGGCGCTCACAGAAACAGGACTGTCGGCACAAAAATGTATCTAGAGATGATGCCTATGTAAAAATTTGTTTAATGCAGTTTTTGCATTATTCTCAACATGGTATCTTTGTTAGAGATAACAAAACTCATGTGAAAGCAAGAGAACTCTCCATGAAAAAATCTGGTGACAGCTGGCATAGCATTTTGAGTGTACCTGTCCTACCAGAAGTTCTTACAGGCAATGGGAATACCCTAGTGCTGAACACAGTCTAAATGTCATTGCACAGAGGAAGAAAAAAGACCTACTTTACAATAAAACAGATGGATTGGAGATTATACTTAGACCTTGCTTTTCTCAGCTGTGGGTGTTGACCTCTTACTCATGATGCTGTTTCAGCACAAATAGTCAACTTTGTAGTCATAACAAAACACACATCCTTACTGATGATTTTCTGTGCTCTCACTTTAGGCTTGGAAGTTTTCAAGGATTTTAAGTGGCTGTAATATCTCAAAATGGTCATATTTATGCTTGGCAAACTTCAAGTGTTTCAAAATGGAGTGTTAAGAGATCTACACTGGAAACTCAGATGCTTTTATAATCATGGCTTTGCTGTTGTATTATCAAGGCTGTCTTGTCAGCAGATAGCAGTCCCACTCTGCCACTGGTTTATTAATAGATATTGGAGTTCTGGAATACTTGCGGGCCCAGAGACCTTGCTAATAAATGTGAGATCTATAAGTGCACTTTCATTTAGGCTTGTCTGAACTCTACTGGATAAAATAAGAATATACCATATTTTGCTTTAGCTACCATGCTCATGACTAACTGTACTGTAGTGTTACCAGTCAAACACGTCTCCAGCTTAAGGCTGCGTTTTTGTTATTTCAAGTGCTTAAAATGAAGTAAAATATAGAGACAATTATTATAAAAGAGTTGGAGTCAAATCAAAAATGATGTGACACAGCAGGAGCATCTTCAAAACTAGAAAGAGAAAAACAACATAAAACTTGTGTTCAGCAGAAATGTTCTCTATTTTACTATGCAAGTTTTCAATTGTGAAAGTGGCCTTTTTTTAAGTTTTTAGGTAGTAGATAAACAAATCATTAGAAACTGAACAACTAAAACTTAATATAACTGAAATTAAGTTAACAATAAAAAGCCTAATAGCCTTATTTTAAAATCTCATATTTAAATCTAGCCTAAACACTCCTGTCATTTCTTCCCAGAGGAGCTTCCATATCTAAGCAACAAACAGACTTTGGTTTTTAATTGTTCTGGCAGCTTACTCCCTGCCAGTCTTTCCTGAAATTCCACAGGCTTTCCTCCATCATGTAGCTGGGTAACAGTCCCATAAATGACCAAAACATAGACCTCTTCATCACATGATATGTGTATCCTTGGATTGCGCAGCCAGAGGTGCATGTCCAGTCATGTATACTGTGGCCCTGCCCAGTCACTGCCTGATGTAGCCAGGTTAAAAAACTAACCCCATATTTGCATAGTTGCAAGTTATTTTTGGATGGTCTGAAAGTGTAAATTGTTTGAAAACTGTTTAATGCTCTACTGGTATATTGCAGTTTACAGTGAAGTTTATTTCAACAATCTATTAGGGCAAAAGTAGTTAATTCTAAGAGAATTAGGGTAATGTTTTCTTTGAGATGAAGAGGTAAGCTTTATAAATACATATTTTAGAAAATTTACTTAAGGTCCCAGCAACTAAGGAGATGCAATTCATGGTGCATCCACCTATCTTAGATATTTTTGAAACAGTTGATTAGTTTCATTAACTGAGTAGTGTGCTGAGAACTGCATGTGTTCCTTCCAGTTCTGGAGCAAAGCAGTTCAGAGGCAAGAGAATGAGCAAAACAGCAAGGCAACTGGGTTTTGCTCCTCTTTATATAGTTAACTTTTTAAAAGTTAATGAGATGCAGTGACTGATTATCTCCATTACAAGGTAAAGCAGATTTGTGTA
Organism: Edolisoma coerulescens; assembly: GCA_013397115.1. NCBI lineage: Eukaryota > Metazoa > Chordata > Aves > Passeriformes > Campephagidae > Edolisoma > Edolisoma coerulescens. The sequence continues at coordinate 316,542 of VWZW01005798.1, forward strand.
AGCTGCTGTTGAACATGGAGCTGTTACTACCTCCAGTGTTTCTGTGTCCTGGGGGTTCATCTCCAGTTGTAGAATACCAGTCTGAAAAACTGGAAGAAATTTGGACAAGAACCAGATGTGATTTGAGATCTGAACAGCATTTTTGGGTATCGGACATGAGTACAGAAGGATTGGTTCTCAAGAACCAAGGGTGGTAGTTAGAAATCCGTTTGAAGTCAGTCGAATTTTGCAGCCTTTTTCAGTAAGAAGAGTTCAAGGTGTAAAGCTGGGTATTCAAAAACAAAGGCAAAAAATAAGTATATGGTGAAAACATATGCCAGTATTTTCTCTGATTTTACTCTTAATGCATTTCTGAATTAATTCAAATAACTACTTAAATTTAGTTTAGTTATACCAGTGGAAGACTCTCTTCATTCATCTACATAAGAAGATAGCTGAAGTGTCAGCTGGGGTGTGAATTTATAGCAGAAGCTATGCAACACCAATTCCATGTAGATGAAATTTACTCTGCAGTGAGTTAGAAGATGGCTAATAAGCTAGTTAAACTGTTAATATGACACTTTACACTCATTTCTACACATGCAGATATATTCAGTGAATCAGTTTGTGTCTTGTAAAACAGACTCGTACTTCAGTCTCGTAAAGAACACATGGGAAAGAAACCTCATAGACCTTCCTATTCCTGTGATGAAAGCAAGATCCTTATTTATGAGATAATAATAGAGTTCTATGTCTAATGCCTTTCCCTAAGAAAAAAACTAAAACAACAGAGCAAGTTTCACATGTCCCTTATTTGTTCCACCCAGAGGACTGTAGCAGTATTTTACTGGCTGCAGAGTATTTGTTTTTTGCTTTGGTTTGGTTTTCTTCCAAAGACCAGTAATTTTAGACAGTGCCAGCCCAGAAAGCCCAACTCATGCTGGAGTCCTGCACACCAAGTGCCTCATTACCGAACACTTTGCTTCTAAAACAATAATGCACTCTCTGGGCTGCTCTAACAGAACAAATTGATTCATACTAGAGCATCAGACAGTTGTTTTGTTAATGTTTTTTAATTGCTGGTATTTAAAATGAGTTCAGTTCTTGAGACAGATATGTAAAACCCTATCAGTGTGTAAAAGCTTTTCAGTATGTAATAAGCCATAATGAAAGTATAACTTGATAAACTGTTATCTTTGAGATGCATGCATTTCTTGGGATGATTTGAGCTATCAAAATGCGGAGAGGGTTGGTTGCATGTTCAGAGCAAAGGAAGAATTTCTGGAAACATAATTTTCAAGACCAGGCTGGGTGGGGCTCTGAGTAACCTGGTCTAGTGGAAGGTGTCCCTTCCCATGGCAGGGGTGTTGGGACTAGATAATCTTTAAGGTACCTTCCAACCCAAATCATTCTGTGATTTCTATAATTCCATGAACATGTAAGATGATGCTTTGATTCTTCATAAACATGTTCTAAAGAAGCTGAAAAGAGAATTAGTTCTTAAAACAGAACTAAATTCAGATAGACATGTCACTGAATGAAAACTGTACAGTGTTACACAGCTCTAACAGATGAAACCCTAGATAGGGACCAACTGTATGAGTTTGTGTCAAGCAAAACTTGCCTATATTTATTAAGAATCTAAGTTGATTTTAATAAGCAGTTTCTTCCAGGGAGAAATATTTTTTTCCTATGGTGTTTTGCATAACTTTGAAGTTGAAACTTAGAAACTAATTCTAAATTACTTCATTTAGTTAAAATTAGTAGGATTGCTTACAGGGGTTTTGGGGGTGGGAGAGTGGAGAGGATTTGGAGGTTTCTTCATTGCTGTATGAATCCCAGAAAGGAAAAGCAGCATTTAGAGCTGGGCTGACACTAGTACAAATAAACTTAACCAGTCAAAGAACATAGCTGTAAGAATTGGCAGATAGATCCAAACTCCTTCCTCAAAGTGCTGCCAGGGTATTGGCCACAGTCATCTGTGGCACGGGGCCGATTTGCTTCAACCTTCTTAATAAAGCATAGCACACACAGAGGAGCCAAAGCTGGAATTTGAGGCTATTTGAATGAATGATAGAAAGTGTAGGCATATATTTTTAAAAGCTGTAGAGTGTTGTTCATGGCTTCTTTTGGCACCTTTTTTTTTTTTCAAATTTATGCTGCATATGTCATATGGGCAGATATGTGAAAAATTGAAAATATTAGTATACTTTACTGGTACTGCTGGAGCTCTGGTAGACAGAGAGAGTAGAAGCAACTGAATTTTAAAATATGATTCTTTTCTGTGTTTTTACAAAGCATTATAGAACATTTCTTTTTTTTCCACTCTGTCTTGTGTAGTGGAGCTTGAGAGATCCAGAAGTTCGGTTTGCAGACATACCATCTCATTTGCAAATATACCAGTAAACAAAGCGACATAGAGATTAAAGATAACTTAAAGCCTGCTGTTGCTTTGGAAGGACGGGTTTTGTGGGGTTTCTGTTGTTGGAGTTTTGTAACTGCTTGTCTTGTTTCCCAAAATCGTAAACAAGCATGTCATGCAGTAGATACTGCAAATTATGAAGTCAGTTCTCCAAAGAATACTACATCTACTAACCAGGGAGCTATTATATTTTATTGCTGTCTTATATATCCAGCAAGTTTTTTTTTAGAAAGAAAAGCACTAGGTATCCGGCATGCAGAACTGCCTTACATGGAAACTTTATGGATAGAGAGAAAAACTTTGCATTTTTATGTATTTGAGTTAATAGAAAACCTGTGCAGTTAGTGCAAAGTTGAAATTAATTCTTCTAAAGTTTTGACATTTGGTAGGGGATTATGGTGCATCTGAATAAACAGATGCATTTCTCTTGTTTTACTGGGGGAGGGGAAATTACTGGTCGCATCCCTTAGGGCAAAATACATCCTTAAGATCTTAACATATCTGCAGTCTCTATTTCCTGCATGATTTCTAGTCTACATAACTTACCAGTCAGTATAGTCTACATATTTACAAGTCAGTATCATGTATCTTTGTTTATGTAGAGCATTTGATACTATTTGTACACAGAGACAGAGGTAGTGCTTGTTCCAGGGCTCTTGTATGGTTCATATTCTTTAAATAAGACTCTAAATACATTATCTGGAAAACATGCAAGTGGCACTGTCCTTCACCATGTCACTTTGTCACACAGTAGAATGTAACTTTTTACTGGTATGAATTTTATAGGTAAAAGAATAAATTTTAATACACTTTTCAATCTTTGAATCTCTTTAAGTATTACTCCCACTTTAAAATGCTTTTGTGTCATGTACCGAATGGTTTTTGACAAACTTAATTCTCTTCTGTAAGAAAGGTAGAAGCACACTTGTTCTTATTCTATTTCTAAATGTCTCATCTGCCCTATATTTTCTTTTTTCTCCTAGAAGATATTTAGAGGAACAAAATCTTTTACCAAAAGAATGTGTTTATTTTTAGATCATTTTCCAAACATACACAGTGCTACAGATCAACTGCTCTTTATTGATTTGTTGTGTCAATAATTCCATTAACTGTGCTTCATATGATTCCGAATATGCACTATTGCCCAAACATATGTTGTGGCACCAACAGCAGGGGACAAGAAGGAATGAGCATGAAGAAACTAAAGTTCAGGCAGTGCCTCCTTCCTGTGCTATTAAGTTACTTAGTTCCAGCACGCGGTGCTGAAGGAGACTACATAATGTCTAAACTGTTCTGACAAAATCTAAGACTTACTCCTTTGAAGAAGTTTAAGTGAAGAAAATTATATGTAAATGGACTCCACCACAAGCTGCATTCTGTCGATTATAAAGGGGTTTTTGCTGTGAGTAAGGTACTTTTTCCAGATTAAGTAGGAAAAACATACTGAGTTTTCGCATATGATAAACTTCAGTTTGTATCGGATCCGTCATTGTTTCTGATGGTTGCTCCTTTCGTGTGCTATCCAAGAGCCTGAGCTGCTTTAATGGAGTATTGGCTCTTCTGTTTTCCCTGTATCCTGGGTAAATATTCACTGCATTCATGTCCTCTTCTTGAGTTCAACCCTCTGCCTAAGCAGGCACCAAGTCACTGATGAATTGTTATGAAACCTTGACTGCATAATCATTTATCAAACTATTTTCACCAACAATAAAATTTACATACCTGATGGCCTCACAGCTTTTTGTTGTGTAATTAAGGTTTAGATTGCCTGGTAAACTTTTCCTCTTGGTGCTGGGCCCTGATTTTATTTTTTATTATTACTTTTTTCAATCATCAGTGGGACTTCTTAAAGTGCATCTGATTCTTGGAATTTTTTCCACTTTTCAACTAAAGCCCAAATATTGTGACATTCATGGCACAATGTAAAACATTACATTGGCCAGTATACTAGTTTCTGTTAGTTTCTTCATTTAATAGAAACGTTGTTTAAAAATACAACAACATGGAAAAATAATGATTTCTTTAGTATATGAACTGGGAATATATGTACCAGTTCTCAGGAAGAAACTTGCAAATAGTCGTGGATTTATCTGCAGGGGATCAGCATGCATTTGTATTGACTTATGAGCTGAATTTGACCATATGGAGTCAAATGCAAGAGATACATGGGCTTTCCTTCTTTTGTTACACATGTGAAAAATATTTACTATCTAAAAATATATGTAGTATATATTGCATAATCATAATATTAAAATCATATATGTAATGATACATATAATGTATTTGTACATACGGACATATACAAGTCTTTTCAGCAAGGAAAGGTATGACTAGCCAGAAAAAAAGTAAGCCTGACCCGTCACAAACTGTTGTAAGTGATTCAGGCTAAGTAAAAACAAAGTCAAATTACTTCATTAAATTTTGAGACCAATATTTCAACTGACATATATGCACTGTTTTCAAATAGCTCTTTTTGTTTCTGTCACTGGATTAAATGTAACAGAGTTGTAGTCAAAACCTATGAAAGAGTATGAGAAAAAGTATATTAAGAAATCTTGTAAAAGCCTTCACAGAGGCTTGCACCATAAGGCCAATTGTATCCACCTAGGAGAATTCATTATATGCCCACCTCCTTTTCCCTAAGTGGAAGAGAGAGTTCTTCCCACTCACTTGGGTAATCCTGTTTGGATTCCTTCACAATGCAGGGGAGCAGCAGATCTGGACCTGTATTGCTGCTGCCAATATACTTCATCCTGCACAAGCTGCTCTGTGGCATCCTTCTCTCATTAGCTGTCCTTAGTATTTCCCAGGTGCTTGCACGGTGGATTTTTATGTGCTCACTAATTACCATTTCTGCGAAATGCAGACTTCTGGTATACACCAACTGATGAGATTTTTCTTGTTCTGTGGGTCTGGTCGTGTGCTGTGCAAGGTGGGTAGAGGCTTTGTAATGGACAACTCTTGTGGCAGTAGAAGGTGGAGAGCCTGCCAACCCCAAGAAAATGGGCAATTTTCTTCAAAACATGGTCTGAGAGAGAAAAGGAAATAACAAGGAAGACTGTTCGGGACTTTTATGTCTTCCAGTGACTCATTGTTTCAAATTTGTTTATATGTATTATTCTTGTAGGCTGCTCAGCTATCATTCGTGGCTTGGTGTTTCCAGCCTCACTTGTGGAATGCAAGAAAATAGTTAGCGTGTGTTAGGTCAGGACAAGAGTCAAGGCCCTGCACTTTGGCTGGGGGAGGAGGTTACAATCAACAGCTCCTGTTCTTCCACAGAGCAGAAGGGGGCATATTCTGTGCATCTCCCGTGGATATATTATGGCATGCTCAGTCTGTGAACCACTGTTGTGGAGGGTAAAGGTGAGATGGCAGGAACTCCTGGAAGGCTTAAGTGAATGCTGTAATGTAAAAGAGAAAAGTACTTCTTAATGTAATAAACCAGAAGAAAGTGCCATTGATCACCATGGCTGTCATGGGCAGCTGTCTCTTATATCCACATGAAACTTATAAAAAACATTAGGCATAATTTCCCTTTTTTGATCCTTCTGAATGCAAGATCTTGATGGATTTTTTTAATTTATATTTTTCATCTCTTCAGATTGAGGCCTTGATTGCAGACTTTCTCATATCCATCATGACAGTTTAGCAGGTCTTGAGTTACGCACCTGCAGCCTTTTCCATCCCAGTCCCAGGGGAAATTGGTTTCACTATTTATTTATTTGGAAAGCACATAGTAAGAACCTAACTCAAGAATGAATTACATAAATGGTAGTCAGCCCCTTGTTTTTCCTCTGCTCTCCTCCTCATCTTCCCTGCCTTGCATTTTTTGGATTTGGAGGAGCTCCTTTTCCTTCTGTGCCTTTGTGCCTTAGGTTTCCTCCTCCTTGACATTTTCTTTTGAGCGTATGACTAACAACTCACTTGTCTGTGCTTTCCTGTAGTGCCTGTAGTCACTGTTTTGGCAACACCTTCATTTCAATTTTATATCTGATGTGCATGTTTTGTTATTATTCCTGTATGTTGCCATTTTTCCTCTGAGGAACAATTAAAAGAAGTGAATTTTCAATTAAACGTCATGTGTAATTTACCAGTAACTGAAAGTGACCTTCTCTCTATCCTACTTTCATTTCCATGCTTGATTTCAAAGAGCTACTCTAAGTAATGGTGTTGTTAAAGCTTCTTCACAGCAAAGGTTAAAGATTACTTGAACACTGTAGTATGCAGAAGCTGCTACTACTGCTTTTTCAAAGTTACAGTGAAGAGTTATGACTCTTGTCTGGGGTTGGGGTTTTTTTTGTATTTTTAGGCAATGTTAATTCTAAATAAGCTAGAAAGCAGACTTCAGCAGAAATAGGGCAAAGCTTAGTTTATAGACACTATGCTTCTTTGGAGGACTTGCAGGATAATTTACTGCTATCACACTCTTGAGTCATGTGTGAGAAAATGAACTCATAACTTTGAGCACACTGAACATATCGTCCCAATTTCATCATGGTCCTGTGCAGTTGTTTGTGTATGCATTTAAATTTCAGAAGTTTTAATTCCTGTTCTTAGCAAGAACAAAAAAATGCAGCAGATAGATATAATTTCACGGGTGAAACCTAAAAAAAAAAATAAATCGCTCTCTTTCCTCTAATTTTCTTCTGAGCAAATCTTGTTCTAAGTAATTAAGATTATACTTTTCTGAAATACTGTTACTGCACATTAGCAATAAAATGGCTTGTATGTGTGTTTTCCAATTCTTCTGTAAACGATCTCGAGTAAGCTTAGCTAAGACAAGTTATGCTTTGATGGCATAGTATTCAATTCCTACTGCAAAACTTGAGCCTGTGTATCTTCAGTTTTCTGAACTAAATTTCTTTTCTGTTTGTGAAGTCCTGCACAGCAAATGAAACCATTTCAAGTTTTAACTCTAGTATTTTATATTTTGTTCTAGGTTGTTGGAAGAGGAGCCTTTGGTGTGGTCTGCAAGGCAAAATGGCGAGCTAAAGATGTAGCCATTAAACAGATAGAAAGTGAATCTGAAAGAAAAGCCTTCATTGTAGAGGTACAGTAAATTTGATGGAAAATATGGAGTTTGGTAGAGCTTGTTTCCTGAAATTCGTGGGTGCATTTAGTGTACTAAAAGCTATGTCTTTATCACAAGATAAATGCTGCCTCTGGTACCCAGTTCAGGCCTGGACCCTTGTCTTGCAGAACAGGAGACCTGTCAAAGCACATTCCAGCTCCTTAAGTTTGTTTCTCATAAAAACGGAAAGGCAAGAGTGTGGGAGAGAGGAGGGCACACAACTGGGGAAATAACAGTTCTTAGATTCTGTCCCAGTCTGAAGTCAGGGTGCGGCTGGAATACCCACCGAAGCCTTGGAGCTGATCAGCACTTCCAGGGTCTACAGCATAGCTTCTTCAGTACAATTAGGTTGATATTTGAAATTGTTTCTGAGTTTTTTCAGCAGTTCTAATAATTTGATTCATTTTTCTCTTATGTATAAGTACACTGCTACGTTAAAGGCAATCATTGTTTTCATTCAATGTCTACTTCTTGAAAAATGTCTTGAGTAGTTCAGATATACTGATAAACTTCCCAAGATACATAATATTTTCTAGACTTAAATGTTTAATTCAAATGAGATATATTGTGACATGCTCCTTAGTATTTATTCAGTTACAATTTAGGATGTTCAAGATACACAAAATACGTTAAAAACAAAATTCTTAAATTTAGAACTAACTCCAGTGAAATGTAACACACTAAAGGGCTGAAAAGAGCATGTTTGTAATAGGCCTCTCTGTAAATATTTATATGTTGTTCATTACCGTGGAAAGTTCTTAAGGTTAATAATCTGAGTCTAGTTTAACACTGAGTAGATCTGATTGGTCTCTTGGGATTTTCGTGTTCGAAAGAGGTCTGAGTAGATAATCCCAGAAATGCTTCAGTAATTACTGCTATTCAGGAAACCCTGCGCAGTGCAAGCATCAGTTGAAATATTTCATTCTGATTTTTTAGGTCTTCTGAAGTGTATAGAAAAAATAGCATTTGCTCTGTAGACAGCATAAACTACTTCAGAAGTCTATGTAAAGGGGAAAAAAATTCCTTTTTTGCTTGCTTCTACTATGTAAAAAGCCCCCAATGCAAAATAGTGTAATTGTCAGTACAAACAGTAATAGGTTCTTGGAACTATGTCATTCTAATATTAAATTATTTTACAGGGTTGGGGGCTTGGGGATTTTAGAATATTTATCTTCTATATTGTGGAAACAGCCAGTATGATCCTGATTTTTTTTTTATTTAATCAGACCATTTTTATATCGTCCAAAACTGAAGGCTCTAGGAAGAGCACCAAATCTATAGAGGTCATAGTTGTACAGTGCTTGTGACTCGAGTGACTACTACAACCTGAAAAAAATACTTTCTTTAAATGTAATTTCTTCAGACTTTCTTTTAAAACACAGATCCAGTTTGACACAAACCTGATTACGTATAATAAAATGCAAAGAGGGACATTAGTCTTGTAATTCCTAAAATCATCATCTGGGGTTATGCAGACATAGAAAATTGTACTTGCTGTTGTGGTGTATTATTTATAGCTGTGAAAAGAAAGCATTAGCCTTTTTTTCCCCATGGTTTGAAACTGTGTGATTTGTATTGCAGCTTCGACAACTGTCACGAGTAAACCATCCCAATATTGTCAAGTTATATGGAGCCTGTCTAAACCCGGTAAGTTACAGCTTGTGTCAGTATGACAAAAGGTGGCTAGCTTAATGTATGCAAGCATTAATGAACAGAATATGTATTTTATATTAAAAATGTATATTTTATATTTTTTTTATGTTGTAGCCATACTAAGGCAATATACAGATATGTAGGTTGGTTGATATTTTCAGGTATTTGTTTTTTCTTTCTTCTGCTATGAAAAATAAATTCTTTCAAGAACACCCCAAAGCTATTTCTAAACAGCAGTTATACTTCAGTTTGTCAAAATGGCATTTAGTGTATTACATATGTAGTTACATTCATATCTACAGTCCTATTAATTGTGGATCAGCAATACAAAAAGTAAATGCGTTAGCAACACATGATTATAGCTTGTAAATCAGCTCCTATTCTCACACATGCAATTTTCAGGATTTGCTTGCTTTCTGGCACAGCTGCAAACAGTCTCACAAATTCTCTAAGCTGTAAAGAGAGTACTGTGACAGGACAGATGTATCCTTAGCTAATACTTGTATGGGCTCTTTAATTGCTTGAAATAGTGCTGCATCCCTTCTCTTTCTTAGTACTAGTGAAATTCTTTTGGCAAGGTATTTAACTATTTTTTTTTGAAAGCCACTAAAGGAAGAAAATAAAGGACAGTGAACTGCAGTTTGAAGACAATATTTAAGTCTGAGGAGAGGGGAGGTCATTCTTTTATTTTCTAACTTACAGTGAGAACTAAGTGTAAAACTGATTGCTCTTACATGTAAATAAATATATTTCAAACTGACTGATATATTTTTCATTAGCTTAGATATGGAGGCTTTGCAGTTGCTCTCAAAGAACTTCCCTTTCAGTTATTTTCTGCCCTGATATTTAAAGCATCCCTATTTTTTGTCCTCTTCCCCCCGAAGGTGTGTCTTGTTATGGAGTATGCTGAAGGAGGTTCTCTGTACAATGGTGAGTATCATTTCAACTTCTTGGAGTAAAAGTGCTAGTATTAGGGCAAACATAATCTAAACTACAAGTTGTTTCATAAATATGTCTCCATTCTTGGAGCTATTCAGAAGCCACCTGAACACAGCCCAGGGTAACCAGCTGGAGGTGACCTGCTTGGTGGACTTCCAGAGGTCTCTTCCAATGATTATGTGGTTCTTTGAAATAATTTTAAGGAGAAAGGAGTGTGCTTTTTAAAACTTCTTTTCAGTCCACTTGTTTGTTCCTGATACCAGTTTCTTATATTTTATACGAGTAATTTAAGGTCTTCCCGTGGAACATCTGAAAACATTCTTCCTTAATTTGTAAATTCCCTGAGTATTTGTTTAACACAGACTTTACCAGGCATAGCTGAGAACAATCAACACTTTTCATATTGAATTTTGACATAAAAGATTATGGAAAGTATACTAAAAAAATGGGAAATATTTTGGCATTTCTGTTATTTCAACAGTCTGCAGAAGAATATTTTTAGTTGCAGTAATGAGGTGTTGGTAATTACTTAGATTCCATAGAGCTTTCTGACTGATATTTTGTTAACTCCATTGTATCTGTTGTAATATGCAATAAAGTTCTTTTTAGTTTGTGCCTTTGTTTTGCAGTGCTGCATGGTGCTGAACCTCTGCCTCATTATACTGCTGCACATGCCATGAGTTGGTGTTTACAGTGTTCCCAAGGAGTGGCGTATCTCCACAGTATGAAACCAAAGGCTCTAATTCACAGAGACCTGAAACCACCAAAGTAGGTTTATGGTTTATTTTTCATGTTTTCTTACAATTGGAATTTAAGATTATTTATAAAAATTTTATTGTATTTAAAAGAAATAACTTAATTTGGTACCAACTTTTGCATGTACTGTATTCCAAATGAAAGCTGTGCATTTGAAACTTCAGTTACAGAATGACAGTATATGATACAGAAAATGGACTGTATTCAGTTACTTTCTGTTATACTGGAAAAATACCCTGCTCCTGCCCTGCATCATGGAAGAGGATTTTATTAGGAATAGGGCTTCTAATCAGAGGCATTTAAAATCTTCCTGTTTTGGAATGGTTGCGGTGTTCAATACGAGAACAGGGGGATTGATTGGTTCTAATGTCAATATTTAATTGCATTAGAGCTCTTTCACCACATGGCCATCCTCCTTTGTCCCCTCCTTCTGCCTGTTCTGCCACCCTTGCCAGAAGGTCCCATCACTTTCCACTGAAACAAAATTTAATAGTTTTCTACCTGGTCAGTTTGTTATCCAACTCATTCTACAGCTTCAGATCTGGCTCCACAGATTAGATAGAAACAGATATTTGAGGATCAGCAGAATCATCCCTTTTTGGTGGTAACCTGCAGTTATTAGCTGGTAAAATTATAACATGAAGCCACGATTTAAATCTTTAGCTCTTTCTTGTATTCCCCAGTTTTGATTTAGAGAGTTGTTCACATGTAACTTCGAGTGCTTCCATTTAAATAAATAGCTACGTTGACTGACATTAGTGGGAGTCTTGATTGTTCTTCTTTTGGTAAAATTGTTACAGCACCTGTTGGTTTTCAGCCCCTGGCATCTGAAAGACTAATTTTGTTAATATATGCTTAGTGGTTTACCATGGCTAGAGATACTTATTTAAAATCTAGCATGTGGAAATATTAATAAATTACAACATACATTGGATTACTTTAAAATATGTGATATGTTCACATTAGAGACAAATGACCTTACTTATTTCCCAGATTATAAAACCAAGCACTGAGATGCAAAGCCTAAGATATTCACCTATATTAGAATGATAGTTGTTGGGATAAAAAAAATCAGTGGTTTGTTATCAGACTACAATTTTAATATCCTTTTTTTTCTTTGACAGTTTGCTCTTGGTAGCTGGGGGGACAGTTCTAAAAATCTGTGACTTTGGTACAGCCTGTGATATTCAAACACACATGACCAACAACAAAGGAAGTGCTGCTTGGATGGCACCTGAAGTTTTTGAAGGTAATAAAAATTCAGGGTCAATATTGCGTTTTCTTTTTAGGAATGCAACTGTGAATTAGTGCAATGTAAGAATAAGAGCATCATGTAGTCTTTAAAATAAAGTTTACTAAAGTTTGAGGTAAAAACTGAAAGAGTTTTGGCAGAAGTCTGACATTTTTTTAAAAATCTGTACAAGTGTATATTGTCAAATAATTGTGCAGAGATTTGAAGAGCAGCACTGAACCAACTCTCTCATGTTAATATTAGATATTTAATTACATGAAGATGTGGAACCTTTATTTGTCATTGCTGAGATATACATAAAGGAGTACCTTTAGACAGTTGCAGTTCCTTATTTTGTAAGTAAAATACAGAGGGCTCTTTCCCCACAATTTTGCTGTTTCTAAGATTCTTAAATCATTTCAAACTCTTCTGACATTTAAATACACTGTCATTACTTTCACTCCCTACTCTGATCAGCTTTTAACTTTAGAATTTCCCTGTTAGTTTCTCTAAATTGAACATAATTGCCTTCTTTTTTGATCCCCCACTTTCTTGTAACTCCCATCTTCATCTGCTTTTTGTGTAATCTAGAGATTTGATATACTTCCTCTTTCCTACATACTGAGGAACTTGTTATTACCAGTTAATTTGGTTAAGTAGGAAAACAAGCTATTTCTTGGAGTGTAATTGGGGAAGATTGATGATACTTGATAATTAGATAGTTACAATTGCTGCATGATTATCAGAGAAATAATCCATCAGATATTAAATTGCAGATTAAACATCTTTTAACCAGTCAGTAACTTAAATTATCAGTGCAATTTAGCAACGGTCTGGAAAAGTCATCCTCCTGCTTTAGGAAGCAGGTGTCCTTGATTTGATATATTTGGCAAGTGCAGCAGTGGTTTCCCAGGTTCTGGATCCAAGTGGTTTCTTTTCTTTTACTGTCCTTATTCCAGAGACTGTCCATATACAGTTTTAGGATTCCTCCCAAACATCACCTTTGGAACTTTTGTTCCAAAGGTACCATTTTCTTCCACATATTGCTTAGAGTGCCCACCCAAGGATTATTTGTTTCACTCTGATGCCTGAAAATTTTCAATTATGTCACTTTATATTCAGGCACCTCCTCTATTTTTTTAGCCAGGACTGCTTCTTTTCTTAACACTTGTTTATTATTAAATTAAATAGTATAAATAGGAGATTTTTTTTTCTTTTAGAAATAAGCATTTGAACAATCAGTGTTAAAGCTAGATTTTTTGGGGTAAAAATCTTAATCTAAAATGGATATAAATAAGTGTATTGTAGTAAGGATTTACAGTTCGTATCCTAGTTCCTCTGGTGTATGAATCCAGCAAGGCAGAACAAAGAAATCTTGTATTGTTGGACAGCAGAAAAAAGCCTTCCGTTCACAATTGGTTTTATGTACTTTTAACTGAAAGCATTTACTGATAAATAGACAAATTGTTATAAAAAGACAAATGTCAAGGAAAGGAAATAATCTAGTAACTTCTAGGATGCACCATATCAAATTACTCTTGAAACAGTCATTAAACTACTAAAATAACCACTTCAGGTGTCAAAATGTTAAAAATTTCTTTGCTTATGTTTCTGAATCAGAATTCAACAGTGGAATAAAGGCTGATACTAATTTGGTGCTGTTCTAGTACTAAGGTTTCTAGATGAGAACAATAAAGGCATGAGAAGCATCTGTTGCAGAAGAAGGTGCTTAGTGAAGTAGTTGCCATAATATTAAGATTTTCCCCTCATTTTAAACATTATGGCACCTAAAGCCTTGTACAGATCAAATAATCTAAATGAAAATAATATGATATAGATCAGGATGAAATGAAAGAGAGCAATTCTAATATCAGAACTCCCATTAGAAGAGACCATTTTAAAATTGCTTTGGGATAATTGGATAAATCGAGGAATTACTGTGTCTATCCAATCTTAGTCTCTCACATAAGGAAACAATGCAGAATACTCTCTCACTTCTTTTGGACTCTCACTTTTCAGAATTAGTTTAAGACTTCTCAGCCACAAAATCGAGTTTCATTGCTCAAACAGAGGAATAGCACTACTTTAGTTTCATAGTCTGTGTGTTGCAGAAGTGCTGTGACTGCGTAGATGAGACTCTTTTGCTTCCCTTAGTGATCTGCCATTGTTTACATGACTTTTTTTCTCCAGCACCTTTGAAAATAAGCTGACTGATAAAGCTGACTTTGTTTTTCTTCTTTGTACTTTTTGGACTCATTAGCCACATTCAGCTACTTTGATACAGGTGTAAAGAGTTTCAGACATGCACATTCTTAGAGTGTTTTGTAAAGTCCAGATTAGTGCCTTCATTTAAAGAGGGCTTGTGGTTCATGCTGCAGCCTGTTTCTTGTGTTTGTCTTGCAAACTGGCTGGACTGCAAGAACTGGCCAGAGAACAGGCTGTTTGCCTCACACAGTTTATCAGAGGTATGGAGGCAGAGGAAGTTGGCTCACAGGTAGTGGAGCCTGTTGCAACTGTTGCTGTATGGTGGGTATTCACATGAAACTAGACTTCTTTAATTCCACTGTTGCTGAAATAATTTGTCTGAACAATGCTTTCTGATTAAGTATAAATAAATAAAAAAAATATCTTGGTAACTGTACCAGTTTTAATCCTTGTTTGAAGATAGATGAGCAAATCTCCTATAATTTACATTCGTACATTTATTCTCATGTCATTAGCCATTCACATTTCTTATTAGCATTTGCATGAGTTGTGGTTGCAACACGTGCATTCTTTCTTTGCAGCCTCTGAACATTTTTATTTATTATTCTATATCACCTCTCTGTCTTCAGCACCTTAGGAGTCTTAGAAATACTGAACTTATGGTCAAAGAATTTTAATTAAATAATGACATTACATAAAGAATAAGGATAATAAACCAGGCGGAAATAAGATGATGAGGAATTGAGGACTCTCCTATTTTGTTCATATGGTAACTTAGTAGTTCTTTTGAAGACCTGTAATTAATAAAGAGTAATGGATATGACAGATATTATTGGCTGGCATATTGTTACTAAGGTTGGAAGAAGTGAACTGAAGAATATTTAGAGGAAACAAACAATCAATTAAACCCTGAATGCAAGAGTTTTTTTAAATGTAATAAATTGTGGTTTATATTATATAAGGAAACTGATGCATTTTATCATTTCAAGATGACTCCAAGGATTGATTCCCAGAGAGGGACATTCTTAACAGTCATACTGTCAAGTGATTTCAGACTTAAGTTAGCATGAATCAGCCAGCTTTAGAAAACTGTTTTTTCTCAGCAGAATAAATTTGAAGTGAAAGTAAGTATGTAGAGCTATTTATTTATTGGAGCAAGCTGCCCAGGGGAGTGGTGGAGGCACCATCCCTGGAAGCATTGAAGAAATGACTCAGCATGGCACTTAATGCCATGGTTTAGTTGACATTGTGGTATTTAGTGAAAAGTTGGATTCAATGATCTTGGAGCTCTTTTCCAACCTGATTCTATGATCTGCTCAAACTGTGTTACTTTTTAATGTGTTACATAGAAAAGAGTCAAATTATATTGATGCCTTTCTTCCAGGTAGCAATTACAGTGAAAAATGTGACGTTTTCAGTTGGGGTATTATTCTCTGGGAGGTAATCACCCGTAGGAAACCTTTTGATGAGATTGGTGGTCCAGCTTTCCGAATAATGTGGGCAGTTCACAATGGTGAGTTGAAAATACTTTATTGCATTTGAAGTTGTGTATAGACCTATAAATTTGCTAAATGCTCTTAACTGTACAGCTTTAAATTACTAGTGTTTCCATTCTGTGCTTCATTAAATATGCATTTTTGTCACAAAGGCTAAACAGACGCTGCCACTTTTGTGTCAGTGTGGGTTTTGAGTTACTTGGCTGCTACAGTGCTTGCTACATGTAACTAGTGTACGAACAAAGAATAAAGAGCAATGTCCTCATTATTACAACACTCCATTTTAGAAGTGATCTGAGAAAAAGGTCTTACCTGACTGAATGATGATTTTATTAGCTACATTATCTTTCTTTTATTTTTTTTTAATTGGACGTCTACAAGAATTGTGTAACTTTAAGTAACTTAACCTCTGTTTAGAAATGTTAGAAACTATGAAACCTCATCCCAGGACCATTAGGCATTAAAAATGTTACTTTGTTTTTCATCTGTGGTGTTTTGGGGTTTGTTTTTTTTATTCTGCTGTTTGAATGGTTTTACCTTTATACCTAGGTACCTGCACTCATGGAGCAGCACTCTACTGTGCTAGGTACTATACAGAACAGATTTTCAGGAGCTTAGACTATGAAAGGGGCACAGTGGTTGTGTTCAAATGGACTGCTTTCTTTAAAGCAGTGGTGTAACATTGGTCAGGGTGGTAGACTAGACTGTAGTATCTTCATGCTAGAGATGTAACTTTTTACTGCTGTGTTTTTAGGTACTATGGCAAAACAAGAGTTTTTTGAGTAATAAGGTAATGATAGTGAAGTAGTTTGGTGAATGTCTGCAAAGAGTTTCTGCCATTTGTGAGAGACAACATCAAAGCAAGTGCAAACTTTTAAGAAGAAAAAATTAACAAACAAGAGTGTCATTGCTTCTCTAGTAAATGATAGAAGCTTAAGGTGAGCACAGGCATCTCCTATTCAAAGAAGAGAACAGGGCAGACGGTGGTAGAATCAATGAATATTGTAGTCATAATAATGCACAAAGTGAGATGTTTGCAAATGGCATTTTTGAATGAAGAAAGAGATTCTCCAGTTTTTCAAGGACACTGGACATTGAGATTAGGAGTGATAAGTGCCTTGCATAAAACCATTAACTGTAAAACTAAGTGTAAATCTAATAGTAAATCAGGAAGCCTCAGTAAGGTGTGGGAGTATACTTTAAAATTCCCTATCTGTACCTACTTCTGCTTTAAAATTTTATCTTTTTTATCTTTTTCCATTTTCTTTTTCCTTCTTCCTAAGAAAGAAGTGTTAGTGCACTTCATCTCACTTAAAACTATTGCAGCAGTCTTACTTCATGTATTACTTGTTCTATTTGATATATTCTTAAATACTTATTGCTTGCTTTGCAAACCGTCAGTGTGTCTCATATATCAAACACAACTGGTTGTCCATTAATTGTTCTCATTGAAATTGTAATAAGAGGAGGAATTTGAACGAAAAACCAGCTGAATAGTTATACAACAGTTGAAGTAAAATGTTATTAAAAATGAGTATAGGCCATGAAAAAGTCACAAAAATTGGTAGTTCCAGTGCCTGATAATTTTTCAGGACATTCTTAGGAGCAAAATCAGCTTTCAAAAATACTTTGAGTCTTTTGGGTTTTTTCTTTTTTTTTTTTCTTCTGAATACAGTGTTAAGAACCAAAGACTGTTATTACTTGCTTCCTAGTTTGGCCTAGAACTTTATTCTTCAAAAAGAAGTAACATTTCATTAGCCTTTGTAATATGTTGTATTTGATCAGTCAGTGAATGTATTCAAACCTGTACTGAAGGAAAAGTTTAATTTTTTTTCTACTGCCGCTACGTAGTGCAAAGGAACGTTTTTTTGTCAATTTTTATTTGTAAGGGAGAAAATTAAGTACAGGCCAGTTCCTTCAGATTACAATTAAATCTGCGTTTTCCTTTATTTATTTAGCAAAATATTGGAGAGAGATCAGAAACTCTGAGTTGTTTTATAGTCTGTTTAAAAAATTTAAGGGTGTTTTTCAATTACAGGTACCCGGCCACCACTGATCAAAAATTTACCTAAACCGATTGAGAGTTTAATGACCCGTTGTTGGTCCAAGGATCCCTCACAACGACCATCCATGGAGGAAATTGTTAAAATAATGACACACTTGATGCGGGTATAAAAATTTATTTAAGTATTTTAATAATTTCTTAAACTATTAAGCTGGGAAATTGATTTACAAAAGGTATGCCTTTCATCCCACTCCAAAGGTGGGCTTGCATATTTTCTTTTTCCTCTCTCCTTTTGACAAAAATTATCAAATTATTGCAGTAGAGAAGGGAAATAATTTGTCTTTTATATATATATATATATTTAGGTATGCCCTCTTTGGAGGGGGATAATAACTCATAATAGATTTGAGAAGATAAACAGTCATAGGTGTATCTAACGTATTACTAAAAATAATTGCGTTCATTTATCTTCTAAATAAATTATTATAAATGTAATATATAATTTACACTTATAAATTATGAGGTACTATTTAAGTAATTTAAAAACAATTTTTAATTATTTTTTTATCAAATAATTGCTGTTTTTTCACAGTACTTTCCAGGAGCTGATGAACCTCTGCAGTATCCTTGCCAGTATTCAGACGAAGGCCAAAGTAACTCTGCCACTAGCACAGGTACATTTGTATAAGTTAGAGAAAAAGAACAGCAACATGAAATGATGCAGATAGATTATAACGCACATTCTTATATTGATTTTGAACTCAAAATGGAAAAGATTTCCAAAATCTGAAGCATCAGCAGACCCTGGTAATTTTGCTAATACCTCATACCACATCATATTTAATGTTCTCAGTCAAATGGTTTTGCTGAAGTGTACCTGTAATGAAGAAAAAGCTTATAATAAAAGCTGTCTCCAAATGCCCAGGTTTAATGTCTCCTTTTTTTACCCCATGAATGTTGCTGGCAATTACACCCTTTTACTCATGTGCAATGTTTAGAAGTTGTCAATTTAAAATTCTCACTATTCTTGAAAGCTGCACCTGCTGTAAGTTGCAATCTCCACAATTTAAATTTGAATTTGTTTTATGTTAAGATGCAGTAAATACAGTAATTTAAAATAAGTGCAAGAAAGATCACTAGAAAGGTGGATGGAACAAAATGTGGGCTAGACTTTCAGGTAGCCTTGCCCTCAGAGAAATCCTTTTAATAATAAAAAATAAAGATCATTTAGTCTCCTCATTTTTTAGAGCACATTTTTTTCCACTTCAGTAGTTTTTAGTCTTATATGTCTTCAGCTTCCTCTGCTTGGTTGGATTATTTTCTATCTCCAAAGAAATTGCTGGTTTTTTGGATAAAGCTTCACTGGCTACTTTGCAGCTTAGTGACCTTTATATTAACACAATCTTTGCAGCAGTAGCATTTCACTGACTACTAGTTTTTCTCCACCTCTCAGCCCATGATTTTAAGGCATATTTTATCTCTTCAAACTGTGAATATATATGGGCTGATATTTTTCAGGTATTTGTGCTCCTCTGTGGTTAATGGTGGTCTTTGTCATTAATTGTGAATGAGGTTGCTGTTGTGTTGTTAATATAATAGCTACCCTAACAATTGAGGGTTACCAAAGAAAGGTAAAGATTGACTTCAGAATGTTGTTGTAGTATTTAGTCATTCTTTTTTCACTCCTCTTGCTTCTTATACTAATTGATCTGTAGCAGTCTTGCAACTTGTCTTTCATTAGAAGTTTTCAAAAGTGTTGCTTTAAAGGCAAGTTAGACTTCTGAGAGCTCTCCTGTGAAGAGATGCACTTCAGTGTTTTTAGTGGACATTCTCAAATGCTTTTCCTTGTTGCTGGTTTCTAGGTTCATTCATGGACATCACTTCTACAAACACAAGTAACAAGAGCGACGCTAACATGGAACCAAGTGACTTCCAAGGAGCTTCTACCAATGACACTATTAAACGTTTAGAGTCAAAACTGGCACAGCAAATCAAAAATACAGCCAAGCAGCCGGTAAGCCAACGTGTGCAATTTTGAACCATGATAACAAAATGGACATGGGTAGACATAAGTGTTGTATCTGCTCTGAAACATGAGTGTCCTCATTCAAAATAGTGCAAAATTTAATCCAGTTAGTAATAGGAGAAGAACATGAAAAGGCACAGAAAAATGTTGTATGATTCCAAAAAGGTAAACTGGAAGGCTCTAATAAGATCTCCAGTGAAATGTTAAATTGTTCATTTTATTTAAAGGGATTTATTAGATTAAAAAATATGTTTGAAAATTGCTGCCTTAATTTATAACCAAAATATAAGTGTGACATGAAAGTATTAAACATTTAGGTGAATTTTGAAATCCCTTGGTTTATTTCAAGTAGAAGGCAAAAATAGAAAGATTCTCTTATGACAATATTGGCCTAATTCTACAGATTTCTTTATCTGTGTAAAGTTAAATTATTTTCAAAGCTGCAGATATTTCATTTGTATGTACCAATAATAGTTAAATTATTGCCATTTATTGTGTTATAAATTTTAAATCTTGTCACTTTTAAAATGCTCATTGTAGAAACATACTGGTGCATATTATGGAGAGGCATGTGCAGAATTTTCTTTTTACAAAATGTGACTGTCAACAGGGTGATCCTGGCCGCTTGAGTTTGCCCCCATCTCGTGGGAGCAGTGTTGAGAGCTTGTCAGATGTTCGCGCGCGACCACCGTCAGCCCTTGTTTCCGGCGAAGCCAAAAGGATGAGTGCTGACATGTCTGAAATAGAAGCAAGAATAGCTTCCATCACAGGTAAAATTTAATGATGTTTGGCAAGTAGACTAAGGAATTGGAAAGAAATAAAGGAGGAAGGAAAATGTAAAACATGCATAGTCTTACAGAAAGTTAAAAACAGTAGCCATATGAAAATACTTAAGCTATTCATGTAGTCTTGATTGTCCTTTATTAATTGTGGGGGAGAAATGCTTTTATATTTGTGGTTGTACACTCAACAAGACTGAGTATTTTGAGTATTTTAAAGCTTTTAGAGATTTTGTTGAATTAGACTTTTACCTTTTTAAAAAATGCATTATGAGATTTCTAAGTATCAGTCCTATTCCAAATGCACAACTTTCTCCTTTTTATCTGAAATAGTCTTATTCCATCTCTGCTAGCATAATTATTTATATAACATTTTCTTCAGGGTTGTCTCTATAATATTTTTGAAATTAAGAGGTAGGTTTAAAGTTCAGCATGTTCCCAAATAAGTTTTTAAATCCACTTTGACAGATTTCGTAACAAGAAACATAATTAGATTTTATTCAGGTTAAGACGGTATTGTCTTTTGTTAAAAAAAACTGCTACAGGTGTTTTGCCAGGTTTCCTTCAGATAAAAACTGTCATTTCTAAACCTTAAATCTTTGAGAGAATTAGAATTTAGCTGTAAGTATAAATACATAATTTTATGGTGAAAGCAATCTTGATTCATCCCAAAAGAGTGAATTAATAAAAATGTGTACACTTGGCAAACACTTTCTTGTCTCTTTTCTTCATCTAAAGTACTGTTTGTTAATCTACGTAAACTTCAGGTTTTAAGTTTCATATGTGAAAGTCTTTTGTCTTATGGTATATAACCACAGATTTAAATAATCAAACAAAACTACTTTGGTTAGTTCAGGGTTATTTAGCTGTTTGAGTATTTGTCTACCAATCTGAAAATTAGGGTAGTCGAGTAGCTGCAATTAATAAGGAATTACACATCAAAATTCTGACTTTCTTGTGCACCATGGCTATTTCATTTTTGCTCTTCATTGTGTTATGATTACTCCAGGATCTTGTTTTATTAAATACTGAGGTACTGAAATAATGTTTATCTTGCCCTAAATTCTTTTTACTTTTGTGTTTTTATTTTAAAGCCTTATTCCAAAATCTGTCTTTTGTATTGTCAGTCTTTGACTGGATGATTGTGTAGCACATCTCACTCTGAGTATCTCTAGAGGTTTCTTAACAGAGAAGGTAGCTGTGTACTTACCTGGTAATAACACCATGCTGGTTTTATTTTAAAATATGTCAGGGCTCACTTTGGTCACTGACATTCTTAATGTAACTTCTTGACATTAGGAGAGATAACCTGGCCTTCCTTTGTACAAGTTTTTAATTTTCCTAGTTTGTCTTCTTAAAGTACATTGCTCTGAAATAATAATTACTATTCAGAATAATCGAAGGGATTTTTGGGGGTTTTTTCTTTTGACTGTAGGGTTTCTTTTTCTTGAAATAAAAGTACGTATTGAACATACTATTTTTGGTTTGGGGTTCTTCGGGTATTTTTTAAAGAAATCACTTCATGCAGTAGTGGACTATGAGAAATGAGGTCAAGCACATCTGACCGTAACTTTTTCAAAAAGAGATGAAACAGCACTATATAGGTTTTGGTTTCTTTTTTTAATCTTATTTACTGTGTGACAGAAATAATATGCTGTGAACCTGAAAAAAAATTGTGTGGCTGGGTGAGAATTGGGCTGTTGTTAAATCAGGTTGAAAATTATTTATTCTTGCTCCATCTTCCTCTAGATTAAATATAAGAGTAAATCATGTAATGCACATCACCGTTACTTACTGAGATGAGTATGCTACAATGTTCTACCTTTGGGAGACATATTCAGATTTATCTCTAAATAGGACCTATTTATCTTAAACTACAGAAGTAGTAAAATAAAAAAAAAAGTGTGAGTAGATTTTATTTCAAAGTGTATAATGTTTCTTGAACACGATTCAAAAATTAAAAAGCTGGTAGTGTTATCCAGTTTTCTAAACACTAGTAAGACAAAAGAGTAACCAGCAGGAATGATTGTCAAATGTAATAAAAGTAAGCATTTTTTCAGAAATAGATGAGATTTGCATTGAAAGGAGGTGATTTAAAGAAACAGAAGTACATAACTATTAGACTTTTTATAAAATAGTTTGTACATAACACTAAAGAGAAAATATTAGTTAAGTTCAGGCAATCAGGATTTTTTTCTGAATGTACAGGTGAACTGAAATAATTTAATTTGTTCTCTGTTTGGATAATTACATTTGGTTTTCCCTTCTGTGTTGCCATGCTGCTTTCTGTGTTTGACTTTTGTGTTGCTAACTATAACTAATTACACCGTGTTGTAATGATGCCTAGTTCTGCATTTTTTGCTTTTTAACAGTTGCTTTACTATGTGTAAGCATGAGTGGAAGGCAATGCAGTTTATTCTGCATGACACATTTTTGCATGAACTCTAATTTAACCAAGTATATGAACAATGCAGTATTAGGAATTTAATAATTTTGCTCTTGCTGTTTTAGTGTTTTGCATGTGTATTGTATATGTGTATTTTTTCAGCCTATTCCAAGCCTAAACGAGGCCATCGTAAAACTGCTTCATTTGGCAACATTCTGGATGTCCCTGAGATCATCATACCAGGTATCGCAGACCAGGTGAACGGGTCAGTTGGTTAAGATGCCGGAATAATGATCAGACTGCTAAAATACTTCTTGCTCCAGTTGCTTTAGGGCAGGCCCAGAAATTATCCCAAATTTTTCATAATGCTTCTGTAAAGAGGAGCATGGTATTTTATTACAAACTTACTTTTATCAGTAAATGATTCAATCTTCTAATTCAAATTTATTTCTACTGCTGAAGGACTTTTTCCTTTATGATCTTGATGTTCAGAGTCTTCTTATAGAGCAAAACTATATATGCAGTCTTGTATTGCAGTACCTCATTTGGTGAAAATGGACCCAAGTTGAAAAAATCCTGTCTAGGTAATTGTTTTGCCCTGATCTTTGTTGTGTTTGGGCTCCCATTTTCAATCAGATAATAGTAGAACAAAAAATTAAGATAAAATACATACAGAATTTCAAATCCACGTGATATTTGTGATTAAAACATTAACACTTTGTATAATTCTTATATTTGACTACACTTTTCTAGAGCTAAAACGTGTGTGCATGAGGTATTGCTGTTGTGTTTAAGTTAATGCAAACTAAAATTACTAGGAGAGGCTTCTGATAAGAAAAAAATTGATATGATCAGGCACCATGGATGGTAATATCATTTGGGACTTTAATGAATAATGCTCCCCAGTCTATTTATAGCTAGTAGCATGTCATTTTTCTTTCTTTCATTTCATACTTCTCAAAGCCTAAAAATAAGTATAATCATTCCCAAACTGTGATAGGCGCACCATTAGCAGTATGCAAGTCACTTCAAAATTATATGTCAGGGGCAGGAAATGCAAGTGATAGTATCTAGAAATCTGCTAAAATCTGTGGCCCTCCTAGTCTAAATTTGTGTCATCTGAGGAAGTTTCCTTGTAAATCTTGATATTGTTTGGTGTTATAAAGTTGAATGCAAAAGATAATTTTGGACAAAACTTTCAAATAACTTTATTGAAGGTTACATTAAAAATACAGAACATGAAAAAGTAGATTCCAAAGAGCAGTAGCACCCATGAAAAGAAAACATCTTTGGCATTGAGGCTAACAGATTGGCAAAGAAGTTTACTAGAGTAGCTTTCTTGATTGTGTGCATTGTCTGCCCATAACAATACTGAGGCTTCCAAGAAACCTTGAAACTTTTAGGCAATAATGAAGAACTCAGTGAAATAAAATACCATGTTGTTTTCACAAAATAGATTGTACCAGTCTTTTTGTTTCTTAGTTAGGCAGAGGCAGTCATTAAAAATTCTTCACCTGGTCTATTTTAATTGAACTGGACAGGATGGGAATTCCAAGAAAATTTGGAATACATATGAAAGAAATAGAAACCTGTCGAAATGAAAAAAGGTATAGGGTTGGTGCAAGCATATTAATGAATGTCTCAAAATTTACTCCTAAGGTATTTAAGTCAAATGAGTGATAATAAAATTCCATGTTAATGCTTTATCAGAAACAACTATTCATTAAGAAGAGGATTAGAGTATCACATAGGGAGGATTTTGCTGTGACTGAATAGAAATAGGGTAAAATCCAGGGTCATGCACTAACAACAATTTCTATTAATACGATGACATGGGACCATAGCACATGCATGCAGATTAATCTTAATTAAGGTAGTATGAGCCACAAATCTAATGTACTTGAAAAAAACTGTGAATTCTTAAAGTTCATTTCCAGGAAAGATAAAGAAGCACTGACGCAATTACTGACCCTTGTTGAGTTTGAATTGGGAATTAAACATACTGTTCTGGTCAGCCATATAAAAGAATTATACATGCACTGAAATAATACGAAGAGGAGTTCCTGAGATAAGAGTGGTATAGAGAGTATAAAAACAAATCTGAAACCACGGCTTTTTTTAGCCCACAAAATGAAAGCTGAGAATGAATAATTATTTTCTATAGAGGAATCTGCAGCTAAAAAGTAGGAAGAGAGAACTACTTAAGCTAAAAGACACGATTGGCAGTACAGAAAAAAATATGTAAATTGTCTGCAAATAAATCTGGGCTTTATATTGAACGTTTTCTGGTTGACAGAATGGCTTTTCAGTAATAATCCCAAAGCCAGAAAAAAATGAGATTAATCATTACATGACAGAATGTGATCATCTGCCCAGTAAACTAATTATATTTCTCACGTCTTTCCTTTCCTTACTCTCTCAGCACAAGGCTCTCAGTTCGGGCCTCTAAACACACTTTCCACTTTCGAGACCCCTAAACTTCCAAGACCCCCAAACTGTCACCACCATCTCAATCCCACCCAGTTATGTTCCATACTACTTCTGCCACAGACCCGGCTCCTCCGAACTTCCCTGGTCACATCCCTCGATGGGGTGAGCAGTTCGTCCCTGTCCTTGGAGCTGCATGAGTGCCAGTCTGTGCTGCTGCCTGGAGTTGTGCTGAGCACATGGTAGAGCAGCTGCTGCCCGGAGAGGGGAGGCACCAGGCAGGCATGTTACCATGAGTCAGCTGCTTTGGGCAGGGCTATTTTGGAAGTATGAGTACTACATCTGCTATCATTGGGGGCTTTCGTAATGTGTTGCCTCAACTGCATTTCATCCATGAACTGATTATGCTACCGAGGTCGTAAAATACATGTTTTTATCAATTAAAGGTAAAATATTGGCAGAAGGGGAAGTTTTTAGAATATAGTTACTCTTCTTTCTAAATAAGTACGATAAGGGTGAATAGAACTATTTGTTCATTTAAGATGCTTTTTTGTGTTACTAGCTTACAAAACTTAGAAACAGAAAAATGGATCAAATAATTCCTCCTTTGTGTAACAATTTAGCAAATGAGTTTGCAGTGGTGGTATCCTGCAACCAGATAGCCTAGTGATGTATCAATTTTTTTTTTTTTAATTTACAGTATGTATTAATACAAGTTATAAACACCAACTTTATTTTTATATACTTTTTTTTTTTAAATCCTAGTAAGTACAAAAAGTTTAAGTATTTTTATGTTTAGAGAAACAAAAAAAACCCTGAATTCTAGTTTGGATACTTTTTTGATAGAAACCATTCAAGCAGCATCTAGCAAATATACCTACTAGTACAGCCTTCTCTTCACTGGCAATGTTAGACATCTCGTGCATTTAGCATGTGTGCATTTGGCTTTGTAATTTTGTCATCTGAAACTGTGCCACAGCGTTACGATTTTTATAGCATTGACACTGCATAAATGATTACTCAAGATAGACACATTTTGTAGAAGGTCTTTAGAAGGTGGATAGGAATTATGGATGCTGTAGATCTGTAGTTTTTCTGTCTACTTTTAAAATCAATGTATGCCAGAAATCCCACCCTTGTCTTCCCAGATCACTTCATTCTTCTGGAATTCAGATCAATGTTTTAACTTCTTCAAAATGTCTTGTAGGGCTGTTACAGTCACTGATCACCCTGTACTATGAGAGAGCCTTGAGCCTTGTAGATGTGTAAGGAAGAAAGAGGACTGTGAGTAAATAAGAAAGTGTAAAAGGAGACGCAAGTATCTGCTAAAGGGCAGGGAGAAGAGGTCATGGCTGGTCTGGATATTTGGTGGCCGGGTGGGGGTGGTGATCAAAACCTTTAATAAGTTGTAGAATTTATTTTTGCCTGGAGTATGTGGGGCAGGACATGATGGAAGTTTCCTTTTCCTTTAGAATTTAATTTTAGAAAATAACACTATGTGAAATGGGTTTTTCTGAGGCCATGAAGTATTTTTGTGACATTTGCTTTTTAATCTTAAAATCCTGTAAACCACCAAAAGCCTGACACTGTGCATCAAGTTACTGTGGATTAACTTCTGTCCATGTACAAATCTCTTAGTTTTTATAATGAGGAAAAATTATTTTTAAATGGACATAGAGGTAAGAACAAGATTAAAACTGGGAGAGGAAAGCATAAAGAAGTAGCTTTGTGATCTTTTCAAATATTTTCTGTTGTGTTGTATAGTATATTTTTCAATTGAAATTTGTCTTGAATCTGGAGCAATAAGTATTTGTTGATTTGTAGTCTGTTTCTGCCTTGTTGAAGCTATTTGCCAGATGTCTGCAGTAGTTACACTAATTAAAATGGCATTGCCTAGTAGAGCTTGCTCTTCCCTCATGCTACTAACTTGAAGATATTTCATTTAAAGGTGTTCATTTTTTACAACACAGTAGTTTTTGCCCCTCTTTCCCCCCCACCCCTTCACTTCCTGCAAGGCATTTTCTTTTCTTTCTTGCACCCCACCCTGATTATTTTAACATTTTGGCAGCCATGTTCTAATATTTCAGCAACACATGTGCTGGGTTCTTTAAATTCACAAATGTTGCTAATCTGAAATGAGAATTTCAGATATTTTTGCAAGCCTATTTCAGCTGAGCTAATTTTATAACAATGTTGTTGAATGAAATGTGCACATAATTTTGTATCAGTTGTGGGTGGATCGCACATATCTTGAATGTTGAGATGAGCTGTGGCAGCCAGATGAAGTATCCACCGCACAGAATTCTATTAAATGTATAATCTTGTTTGTTAAATGATTATGTAGTGAAAAAGTTCACTGCAAATGAACGAGTTCAGACATTTTGACGCAGATTTGTCATTCACGAGATCCCTAGTATCAAAGTATTAAACACAATTTAGCCGTTGTTGCTTAGGTAAGTATATACTTTCCCTGAATTTTAGAAGCAAAAGATCAAGACCACAGAACAGTTGCAATTCAAATCCATTTGTAGTCAGAGCAAAAAGTATATTCCTGTTCTAGAATCCTGCTTGATTTTCTTATATGCTTGTTTCTTATAGTACTTTCTATAAATTTTAAGATGTCATGAAAAATTGATAAAGTGACACTAAAAATTTTGTATTGCTGTTTTGTGGTAGTGTGTTCCTACATGTAATAGTACATATATTTAAAAACTTAAAGGCTTATTAAATATATCAATCAATATTAAGTAGTCTTAAGTTTTTGTAGTAACTGTTGCAATTCAAAACACGTGTCAGGGTAGGCTTGGAGTCGTGGGAATGATGCTGAATGAGAAATACCTAAAGGGTCAGCAATGTGATGCCTTTTGCAGGGGTTTGAGTGAGCTGTGTTGGTTGCTGAGTGCAGGGCCGCTGGGCGAGGGGCTGCCACGGCTGCAGTGCATGTTTCAGATGCTCCCCTCCAGTAGCAGAGTTACGTAATGCAGAGCTAAGAGCAAGAATTTTGAGCATTGTCAGCTGTTACTCAGGACATTTTGGTGTTTCCTTTTGGACAGCTGACCTGCTCTCAAGAGATAATATAAACAATCACTGTAATAAAAATCAAAGTAGCCAGGGAGATTCTGTTGCATAATCTCCTTTTATTTTTAAGGAGATTTTGTTTCCTGAAAATGCCTTTGATTGCGTGTCAGTGCTAAAATTTAAACTGTTTTATGTAGCTGTCACTGGTGGATAATTGCGAACAGGTGGAAGGAGAAGAGGAAAAGATTACAGCATTGTGCTTCGTAGGTTGATGGTGAGATGTGATTTAGCTGAACGGTCCCCTTTTCACACTTCTCAGAGCATGAGAATAGGACATAGTTTCATTCCTCTGAAGGAGACAGGAGACCAGAAGGAAGCGCTTTCGCTTCTTAGTTTTCTTGAGGGGAGCAGCACGCAGGCAGAAGTCCTTGCTGAGTTCCTTGAGCAAGCCAAAGAGCAACAGGTTAAAGCTGGCAGCCTGTTATCTTCGCGGTTTAGCTTTTAGAAATCCCCATAACGTAACGCACTTGAAATAGATGTCGTCATCAGCTCCTGCCCCAAGTACTAAGCCTGACCAAATACATGTGACAGAAGATGGTGGAGTAGAGTGCAGCAGCTATTCATGTGGTAGGAGTGGTTATTGTATTAGGGTATACTTTTTGTTGACAGGCCAGCATGTTTTGAGTTAAAATTCTGCAGCTGTCTCTCTCTCCCCCTCTCTCACTTTGTCTCTGTGGATTTGTACAAATTCCAAGCTCCTCTGCAACAGTCGCACCCTTCTTATTTTGTTCTGACTATATTTCACTGGTTTGTTTTTGTTTTGTTTTTTTCCCAGCAGGAAACGGACAGCAGAGGCGCAGATCCATTCAAGATCTTAGTGTTGCTGGAACAGAGTCCAGTCAGGTAATGTCTTTCTCATCTCTTCTTTGCCTTTCAGTAAAGTCAGCACCAAATCTCTACTTGGGAACTGATGTGGAAATCTTCACCTTTGATGCTTTCATAGAAATGATGGGGAAGCTTGGCAGACTGTAGTGTTGTTTGTATTGCATTGAAATGAGATTCCATGAGGGTAACTATGAATGAGCTCTAGATGAGAAACATTTTCTGTATAGCTTATGCAGTATTTATCATTTTTATGTACACGTGTTTTTCGTGAACAGCCTAATTTGGCTGAGGGCACATGTTACACAGGAAAGCCTTTTCATCTCTCTGTATGTAGAAAATAGTTGTAATTGCTACTTATTGTTTAAAACAGTTATATATAGACTCACTTTCTGCATGAAAATAAAAAGCATGTGCATCAGTATCATAAATGTTATTTAATATCAATCTCTGAATCTTGAATACTAAATTACAGAAATATCTTTCTATTTCTTGTGAAAGGTTTACAGCAGGGTATTGTCACAAAGTTTTGTGTAAAAAAACCCACTATTTCAGAAAGATATTTCATAATAACATAGCTATTTGTCTGGTATTGTAAATGCCATGGTAACAGAAACAGTGGTATGCTACATAATATGCTCCTAGTTTCATTTCAATTTTAAATGAGAAAAGTATAGCTAATGCTTTATTCACATGTGTTTATTTTGTGTTTTCAGTTGCTTCGATAATTCACAGAGGCTATTTGGTCCTTAGTGTGAATTAGCAATTTTGAGATTCCTAGTATTATTTGAACGTGGGATACTGGTGCTTAGCATATTTATCAGGTTAATCAAGTTTCCATATTAAACAACCTACTGCAATAATCTAAAATAGGTGGTAATTCTTGGGGGGGGGGTGTAATTATCAGGGAGATAACCTTTGATTTTTTTTAATTCCATGGAGTATGATAGCCACAGAAATCTCATCAATCCTGTAGGTATTAGTAAATTTACTATGTACATATATTAGAAAATAACAAGTCTGAAATACATTTTAGTGTCTTCAGAGAAGACAGGTTTGTTAGAAATAAATTAGTCTGCAAAATTTAGGAAAGAATTTAGCCTATTCAGTTAATTGTAGAATTATAATTATGCAAGACTTGGGGGAAAAAATTAAGTGACAATACATCAGTTATACCAAATTGTGCTGATTGATGTATGAATATATTTAATTATAGCTTTTGTATTTAAAAGTTTTCATTCTGTTCGTTTTAATGAATGGTTGATATTTCAGATTTTCATCATTTGCTTCATATCTTAATAATTATTATAATAATCTTTCTTTGAAAGCTCGTATGCATGTTCTAACTAAATTGTCGTTGTGAACAGTAGGATACAGAAATTTTGTTTTATGTTTACCTCACCAATTTCTCATGTGGGTCTGTAGAAGTACCAGAGTCACATTTTACTTTCTTGGTTCTGATACTGTACATATTGGAAATGTAAGTGGAAGATTTCCAATTACCTGTTGCTCTCCTGCAGTGTCTTTGGAAACATTATGGTAAAATCTGGAAAACATAATATTTTAACAGGCATGAAAAATGCGGTTTCAAAGACATTTTTGTACTGTCCATATAAACAAATAATGAATTTTTATCCCCTTTTTGATGTGAGGAGAGATAGAAAAGTCCACTGAAACTAATGCTAACTTTTGATGTACCCATGCTTGTATATTAAAAAAAAAAAAGTTTGGAAAACAATGAGGAAACAAAACACAATGTAATTATGGCTAAAACTTAAGATTAATCTTTTATGGGTTTCTATAGCTCTGGACCTCAGTGCCTTGTTTCTTTTACTAAAAATTTTGAACTGCTATCCATATAAGCTATTTACAAGCCAAAGCAGAAAAAAAATCTGACTGGCATAGCTCTGGTCAGTTTATCCAATCTCCCCATATGCACCATACCATATATAGGGTATCCTTTCTAATGTGAAAATCCCCTTCCCCCTCCCTCCCTTCATTGCAAACATCCTTCTTCCCCGCATTCCATTCTCCCTTACACCCACTCTGCAGCACAGCCTTCTTCACCAAGCAGCCATGGCCCTGCGTGCCTCTGCTCCCTCACCCAGGCCGGGAAAGGCCCTATCCCACTCGAAACTGAAGGATTGCCATGGTGCCTCTTTTCTGGCTTTTAACTATTTGACACAGTAAAGCTAATCAGAAATATTTTTATTGAACGTATTTTTCCTGAAAATTGTTGCTGTGTCAATAGAAAATTATTCTAACTACTGGTTTTTAATTTTAATTTTAATTAGGTTTTTCCAATTCAGAATGGAATTTTTCTTAAGGTGAAGGAAAACACTAAGCTTGTATAGAAATACTCAAATATATGTATATATAATATTAAATAATATACACTAAAAATATATACTATATATATATCTAAATATACAGTAAATATTTAATAATACATATACCAAAGTTTGTGTGCTTACCTGAAAGGGGTAGACCTAGACTCTTGTATTCCTGTGTACCTGTTTGTCTGTTTTAATTTAATTTAATTTAATTTAATTGTGTCTTTTATGACTGTATGTCTATTTTATTTCTGTGTGCTCTTAGAAGAATTTTTTGTGTGGCTTGAATGGCTGACAATTACTATGTTTATGTTGTTGAGACACTTACTGCTCTTACTGATGTTCTCAACAGCAGACAGTAATAGTGCTTTGCAGAGGGTTTTACTACTCAGCATCAACAGTTTAGATTGGAAAATTTGCTAGGTCAAAGGTTTTCCATCTTTGGATCAGCTGTTGGAGTCATTTGTTGTTCAGAACACATGTTTAGGTCTGAATTTTCACAGATTTTAGTGCTTGGTGACCTTAGACTGGTCCTTACTCCAAGTGACATGAGCAGCACTGATGCAACTGTTCCTTCTAAAGTCAAATGCTACATTTTCATTTGTTTCTGTCTGTATACTGTGATGCTCTATTAATTTCTCCTTTTTTTTTCTTGCACTGAATTGTTTCTTGTGCCTTTCTATTTCCCTGTACATGCATTTTAGTGTGTCATCTGTCTAGCGCTATTGCTCTTACTTAAACACCTCTGTAACATAGAAACAGATGTGCAGACTCTGAACTGCAACTAATACTATTTTTGGGGACTTGAAGGAACACAGCAAATTGCTATTTACGCTGCATGCAGTCTTTACAAAATTTAATATTTTATACAGATACTGAGAAACATATCTGGTGTAATGACTCGAGATCTGCAGGTTGTGATCAGATGCCCAGTGTGGTATCCATCTCCTTGCCTGTGTATCTTTTATTGGTTTGGTTGTTTTGGTACATCATCTTTCACAGTACTATCATAAATACCAAAACTACCTACTACCTCTTTTAAACATTTTTTTGTTTTGTTCTGGGATTGTTGGTTTTTGGGGGAGAGGGGATGTCGTAACTGTTGCTGGGCCTTCATAACTCTTACAGTTTACTTTGAAGTGAAAAAAATTAATATATTAAAGAAAACCATGTACTGACATGAACAGTTGAGAAGCAAAGTCAGAATGTACGTGCCCACATGCATGCAAGCTAAGTGGGATAATTTGGGTATCTGATATTATACAGATGAATCATTCTGTCCGTGAGATTGTGAAATTTGTCACAGATGCACATTCGGGTTTTTTTATCCCCTTTCACAGCAAGATAAAATTCACAGATGAGATGAGGAAACAGGACTAGTAACAATGATTTCTTTAAATTGTGTTACCCATTTAAATTAAAGTCCGGGGGGATTATTCCTCAGAGCATGCCAGCTTTTCAAGACTGCAAGTCTTTGAGAAATGGAAGCTAAGAATGCCTTGTGGGTTTGACCACCTGGCAAAGATGATTTTAGAGTAACCTGCTAGCAAGTCTGGAGGAAGCAAGGATGAAGGGGTAGCAGAAACTGATTGCTAAAGTACAGACTTTGGTTTACCTGTCAGAGGGGCTGCCGTCCAGGAGGCTTAAAGCATCTCACTCAACACACACTCAAACACTGTAATCTAACCTGTGTTCAGTTTGGGGAACTTCCCTTCAGCTTTGTAGTGCTTTTTAGATACGCTTCAGATGTGATTCCTTCATTTCTATGTCTACTGGATTTCATTTAAATAATGATATCAAGGAAATATTTTTTTGGTTGATGGACAAAAACAATCTGGTAAAGCACTGAGAAGTTACTGTAACCAGAGTATTTCTCAGGTGCCCTTCACTATCCACTATAGATACTCAACAACTCTTTTTCCTTAAAGGACTTAAAAGCTGTTACAAGTGCCTTCTCTATCTTCTGATCTTTTACGTCAGCAGGGTTTGTTTATCATTCATATCTGAGGACACTAAGAGTAAGCTCAGCACCTTAAACCTTACTTAATGTCAACAAAGACTACAACACAAAAGATTTTTCAAAATGTCTGATGCTGTCATCTTGATCGTATCCATCAGATTATTTCTACAGTTTATTGTCCTATTTCTGACTGTTAACATAAAACACAAAATGCTTAATAAACATTACAGAAGAAAGACTATGCATTTGAAATAATGAATCAGTGTGTAGAATCTTGTTATTCTTTGGATCGTTACTTGGCTGAATTCCTGAATTTTGAAACTTAATTTAAAGTAGGATATTTAGAAACAGAGTCATAAAGAAATATAGTTTCTAGTTAATGTGTATTTGAGTGCTTCTTTTGAAAAATGGAGTCATTTAATGAATCATTTCGTTATAAATACACCGTCTTGAAAATAGTTGTATTTTAATAGCATCTGTTCTTTTTACTTCATTTTTTTCTTAGAAACTTGCTGGGGCTTATAGTCTTAAATCCTTTACTGTGTTAATTTAATATCACTGAGGGGGTATGTGAAATAGAAACATATGTATTGTAAATAACATTTCTGGAAAAGCAGCTTAGTAGAATAATGAAGTCTGTATTATGTTTTTGTGCTTTGGTAAACAAAAGGATTGGAGGAGTCAAACAGTACATGAAAAAACATCCTTCAGAATTTTGATTTAGTTCTTAATTTGCTTCATGAGGGAGAATGTACTCATTTTCTGATTGGCGTGCTTCAATTGATTGATCCTTTTTGATTAAGCTCTTTTTTCATGTTTTCTGAAGATTAATCACATAACCTCTGAGTTAACAAAAGAACCTGAAGAAAAGTGTAGATTAATACACAGTAGTCTAGTGCAGCTACTAAACTATATTCCTTTAATTGAATGTAGTTCCATTCACTTATTAAACATTGGAAACAAACTTTATTTCTTCCCTATGGAGCTGCTAGATTTCACTGAATTGATGGTGTGAAAATTACTGGACATATTGTCATGATTTCCTATAAAGATCTTGAACACATTGTTCAGCATTGCTTTTTATTATGCTGAATAGCAAAATTGTAACAATTTCTTTTACACAGTAAATGAGAAGAAATGGGGATGAAATTATCCCTGCAATGCATGTAAAATTGACCAAACCATTAGGAGAGCATTCAGGGTAAAAGCTTGGGGAGGGAGGGCATTTTGGAGGATTATAGATTCAGATTTCTTCAATTTTCTTTTTCTTTGTAATGAACTTCTCAAAAGATCTTCTGTTAACTTGTCGTTTTATTTTGTCATTTCAGGAGAGTAGAAACAGCAGTAGATCATCTAGTCCTAGTGTGAGAATGATCACTACCTCGGGACCAACCTCTGAAAAGCCAACACGTAATCCATGGACACCGGATGATGCAGGTAATCCTGTGTTCATTACTTAATTTTTTTGCCTGTAAAAAAATTGAAATATTTATTTGATTGTGGTGTGGGGTATGTGCTCAGACATAAATAAAAGTAAGCAATGAAGATCATGATTCTTTTAAGTTCTGCTTAAGTCCAGTCGTTACATTACTGCCTTGTTCTTCACATACGCTTTAAGAATGCTTTTTTATAGATTGTTAAGTTACATGAATTTATAAGCATTTTGCTTTTAAGAAAGTACTGTACATTGCAGCGGTAGTAGTATTTAATGAAGATTGTTAGCACTGGTTTTTTACTATGGTGTGGTTTTGGGATATTAGGGGAATAGATATCTTGGAACATTTTAGTCCATCTTTATTTTGAATGCACATTTAAAGATTTCATTCCCTGATATCTGGAATTTGTTATGTAGGTGAGTATCAGCTGGAGTAGGTTGCTTCTGTCTATCATCTCTGTTGTAATTTTGCTTATGCAGAATGTACATGTGCACACCAAATTACTGGTTTTAAATGAGCTAACATGTGTCTGCAGAAACATTGTAAATACTTCTACTGTAGCGTCACTGTTCTTTTGTTATGAAATAGGATTAAGAATGAAGATAATTGAATAGTTCAATTTGATTTTAAAAGTCATTCAGTCAAACTGCATTCTGTTATGATTGTTACCAGTACGAGACTGCAGGAAAACAATGGATCCCCACAAATTCCTTCTTAGAATATAAATAAAAATTACATTTTTGTTACAGAAATGTACCTGTTGAATCTTAAACTTTGTCTCAAGATGGTACTTCACAGTGCCTCAAATCCTGTAATCTTTTTCTTGTGATCCTTTTCATCTGGATGACCAGACTCTTTCTGTAACGAACTGCAAAATGGAAACTCATGTGGTGACTGACTCTTGCACAGGCACATATATATGTATACCTAAATATGTATGTATATTTGCACACTTGTATTTTACCAAATGAAAGGTGATTATGTAAGATGAACTTTTTTTTTTCCCCATGTTAGTGGGAGGACAACACACTCTTGTGTTTCACTTCTCTGTTTTCCTCTTTCTGTCCTTTGTTGCTTTGCCTGACCACAGTCAGTGCTTGTCGCTCCTAACTTCCCCAAGCCCTTGCCCACTGCTACTGCCCGCCCTGTGCCTTCTCGTGCAGCATTGATCCCGAGCTGCTTTAGGCAGCGAGCGCTAACGGAATTGCTGCCTCACATTGGAAGCAAGCTCGTACACAGTCAATAGTTCATTGGGAACTGAAAATTGCAAATCATAAGCCAGTGCAACAAAAGTTTGTGCTAAGTTTTTGGTCTTGATTGCAGCACAGCACTGGAGCTAAAAGTCAGGTCTGTTTTCTGGCCCACAGAAATCACTCACCTTATACTCGGGTAAATACAGAATGTGCCATATGTATATTTTTTCTTGCTAGGTTTATGTAGGCCACACACAAAGAATTGTTCAAATTTCTAAAGAGAGAAGTAATTTTGGTTTTCTGTAAAAGATGCTGCGTTTTTAATTTAATGAAGCAATGTTAAAACAAGGATGCAGCCGAATCTGGTCAATCAAGAAAAATTTGCAGTTCTGTGACATGGTGCTGAAACACTCGGGAATGTCATCTGAAGTGTTTACATGTATTGATGTATTTCTGAAGCATTGCAATGATTCCTTCATTGTAGCAGTATTCATATATGGCAATAGTCTAATGTAGGGGAGAACTTCTCATGTTGATTGCATTTAAGATAACGTGGTGATTAAGCCTCTGGTTTTAGGGTTGTTTTCTTTTTCTTTTTTATTTTTACCACCTTCCAGTTTCCTTACAAGCATACACTTAACCACTTTTTCTCCATTCCCACCCTCTTATTTCTGTTTCTTTTGAAGCTGCTCTTGGAAATAGCATAGTCTTTGAGGGCAACACCTTAGTTTCTCTACCACGACTACTCTGTGGCAGGTGCTTTTGGGGTATGGGTAAGCAGCCCCTTTTTTTTCCCACCTACCCTCCTCCATATAATCCTTTAGTAGCAATTATACGGCTGTAAAATCAGTAGTTTCTCCATGTGTCTTTACTCCTGTGTCTCTTAAAGCTTAACAGTGACCTTGTGATCCCCAGATTGTGGGCTACCAAAAGATTTCAGGAACATATTAAATCTGGAATGAAAGCTCTAGAGAAATCCAGAGTAACTGCAGTGTTAGAAGAGAGCAGCCATGCCCAGGAGACAGATTGGTTGTTGGGTTCCTTGCTACCTACAAAGTATCTATACGGAGCACAGAAGATGCCCTAGAGCATGTTGTGAGGAAGATACTTAGAGACCTCACTGGGAGCAGGTTTCAAAACTGAGCAGGAGGTTGTGCTTATTTTATTTTGGCAGAGCTGATTTGCACAGCTTCTAATTTTAAAGTCATTAGATGCATGGGCTGGCTGGCTAATCCTTCATAAACAAGAATGAAATGGCAATTTTTTTATAAACAGAAGTGATTGCAAACTGTACATAAATAGTATTTTTAAAATCTGTGTGCTGTTACATGGCTTCTAGAAATGTAGGTTGATAACCATTTTTATTTCTTCTTGATGTGATAGACCATACTTTTGATGTTCTTAACTATCAGAAAAACAAAATGATTCATCTGCCTTGGGATTGGAACGCTGCTATTTCCATCTGCCTATCCACATTCAAATTGTGTATTGTGAAATTACTTAGAATTCTTGTTTTTGTCCTGTAAGAATAGAATTAACTCTTGAAAATACATTAAAGTTTTCTTGGTATTGTTACAGAGACCAATGGGTCAGATAACTCCATCCCAATGGCATATCTCACATTAGATCATCAGTTACAGGTAATAAATATACACTTCATTAGATTCTCAAGTTTGCATTTTATTCTAATGTGTGACTTTGGGGCTGCAAAATATAGTGCCACATATTTACCTGGTTTTATGGTCTGTCTAATTTTTGACCAAGGCTAAAAAAAATATATTATGTAATCTGAGATTGGTTGACTCAGGTTTGATCAAGCTATTAAAAACAAGCCCTGGGAAACATGATCCCTAAAACGAAATGTAAGCTGAGTTTAACTGTCAAAATAAGACATTATTTGCTTGAGTGTTACTGAATCAAATTGTTGTATATACTTTATTTTTTGTGTGTAGGGTTAAACACTGCTTTGATTTTTGTGGCAAGTGTCAGACTAAAAACTTCAGATTTAAGTAAACTTTGACATCGGTGCAGTAATATTTTCCAGGGCATGGTTTAACACTTATTTTTAAAAGCTTACTGGTTTTTAAAAGACTGTTATAAATACACTGCAGAGACATTCTAACACACTATTTACTAAGATATCAGTTCATTAGTCTTTAACATGTCTGATTTATTTTCAGCCTCTAGCACCATGCCCAAACTCCAAAGAATCTATGGCTGTGTTTGAACAGCACTGCAAAATGGCACAAGAATATATGAAAGTTCAGACAGAAATCGCATTGCTGTTGCAGAGGAAGTAAGTGAAATGTGTTGTTTTGTGTTCTTCTATGTGTTTCCTTTACACAAAGTCTGTGTATAATAAAAATACATAATAAAAAGTAAATAATAGTCACTGTGACTATTATTTCTGGCTTTATGAAGTAACATTTCATAGGGCATAATTATTTTCCAACCTTAAATCAAAAATACTGAGCTGCTCAGTACAGATAAAATATTTAGAGCTGGTAATTGAAAGTTCTAATCAATATCAAGACTATTCTTCTGGACAAGTCCTACATAAGGTCGTGGCAAATCTCTGTGTGGAACAAACTGGTAATGTTTGTTTCATCTCAAATGAAAGACCTGGACTGTTAAAGAACCTTGGAATTTTATTTGCAACCCTGTCTATTAAAATATTTTCAATTGTAATTTGTAGATAATCGTTTAGTTAACAGATTAAAGAACTTTGAGTAATATGTCAGTGTTACTCATTTTGCAGCTAGTTTTAATTGTATATCTGACTTTTGTCAAGCACTGCATTTTCAACAATATTATCAATACTCATATTATATTTTTCTACTGTGGGTTTAAGACCTAATACTTAAAAGCTGTTATGTACCTTCTCCTTGTGCGCTGGAAATAAACTCTTTCCTCTTGCATTGTTTGCACATATAAGTAAAGCAGCTGCACATATTGTGGTATTAGGTCAAAA
Organism: Edolisoma coerulescens; assembly: GCA_013397115.1. Taxonomy (NCBI): domain Eukaryota; kingdom Metazoa; phylum Chordata; class Aves; order Passeriformes; family Campephagidae; genus Edolisoma; species Edolisoma coerulescens. The sequence goes on from VWZW01005798.1 coordinate 355,710, forward strand.
ATTATTGCTGATTCAGAATTTGAGTTCGTAACAAGTTTTGTTGTGCTATGTTTCCTGATGCTGGGGACCAGTTCAGAGAGGTCATAGTCGCACACTAGACCAAATAATCAGCTTGTTACCCACCAGTGTCTGAGCCACTGCAGGCAAGCAGCTGTTAATAGGGAGCTTGCCTTGGTGTTTGTGGATTAGTTAATGAGAAAAGTGTGTGTGTAAATCTTTTGTACAGTAAAATAGCATACAGAATGGGGGGAAAACATTAAGATTGAGCTCGTATCACATATGCACTTTGGGCTTAGTATTCTGAGAACGATTTGGTTTTTTCATATGTAAATAGAATTTTTAGATTTGATGAGGAGATAATGAAGCTAAAGATAATACCTTAATTTTATTTATGTTGTCCCTAAGGGTCAGTAAATTATTTTAAATATATTTGTTTTAAAACTGTTAATTCTCTACTTTTAGATTCCTACAGGTTTTTTTTCTAGGAAGTTTGTATTCACATTTCTTCCAAACTGTTTTTTCTTAGTCAGGATGTAATTGTCTGTAGGCGTTAAAACAAAAAATGATGTGATGGATGAATTTAGTGCTGGTTAAGGTACTTGTTAGTTCAACCCTCATACAATTATTAAGTTTTATTTAACTGTAATTAAAAACCGTATGGCAACAATTAATTAACATGAACTTTCTCCTTTGCTGTTTTGTTGCAGAAATATTGCTGGCAGCTTGCCTTCTTATCACCTCATAACAAAATAGTAAAACAAACTGCTACATCAGTTTTGCAGAATAAATTATAGCAAGATTATCACTGTGTTTGGGCCTCTAAAATCTTTGCTAGAAAAGCATATTGAACACTTATGGCATAAATAATGTGAAATGCCAGTTACAGAAGTAATTTCCTTGATTCTACTTTTCCACTGCTTTAATAAGTTCAAGTCCAGATAGAAAATAGCACTTCACTAAAAAGTTACAAAAATTACTGCAATTTTGTATTTCAAGTTGCCTTTTAGAGATTGAAAATGTACATATAGATACCTAAAATTGGAGTTGAATATATTTATGAAATTTGGTGTGGCTCCTTAGATATTTTACTGTGACCTGTAAAACTACATCTGAAAGACATTATCTGAAGGACAGTTTTAGAGACTGAGGCTCTGTCTTTCAGCTATTTTAAAGTTTAAATGTGGATTTGATTTGGAAGGGAATTTTTCCCCAGACTACATTAAAGAATAACATTTCTTTTGTCAACTTCTTTTAAACAAAATATCACCAGCTGTGAGTTCAGATTGATAACCAAATACTGATTTGAAACATATGAAGTCATCTACACACAAATAGAAATAGAATATAAATGACAACGGCTTTTTTTTTTTTAATTTCAGACAAGAACTAATAGCAGAACTGGACCAGGATGAAAAAGACCAGCAAAACACATCCCGTCTGGTACAGGAACATAAAAAGCTGTTAGATGAAAACAAAAGTCTCTCAACATACTACCAGCAATGCAAAAAACAATTAGAGGTCATCAGAAATCAGCAACAGAAACGGCCAGGCACATCATGATTTCCTGGGACCTTTCAAATGAAAAATATGCACAGAAAAGACTGACTTTTTTTTTTTTATTGTTATTATTATCCCTTATTATGACAGCTCATGAGTGTTAGCTTCTTGGTGTGGTCTGTACTTGTCTGCTACACTTAACATCATTTAATTTTCTTTTTCCTAGGTGGACATCCAGTTCAACAGGTTAATTGAATAGGGTGAAAAAACAGTGACTTGAATTAACCAATAGCCCTCAATTTAAAGCAAGAAGAGTGGCTGTTTGCATGCTCCTTGTGTGAAGGCTAGCCTAACAAGTGTTGAGGAGGCTGCTAAATTGTGAGACCTTATTTTTAGTTTTTGGTGTTACCTCAGTAAGAGCAAAAAAAAAAAACTTTCCTGTTTAAGAATGGTTTTGTTCCAGTGTCTCATCTCAAACTATTATTATGATGATTATTTTCATAATAAACTGAAACATGCACCAAGCTGCGGAGGCGATGGTGGCTGACCAGAGTAATTCATGATGCATTAGTGATGCCTTTTACCTGTAGACATAGTGTATTTTTTCCACATGCAAAATGGTAGGCAAACTGATGCCAGCATTCTTGGTTCAGTGCTTGATAGCCCTGCATTTTGACTAATATATTTCTTGTAATCTTGCATAGGTGGGGTATTTGAAGTAAAAGGCTGTATTTTGTTTACTTTCTTGGTGTGAATGACATGCAGTTTCATTTAAATACTGGGCAAAAGTTAGGAAGGTGATCACTGGACAGAGTTGGTCCTTTGTATAAAAGAGAAGTAATCAAAAATATGTAAAAGCATGTTTTAAACCTTTAAAACTTTTGTCCCTGTAGCATCTTTGGAAGGAAATTCAGAAAGAAAATTAATACAGAACTTGAAATACTTGCTCCCTTTATGTTTTAGCTCCCTTATTGATTTTGTTTTAGGAGGTTTTTTTCTTACAACTTATTTGGTGAAAAGCATTTACCATAAATGTAAATAAGTTTGTTTTAGATAGGGTAGGGAAAGAAGAGTTTGGGGAAATGAATTTATTTTAAATAGCAAATTATAAAATGGAGTTGAGTATGCAAATAGTGGAAACTATTAAGAAAATGAGGGAAGTGGCTTAGATCTCCATCAGGAATCTCAGTTATTCCACTCATTCAAACATAGCTCAAAGGAAGTTCATCACAGAATGCCTGCTGCCTTTGTGACTGAAGAATTGCATTTAATGAACTCGAGTGGAATATATAATGCTCAGTGTCATTATTTACCATTATTACATAGGAGAAAATAATTACTTGTTTACATTGCAGATTGATTATTTGGATTATGAATTAACTTTTAACTGGTACAAAAATGAGGCACTTCTAAATATAATGATAAATTACTCCTTACATACTTACATAAGTTCTTGACGTACTCAGTTACAGGCAGGGTTTTAATAACATTTGTTTGCAAAAGAAAAATAGGAAATTGAAGTTTAGCTGCTGAGCCCTATAAATAAAAGAGAAGTAACTGAAATTTCAAATACACTTATTTCAAATGAATGGTTATTCATAAAAGCCCATGAGCAGAACTTGGAAAAACCTTAAGGGGAAAAACCTTATGCTATTTTCTCTTTCCCTTCCTGCCTACTTGATAAAAACCATTAATACTGTTGTGCTTATCTGTGAACAGCAAAGATGATGAACAACTTACTGAACATCCTGTCTTGAAAATAAATCTATTGTTGGCAAACCTTTGGGAGTTAGAAAACCTTTCCCTCGTTTTATTTAAATAAAGGAAGGGTTCTCATTCCAAAAACCTTAACAGATAATTTGATTAGTTAGCTGAAACTGATATTGGGATCAACTTAAGGGCACGCATATTTATAGCAAAATGTAATTGGGGGAGAAAATAACTCTAGTATTAGGAATAGCACAAGTTATCCAAAGCATTGCTGTTCACATACATCTGTCTATCTACCAAAATGGTGACACTCAGTGATCAGCAGCTTACTTAACATATGCTGAAGCATTAAGTAGAGCAGCATAAATACTAATGCTCACCTTCAGAGGCATTGATAGTTACATACACAAAATCATTTCCCAGGACAGTTTTTACATTTTGCTATGTAGTGAAAAGAGATATGCTTAAGGTAAATCAGTGTTGTATGTGAAAAGTCACTTCATGGCAAGGTTTGAATAATGAAAGAGATTGCAGTGATAAATTAATGGTACGCAATGCAAAAGTAATTTCTAGCAGTTGCTTATGATTTTTCAGGGTTTACATTAAAAAGGGTCTCGGATTATAAGATAAGTGCTGTGCTACCTTGCACTGTTGGCTTCAATCAGTAGTTTGGTTTTATCGCCCTAGTAATTTTCAAAGGGAATTTGGAGTTTGACCTTTTGCCTTCAAATTGCCCCTTTCTTAATTCCACCAAAAATTTAAAAAATACTTGCCCGGATTTCTCACTGAGGTTTTCCACATGACAAAATTTGTTTGTCATAAAAAAACCTGTAAGAGTAAAACACAACAGTTTGGGCTCAGAAGAGTTTAACAGCTTAACTTTCAGTGACGTTTATTGTTTTCATAAGGCTCTTGTTTTAAAGTTGTTTACAAATGTACTTTTATTTTTCTGTTAAACTATTTGGACTGTTCAGGAACTTTTTTCATGTACTCTGCTGTCCAGTTAAAGCTGTTCCTCTAATAATGGAGATGAAACATCTAGTTTTGGCTGGGCACTGCCTTCTCAGAAAAGGTAACAGGCTCTGCTTTTTGTTACAGTCTGTGTTCTGTAAGATATTGTGTAATTGAAGTATGCTTCTGTATACTATGCAGTTCTTCCAAAAATGCTTTTTTAGGCTTTTTGGTTTGTTATTTTTCTGATCGGGAGTTGAAGATTGTAATTCAAAACTTGTACATAAAACAGTGAATGATTTCGTATGATTCAGGAATGAGCAGTGTGGCTTTCTGTTACAGGGTTTTACTGCTTTGTCAGGAATCTAATTAATAAAAGCTGAGAGACTTCCACAAACATGTAGTTATGCCCCAACGCTTGCCAGAGCATCCGTGATCTCTCATGGAATCCCACACTGGGTGGAAGATAATCATCGTGCAGTTGTTCCCACTGCCGAAAAAAATTCTTCTGCTATGAGCTCGTCCCTTCCTGTATGCAGAACTCGGGTGTAGGATGAATAGTCTTACTCATAACTGAGAGTAAAGATATTTTAAGAATGCCACATCTTCCCTGTGGATGTTCTGCAAAGAGATAAGTGCTTGTCTTCTGTTGTTAAGTTCAGAAAACTTCCATTCCCTAGAACTTGTCTGTTTTGTTCATAATGAATGTTGCAGCTTGAGAGGTTCCATTGTGATACCAGAGACAGAGACAGCCCCCATAAGTGTCTCATTGCCTGTGAAGAACACAAAATTGTGCTTCAGATTTGTTCTGAAGTGTTCTGAACAACTTGACCCTTTCAGGTGCCTTGCTGTAACTTGCAGGGAAAGTGTAAAAGAACAAGGGAAAAGAAAAAAGGTGTGGCACACCCAATCCCTCAGAATACAGATATCCCTGGTGAACTGGTTGATGAGGAGGATCTTAGGAAAGTAAACCCGTGTAGATGTATATGCAAATATAAACACAGTGTTATGTACTCACATGTTCTTACCTACCTGAAAGGAGGGTGGAGCCAGGTGGGGGGTCAGCCTCTGCTCACAGGCAACCACAGGACAAGTGGACACAGTCTAAAGATACACCAGGGGAGGTTTATGTTGGACATTAGGAGGAATTTTTTCACAGAAAGGGTGATTAGACATTGGAGTGGGCTGCCCAGGGAGGTGGTGGAGTCACTGTCCCTGAAGATGCCTAAGGAAAGACTGAACATGGCATTTAGTGCCATGGTCTGATTGACATGGTGGTGGTCAGTCATAGGTTGGACTTGATGATCTCAGAGGTCTTTTCCAACCTCATCAATTCTGTGATTCTGTAGAGAGTTGCATGTATCAAATCAGAATTGATAGATGTCTTTTTTTTTTTTTTCTCAAATCAGAGCTTTCTTTAGTTTTTTATTTACTTCAGTAATGTCACTAGATGGGTGATACTCTATGCCTGTGAAGATCAGGTTCTGTAGAGGCTGATAAATACAGGTGTGTTGAGTGCATCAGTTGTTTTCTGTGCCCCTGTAGCAGGGACAATTCTTGCAGGGACAGTTCACATCTCCCACTGAACTTGGAGAGATTTGCTACAAATGTTTTAACTTTGAACCTACATGTGGTCATGGAGTAGTACTTAATGAAAGAGCAAAACCGAATTTAGACTATGTAGTTTTAATTTTTAATTATTAATAAAATACTGTCTTCAAATATTTAGAGCACTGCTAATCTTAGGGCTTTAACCTAAACAAGCATTAATGAAGAAAATACTTTTATTCATAGCTGTGTGCTTTACACTAAGTAGCTAAAAATTTGAGATACTCCAAAGGATACAACAGGCTTGTGTCTGCTTAATTCCACATAGTTTGTCAGTACTCCCCTTCTAACTTAAATAAAGGCAGCCATGCACTTGGGAACCGTTTCTTTTCACAGATGGATGGGGAGGAGCACATCATAGAATCACAGAATCGTTAAGGTTGGAAAAGACCTGGTGGACAACAAGCTGTCCGTGAGCCAGCAGTGCCCTTGTGGCCAAGAAGGCACATGGTGTCCTGGGGTGCATTAGAAAAAGCATTGCAGGTTTAGGGAAGTGATTCTTCCTCTGTACTCAGTCCTGGTGAGGCCACATCTGGAGTGCTTGTCCAGTTCTGGGCTCCTCAGTAGAAAAGAGACATGGAGCTCCTGGAGCAGGTCCAGTGGAGAGCAATGAAGATGATGATGGGACTGGAGCATCTCTCTCATGAGGAAAGGCTGAGGGAGCTGGGCCTGTTTAGCCTGGCGAAGAGGTGATGTGAGAATGGATCTCATCAATGTCTATCGTTATCTGAAGGGAGGGTGCCAGAGGATGTTTCCAGGCTCTTCTTGGGGGTGCCAAGCAATAGGACAGGAGGCAGTGGGCAGAAACTGATGCACAGGAAGTTCCACCTGAACATGAGGAAGAACTTTACTGTGCAGGTGACTGAGCACTGGAACAGATTGCCCAGAGAAACTGTGGAGTCTCCTTCACTGGAGATACTCAAAAGATGTTTGGACACAATCATGAGTAGCATGGTCTAGGAGACCTTTGGAGGTTAGACCAGGTGCCCCACTGTTGTCCCTTCCAACCTTACCTATTCTGTGAATCCGTTAACACTGATGTACAGCCTGGTGGAAATGCAATGGTCTTCTCTTTTCCTGGTCATGCTTCTCCCTCCCACTGATACTGAACAGGAAAAGCGATGAAGCAACTGCATATAGACTTCTCTCCTGTTTTAATTAGGCAAAGGACCAAGTGGTGACTTGCATTCATATAACCTATGAGCTTAGCATGTGCAATGGAACAAAATCTTAGTTTATACCAGAAAATCAGAAAAAATTTCCTAGCTGTAGGCAGCTTGAAGATTATATAATCTTTATATTTCCTCTGTTCAGAGAGTGGTGAGGCACTGGAGAAGATTGCCCAGGGAAGTTGTGGATGCCCCATTCCTGGCAGTGTTCAAGGCCAGGCTGGATGGAGCTCTGAGCAACCTGGTCTAGTCAAAGGTGTCCCTGCTTGTGGCAAGGGGTTTGAAACTTGATCTTTAAAGCCTCTTTCAACCCAAACCATTCTATGATGAGCTGGATATGCCTAAGAGCTCTATTTGGCTCTGTTCCTCTTCTTTCTCATGAGTAGCAGTGTGGACTTCACAACTGTGGCCACCTTTGAGTGATCTGCAAAGCCACATGACTGACCTGGTAACTCCTGCAATGTGAAAAGAGGGGTGGCCAGAAAGGTGCTTAAGAAAAGGAGGTGAACCCTTCATGCAGCTTTGCTGCTGTATCTATACAGTAGATACTTTAGACTACTCAGATGCCCTTCCAAAAACAGGCAAAGTTACAAAGATTAGGCTAAAAGAGGGAATAAATCATCCTATCATTTGGGAATATCCATATTTGCGAAGCCACCACTGTGGAAGTATTCCTGTGAGCATTTTTGTTCTCCAAGGTCCCAGGGGAGCCTGCCTCTGCCTGTCACTGGAGGTCTCCCTGAACAGATGTCTCCAAAAAGTTAAACCTGTGAATCAGATTCTTATTCAAGTTTCTTACATCACCTTCATCACTAGCAAATGAGGAAGGGCACAGCTGGGAATTGTTCATGAGGGAGGAGGTGTAGCTAATTTAGCTCATCCTCTGAGGGCTGCGGGGCTGTCGGGAAACAAACTGCTTCTGTCAGGGAAGTGCTTGGATGGGACCTCAGAAGAAGAGTCAGCACCAGGAGCCGTTTTGGTCAGTGCAGCTGTGCTTTGCACCAGAGCACAGTGCCGTGGCTGAGGTTACAGGGCTGGTGGTGAGAGCAGGGCTGCTGCTTTCCATCAGCAGCCTTTAGCCACTGCTCTGAGTGTCCTTGAGTGCTGGCAGACACCAAAGCTACTGTGAAGTGTGAGATTTATAGTGATAATTTTATGCTTATCTAAAACCCTTGTTCCAAAGAGATGGCTGAGGAGGGATTTGGTTTATTTGTTTTGGGGAAGAAAAAAAAAATTGAGGTGAGGATCATTGTGTGCGCTGTATCCCACATCTCAGGATCAGGGAAGTATGCCTGTAGCCTTGGCACAAGCCCTTCTCTGAGTGTGCTACCAAGGGAACCATGTGGTGAAACAAGTGGTGAAGGCTTTCGTGGATGCTTCCCTGAATGCTCTTGAGTTCTCCGACCTGAAAGGAAAAAGAGGAAAAAGCCTTAACAACACAGCTGGGGAGTTGAATGTGTCTGGTTTATTGATAATTTTGCATATTATTCCATGATCCCCCCCAAAAAGTGCTAGAGGTCAAACTGAGTATTCCATCTCAGCTGCTTTAATTCAGTGGGATTAGGACCATGTAACCTGCACCTCCTTGGCAAACCTCAGCTTTCACCTGGCCTTCACAGCTGAATTTCCCCTCCATAAAGCAGAACTTTTTATCCAAATGTTCCTGGAGCAGGACCTCAGGTACAGAAGTTGGTATCTTTTTAATAAAATCCTATTGTGGTAAATCACAAAAGGTGCAAAAAGTGATGAACATTAAGAATCTAACTTGGTTTTAATTGTCTGAAAACTCAGATTTTGGTGATTTTTTTTTTTCCTTCCCTGGTGCCCAGTCTCAGAGCAAGAAAAGATGCAAATATAACCAATTGCACACAGCTTTTCTGTACTCTATCCAGCTCCTAGAAGTTTAGACTCTGTCAGTGAGGTTCAGTTAGGGGTCTGGAGCGCAAGTCTTATGAGGAACAGCTGAAGGAACTGGGGTTGTTTAGCCTGGAGAAAAGGATGCTCATGGGGAACCTTATTGTTCTCTACAGTTCCCTGAAAAGGAGGGTGTAGCCAGGTGAGTTTCAGCCTCTTTTCCCAAGTAACAAGAGGAAACTCCCTCAAGTTTTGCCAGGGGAGGTTTAGATTGGAAATTTCTTCACCAAGAGGGTTGTCAAGCATTAGAACAGGCTGCCCAGACAAGTGGCTGAGTCCCCATCCCTGAAGGTATTTAAAAGCTGTGTAGATGTGGCACTTCGGGACATGGCTTAATGTTGGACTTGGCAGTGCTGGGTTAATGACTGATCTTTGACATCTTTTCCAATTTAAATGATTCTATGATTCTGTGATTCTACGTACAGAGTATAGATAGTTGCTAAAGAAAGTAATAAAATACAATTTTAAAGAAGATGGTTCTGGGAAGGTTTAGCCCTTACTTTATTTATTTGGGGGCAGATTTCAAAGTAAGTGAGTCATTTTTGGAATATCTTTATCCAGGAGAACAGCACATTGATGGCAGTAACAGTACATACAAGAGTAGGAAGAGGCTATGTTCTTCCCCATTTCTCAGGAAAGTCTTGTTAGTATCACAGCAGCAGCTGCAATGACAGAATTTCTTGTGAATGTTTTATAGTGATCAGTACCTTCCTGCTTAATGTTTCTTCATTTCTATTGGCTTCTTGCACCACAAGACAGCATTTCTCACAATTTCTTATTCCCTCCCTACCAAAGAAAACATAATAGAATAAATTGAATCCATTAATTAATATTAATAAATACTAATTAAATTAATAAATTAAATCTATTAATTAATATTTAAGAAATCTGACTTTTGAAACACTTGTTAAAACAAAAGAACTGCCCATACTAGCAGTGTAATACAATATTATCTGCAGCAGCCCTTTGTTAGCCAGTGCTGCTGTGTCCCAAGAGCCCTATTTGCTTGCAGGATGAATGAACCGAATATTTTTAAGTGTGCTTGAAAGAAGTTTAAAAGTGCTGACTTATCATGTTCTGGTTCAGTGTCCCTCCTGCTGTGTAATGGACAACTGTGCAGTAGCTCTAAAAAAACCCCTTAAATACAGAAGCATTCAGGCGAGGCATTTATTCATCTGTATTCAAGCCACCACAGCAGCACGCTACATTGTGAAGTTTTTGCAAGATCATCACAACAGATTTCTCAAACCTCAATGCTATTGACTCCATCGTCTGCTCTGTGGTCCAGCCCGAGCACGTCAAGAGAAGAAAAGTGGCCACCTCCTTGAGTCAGTCAAAAATTCAATGCAACATCAGTGTTATTGTAGTCAGTAGCATAAAATATTGCTGTACAGTACAGCAGTGAATTGCAGGCAATGCTGTTCCCTTATTAACTTGGCATAAATTCAAATCCCTTAAGAATTAGATGATGAACACTAAGCACTTTGAGCCCTCCTGAACATTTATGATTCAGTGGCTGGTATTTACTTGGACTGATATTCCCCGTGATATCTGCTCAGATCTGATCGTTGTTCTGTGAGTGATGATAATGCACTAATGCCGGCTCCTCTTTCTTTCAGGCACAGCAGAGGTCAAAAATTTTCAACATGACTGTAAGTAAGCTGTGACTCTGGGGATCTTTTTTGTTTTGTTCTGAAGAGATGTGGGAAAGAAAACTACAGTTTATTTACAACAGCTGAGGGGGATTCTCAGGGTTGGAAAGCCTACCCCAGTGTATCAGGGCAGCAGTGAATGGAAGATGTCCCTGCTGCTGTGAGCTTAAAGATACTTCATAAGCTTCTTCATAACAAGGATCAGATTGTAGAGGGATGGTGCTGTCTCTACTCAGTATGTGGCTATTCTTCCCATACCAACCATCTTCCCAGAGCTCAACCTTGGAGTAGGTAACTGGAGGGCTGGTAGGAGTATTCACAAAGACACTTCCTCCCACTTGCTTCACAGGCAAGGGAGACACATACTCCTCTGCAGTAGATCAAGCTGTGAGCCTAATTCAGGGTCCTGAAATGGATGGTGCAGAACACAGGTCTCTCTGCCTTACAAGTGAGGCCGCAGGTTGATACCGGAGAGATTACTTTCAGACGCCTTTAGCATTTGTGAATACCACATGAACTCCCCAGTCGTCAGTATCTGCCAGTGAGGAAAATCAGAGATGATACCTATACTCATTTTGACCCATCTGTTGTGTTTCTGCTGCTGAACATTATTTTGGACTTTAAAATCTTTTAACAGCCAAATATATAATTGACTAGCATTTCTCATAGTATGAGTGCATAGCATAACTTGCCCTGTTATTTGGACCAAGGCTAATGTTTGATGTATAATAGCTACTTCTATCTAATTACTCCTAAAATTAGTATTATCAAGAGCAGCACAGGCCATGTGTACCCTTTGTGTGTCTGCAGGCAGGCTGCAGGAGGACCTGTGACATGCAGAGGAGTCTCGGAGTCACCACAACTCTTCGCCTCAAAGAGCAGCAGGGTTGTTAACTCATGGCAGTGATTTTGCAAGGTTTATGCCTACAATCCAGGCTAATGTTGCTAATTCACTCTGTGGTTGCCACTCAGCAGACAAATTAATGGCGTGAGTCATTGTCAACTCCTACTAAATAAACCAGTGAACTAGAGATGAAAGGCTCTGTATCCAAGTTGTTTTCATTAATTGCACTGTGGAGCAAGGGTAGATTTAATTTCAAGGACGGGAATATTGACCTCAATTCCTTTTCCTTAATTGAGTGTGGAGAAACAAGAGGCGTAAGCAAGGGAAGCAGAGAACAAGGACATGGGTCATTAGCACTGTCATCTGGTCTCACAGGCAGCAGTGCCTTGTAAAAAATCTCATTGCAGCAACCAGGAGTCAAAAGCTTGTTTGGCAATGCACAGAGCATAAGTAATAAGGAAATTTACATTGGTGATTGAATTTTCACCGTTTAGATGTACAAGTCTCAGCACAGGCTTATAACGATAAACAGGTAACTAGAGCCCATCTTGCAATGATTCATAGGGTAAAAACACCAGCAAAGTCCTGCAGAACCGTCTCCATGGGTGATGCTGGCTCCATGAGAAGCCTTTAAGGGGAAAAGATGTGGTCATTAGGCCTGCTTTTATTACTGATATATAACACTTGCAGAGCATTTCTCACCTGAAGATTTCAAATTGCTTTCCAAAAAACCATGATTACAGGAAAATAGGCCCGAGGGAGCACAGCTGACCTTCCAGAGAGGAATAAGTATTTGGGAATAAGAGTCATGTTTCCTGCTGTCATTCCAATAATGTATGTACTGGGTTTCAGTGATTCTGTCACTGAGTAATTATCAGTTAAGCAGCACAGTTCAGGAGAGGTTCCTGGATCTAGTTTGGCAGATCCAGGAAACATCCTTTTAGTTAGCAAGGATTGGGTACTTTTTTAATTACTCAACTATTTGAGTTGATTAAGCTGATGCAAATGGAAATAAACCAATTACATACCAGGTCAGCTGTTGTTGTGAAAGTGGGATAGCAGTGAATGAATGGGTACATCTTTTGGATATGCATAGCAGGGTGATGAAATTACATCTTAGTATGAGATAAGGTGTTTCCTACATATAAAAGGCTTTAATAAAAGACCTTGAATTTTGGGCTTGCTATAAACTAGCTGACTGTGCTTAATCTTGTTCAGGATCATAACTGTTAATGAAACAAAAAACCTAAGAGACAACTTTCTGGTAATGACACAAGGGACTTTATAGTTCAAGGACAGAGTAAAATATTCTAAACCAAACACATTGTTGCTTGTTAAAAATTCTGCAAAATAATTTTAAAATTAAGGTATCATTTTTTGTTGGTAGAAAAGGTTAATAGAGATCTATTTATGTTATACACTTCATGATCCTTGGTTGGTACAAGTGACTGTACTTAATTACATTTAAATGCTGTGCAGTTAGGAAAGAATGTGCCTAAAGCTGTATCTCCACATGCGGTGCTCATAAGAAGAAAGAATTTCTCACCAAGCTCAAATTCTTTCTTCTCTGCTATTTAGAACACATGAAACATAAGATTATTTTTCTTCTACAAATCTAGCAGTGATTGCAAAGCTGTAAATAAAAATGCAATTCTTTCTTGTGATGCCCGTGAGTGAGCAAACCAAAATTAAATAAATAAATGTTTCGCTTACATCTGCAGAAAACCTTTAGGGCTCTACGGAACAGTCACATTGTGGGAGTCTTTTGACTTAGCTCAGTTACACTTGGCTCCCAGGAGGCCTATCACTTTGAAAGAACTGTGGGCTACTTGGCTTGAGAAACCAGACCAAACTCCCTTTACTTGGAAAAAAGTAAAAACAAAATATTAATGCCAGAGTTTCTTGCAATCATCCAAAGCACACAGTGAATTCAGGAAGGTAGAGCCAGAACCCAGCACGCTACAGAATGACACTGTTCTGTCTTTACTCTCAGTGTATCATTGCTGTTTAGTGAAGATCTGATTTATCACCTCTTGCCGGGAGAGTTGACCTCTCCTGGAGGACATCTTTGGGTCCTGCAGAAATTCCCGTGCATGCTTAGTTTGGGGTTCTGTTACCCATCCTGGTGACTCCTGGCCAGGGAGCCAGCCAAGGCCGATGCCTGTCCAGTGGAATGTGCCCACAACCCATGCCACCTATACCCTAAACTGTGATTGAAAGGATCAGCCGATTTTTTGATCAATGCCTTCTTCATGCCCAGCTCTGCTTTCTTTTTCCCGTATTCTTCATTGCTGTAGCTTAGCTGAGTACAGAGGCCTTACATCATCCTCTACCTGTAATCTCTGTAAGACTGGATATGGGCACACATGAGTTTTAAACTACCTAATCATTGACCTTATTTGCCAATATAAAGACATAAATATATGATAGACACACATTAGCCTCTCAATTCAGGCAAAGTGAAAAAGAAAAATGCGCTATTCCTTTTTAATTGAGCACACTAGTAGACAAAAGCAGTATTTTTTCACTATGTAAGTGATCATAAGTGCAAGTAGTTTTTCTGCAAAATTTCTCGGTGTCAGCTTTGCAGTAGCCAAGACACAGCATTTATGCTGGATCTGCAAGAAACTGCAATAAATTTGAAAAAATTAATTAAACAAGACTGAGACTGCCAGCAGGGGCTAAATTACGTCATGCTATAACCTGAATTTCCTGGAGGTGAGAGACTTCTCCTGAAGGAGGGCTGAGTAGCAAGAGAAAGCCCTTTTTCTGAGCTATACTGCTCACGGAGCCCTTCAAACCATGGCATTCTGCTCTGTAACTGTGATGAGATCCTAAGTAATGACCTGTGGATGGAGAAATTATGCCAAATAGCCCTCATAATCTCTTTTGTGCAAGGCTTTTTCCCTTGCATTAACATGCCGGAGCACTGAGGACTTCAGACTTACTAAGACTTTTTGTCTTGCCATTTCCCACAGAGCAGTGAATTTTGTACTACTGAAAACTGTGATTATGCAAAAATATGGCCTTTCCCCCCCCTTTCCCCCATAGGAATATCACTGCTTCTGAAGAAGTGGCTTTGCTCTGCAAAGAGAACCCAGCAGGCTTGGTAACTTAAGAATTTGATTGCCAATGAGCAAGTCTTCAGTTGTGTGCACATTTCATTTCAACGCAGTGGCCTGGGAACATTCTCCAGCTAATTAAAATACTCTAAGTAGTCAGCTGGTGGTGCTGAAAGCTGCTTTACTGCTTGGAAATGGGAATTGCAGTGGTTTCCTCCTTATGGTCCAGAATTGGTGAGAAGGAGCATCACATGGAGCCTATTCAGTGCACAAAGCCTCTCTAATGGATGCAAAATGGTTTGGGTTTTTCTTTTGTCTGAAATCAGACATTGCTAATAATGTAAGAGCAAGGAAAATGTGCTCTTGGGGAGAGGCTGGGCTTTGCAGCTACTACAAAGAGCCTACTTAAAATCCAGTCTGACCTTGATTGCAGCTGGACAGGCTTGGACTCAAAAAAAAGTTGGATTATATCCATTAAGAAGCAGTATCTCAGAGGTATCTGAAATTAACCTGTACTTATTTTAATACATGCCTCATGTGTTTCTTTTCAGAATTTTCCACACTTAAAAAAACCCAACCAAACCACAACACAGTACCTAAGTCACAAAGACGAATCACTAGAGTAGCCTTTGAAATGACCTGAGGATGCTTGAAGTATTTGCAGCAGCTGCCAAAGAGCAGAAGGACAAGTGCAGAGCTCTCTTGCTCTGTCATAAGCCCTGGTGTAAGCCTCCATATCCATAGTGGCTGGTTACCTTTAACCCTGAAAACTTCAAAAAGCACTTGCTGGAGTCCAGCTTCTGTTTCAGCAGCAGGCAGGGCTCTTTAGAAAGCAGAAGTGGGGCATTTGCACCACTCTCATTCTCCTACCTGGCATAAAAGATGCAGATGAATTACTTGGAGGTGAAGCATCTCTGCATTTAGCTACATGCTCCCTCTGACTATCTTTTTGCAGCACTGCAACCTTTTTAAACTTACCAGTGATTTACCAGAGCATGACAGAGAGGAAAATGAGGTGTGTGTTTTTACATTTCCTTCTGCCAAATGAGCACACAGTCTCACAGTCACCTATGGAAACTGGAAGGGTGGAAATGTGAATTTTCCTTTTCTCACTGCAATTTAAAGAAAGTATATGGAAACTATTTTGGTGGATCTGCAATCTGTATCTTATTTAAAATTAAAATTGTCCATTGAATAAATTTCCATTTACTCTAGCAGAGCTCTGGTGATTTACATCAGTTAAGAATCGGCTCATCATTTCCTTTAAAGCTACTTATATCATTCTGTGGTTATGAGCACTCTACAGAGCATTTAGGCTGCATTTTTAAAAAGTAGAAACCGTCAGCAACCTTCCACTTGCAAATACAAGTTTGAAGTGATATTTCACCATGAAAACATGGTTACTTTTCCTCTTCCAGAGATTTTAGTGAGGTTTAGTGCTATTTTAGATACAGTGATCTGTTTAATAACATGGAAACGTTTCATCCTGTTGGTCTCTGTGTCAATGTTTGTTCTTTATATTATGTTTTAGAAAAAAAGTATTATGACAAACCATTTTATTTAAACTCAGCATGTTCAACAGGGCTTTCCTGAAGTTCTGATGTAATATCAATTATCTAATAAGCATGGAGCTTACATCTTAGCTAAAGGTTATCATCTATAATAGATACATCTGCTTCTGTTTTCCTCAAAGCCGTGCATTTTGACCTTTTTGCTATACAAAAGACTAAACTGTTTCTGTGTCTGTACAAACTATGATGACACCATGGTTTTCCCTCTAGAGTCTGCACTGCTCGCTTTACATGATCTTGAATTAAAAAAAAAAAAAGCAGCAAGTTTATGCCAGAAAATAAATACAAACACTGCTGTTCTCTCTTGAACATCGTCACTATGATGTAAAGCTTTATATTAAAACCAGTTTTGCACACTGTCAGACTGCACCACTATACATTCTTCAGGACAATGTTTCTGTCAGAGCAATTCAACTTTTCTAGCAAATGAGACCATTTCTAATGAGATAACACTTTCTCAAAGAACCAGATGACTTAGGGATCTGGCCTCCGTGCTCAGCAGAGCGTTTGGCACCCTGAAACCTACATTTCACTGAAGTTGTTGGGACTTGCATTCCTAAAAGATTCTTTTCAAGATTTTTTTTTTCTTTTTCCCAAAAGTTGCTTTTGAAGATGAGTGCCAGCTGGCCAAACCATTTTAATCTGGAATAACAGCCCCATAAAAAAAATCAGGTCTTTTAGCAAATATATCAGCAAGCCAGGGCCACATTATTATTACTTCTGCTGTGGTCATTGGTGCCCCCGGACTTGGGGTGACACAGACCACAGAAATTTGATGCCTGACTTCCAGATACAAGAGTGGGCATTGCTGAAAAGTGGTCCAGTGATCCCACAAGCAGGCACTGGGGAATGGGCCCCAGTCACCATCAGCAGCCAGAGGGATCAGTCTTCCAAGTGCATACATTTCTTCTTTTTAAATGGGACAAAGGCTCTTAAATCATTGGGTGTATGTAAAATTTTTGCCTGGTCCTACCAGAATTACAATTTCAAAAACATATGGAGGAGTTTTATGTTTGTAATGATAACCCAGAGCTGCTTAATTTTAGTATTTGGGGGTATTTTTATTTACAACCCACCCCTTTTTCATAACATGAAAAGGAACCTCCCCACGGGGAAGAAAATTTCTTAAACTGATGCTCGGTCCTGTGGTATTTTGGAGTCAGATTTTGCATGTGGTCAGCTGAGATGTTTCTCTGGTTTACTCCAAAAGGAGGATACAGCCAAGGCTTCATGGGAGAACTCTCTGTTCCTTCCATGAACCTGAAGCAGGTAGGAAACATTAGGCAATCTATTATTCTTAAAGAAAGACTGTTTAAACCAGAATGACTGGAAGCACCTTAACTCTAGACTGGAAATCATTTTCCAAAACCTCTTATTCACTAAGAATCATTTAATTCTTTGAAATCTAGTCCATTTTCAAGTAATCTTCTACAACAAATGGGACCAGCTCAATCTGCTCTTCACATTTTAGTAATTTAAAAGGACATAACTGAATTTTATTTTAATGGTAATTGCAAACTCATGCAGAAAATGTAAATGCACACTTCCCAATTAGCTTGCAGCATAAACCACGGCTTCTATTAATGTATTCCAATTTGTAATTCTTTGCACAGTATGAGATTTGAAAGCTGTGATTAAAATTAATTAGGTTAAGTAAAGTTTATCCCCCCTGAGCACTGCTATTTGAAGAAAGAAATAGTAAAACACTAGCTACATCTGGCACCGCAGGAGACTAAAGCATCACGAGGTGCAGCAGCATTGCTTTTTCAGAAGAGTTGCTTATGCTGCTTTTCTTGGCAAACCTTAAGCACAGTGCTTCCTTCCTCTAAAAGCCAATTTGGAGCTGTTGAGTTATGCTTTGCCTCTTTAAATGTTCAGGAGCTACAACATCTGTATGAGCATCTGACAAACCAATTTTTGTAATACAGTGGTTGATGCTAATTTGCAAGTGGCATCATCCCTACCTAACCAGGCATTAGAGTGCTGCCCCACTGCCACAGGAAACAAGCCTCACAAATTCAAGATGCAGTAGAAATGTTGTCCTGAGGGAGCTTCCAAAGTTTCTGCTTGCTGGTGTATTTGGTTGTTCTTGGAGGGGTTTCTGCCAAATCCTTTTTAAAATATTTTCTTCCAGAGAAGTATTTGGATAAAAAGGAGGATAAGTGTTGGGAACATTGAGCTTTCTGTGATAGAAAGACCTTTTTGAAAGAAAAGACAGCCCTGATCCCCTCATTCTGGTCCAGAGACACAGACACTGGTTGGAAACACTGTGTAACTTGTCTGTGTGCACCATTTTACACTTTGATTTTTGTCGCTCCCACAGTGGCAGCCAATACCTCAAAATCTGGTCTTTTGCCACTCTATTCCTTCAGAGCAAGTCATTAACTAATTGAGCAATTCTTCATCAGGTGAAGCCTTTTGCAATCAGCATCTGTCACAGCCAAACTCCTGTATAAGTTGCTGGGTACTAAATATGCTTGACCTAATAACCAGGTCTGAGCCAGAAGCAGGAAGGTATTTTTGGAGACTGATGCCATTGGTGACTCAAGACGAAGCCTTCATGCCTCTCTGATGAAGACAGGCTGTTCCCATCAGGGGAAGGTAAAGGCATTGTGCCAGATGACGACTCCTGAAAATGTTTTGCCCTGCCAGTCAGTGCTCCCTTTGCCTTCTCTTCCAGATGGATCTCATTAGAAGCTGTACCAGTGGAGCACTTCCAGCTCCTGTGAGCCATGTTCCCATGCCTGGAGTCCCTCCGTGTTTGTGTGTTTACCATGATGCAGCTCAGAAATGCAGTCAGATGGGAGAGTGAGGAATGACAGGAGATGCATCCCTGCAGAGGGCGAAGCACAATGGGCTGAGCCCCCAGCACCTGCCAGGCACCCCAGCAGAGAGCAGAGGGACACATTGGCACAGGGATGTCTCCCACGTTAAGCCAGTTCAAAACTGGATAAAAATTTTAGAGGAATTAGAACATTGAAATCTAAAGCCCACTCCAGGTCAGCAGTGAAGTCTGAGAGGAAGCTTTCACATAACTATCTCTGATTCTGCTATGGCATCTGATTAGGAAAGAAATGGAAATTAATTTTGCTGTTGTTACCCTTGTTCTAGTCCAATATTAAAAAAGAGGGCAGTAACAAAAGTTGTGGTGTCTTTCTCATCCAAACAACTTCACTCTCTCACATATTTCATTGCCTGAAGTCAGGCACTGTGCAGAAAACTCAGTCCTGGTGAAAGCCTAAGGCCAAACTGCCACACATGATGGAAAAGCCACCACGGGCTGGCACCCAAGGAAAAATTGCTTGTTTCTGTTACTTTGATGTGAGAGTTGAAAAAGAAGAAATGGGAAATCCCATTAAAATCAAAATGCATTACACTACTTTCCTGACACCAATTTCTGAGCAAGAATTTCTTACTCTCTATGGTCTTTCTGGGTTAGAAAGAAAGACCAGAGAATATATAGATGTGTAACCCTTTAGCTATGCAGCTACCTGAGATGGTGAAAGCACTGCCACTGGGGTGGTAAACAAAAGGGAACAGAAAAAAAAACAACTTTGCAATACTGTCTAAAGCCACAGGTTCCACAAGGCGATTCATGGTTTCCCAGGCTCACAAGGAAGCTCTGCAATCCCCAGGTCTATCATCTTTTCAACTCAGGCCAGGGAGTTACACCCAGTAATTTTTGGTGCAGGCCTGTAATTTACCTGAGCTACTGCTCTGTGCTTTAGCCAAAATGGCAGGGGGAATAGAGGGAGTATTGTTAGCCTTGGCAAAATAGTAATTCTGTGCTGAGGAGACGTCAGGAGGCTGCGGGGCCCATCAGGTGCTGTGCCTCTGGGGTGGGTGTGATGGTGAGGCTCAGGAGGGCTATAGCTGGCCGAAGTCTGCCAGTCCCCTTTAAAGGATGTCCATCCTATTGGGCACTGAGGGCCTTGTTGCACCCTCCTGTCCTTGGGGTTGCTGTCACAGGAACAGAGCAGGTCTGAGTCTGGCATTCAGTCAGCAGCAAGGAAGAGACCACACATAAACCAGAAGCCTCTTGACTTACTAGGGACAAAGTTCTACTTTCATTTTTTAATCCCGCTCCTTCTAGCTGTCCCTTTATCCTCCTTTGTCTCCCTCCTTGGCACAGCACTGATACCATGACCACTCCTCTCTTCCTGCCCTTCTGCTCCTCACCCCCACTCCAGCCAACACAGTATGAGCAGCTTCGGTTTGCTGGTTTATTGGAGGAGTCTGAGAGCAGGGGAAGGAAAAGACATGGTCATTACAGAAAAAGGAAATAAATAGGACATGATGGCTGGCAGCACTGGCAGCATGTAGGTAAGTGGGACTGGGAGCTTTGCATGATGATGGATAACAACGGGAAAAGGAGAAGCATTGCATTTACATGGGACTTCAGCAGCTGTGAGAGATTCACAGAAGTGCAAAAAGTGAAAGCTAGCATGGTAAGAGGAGTATCTGCTCCCTAGCATTCATTCACCCATTCATTTTAGGGAGCATGGGAATGGCCAGTCTGAGCCATTACAAAGGCCTCCCAACCCTTCCAGCCTATCTTTGATGGATGCTTAGAGAAACAGGGCAGAGATGATGAGATCTTTCTGCTGACAAAATGTCCTGAGCCTGTCTGAGCAGCTTGTGCTTCCCTTGAGCTGGAGGTTGCAACATAAATCACCGTGTTCCATGAACCTTCATAGCTGCTGAAGTACAAAATGAAACCGACTGCAAAGCATCTTGAAAACCGAGATCTTCCCATACAGCACTTACTCTAGAGGGCTCCCTTTTGCCATGTACCTAAGGAAGAAGGCATGATGTCAAGAACTAGGTAGAAAAGGCTTGCAAAAATCATTTTCCCATTCCTCCACAGTGCAATATTGTTTCAACAATTACATGTTTCCTACGAAGAGGATCCCTTCGTGCACTCCCAGTGCAGAGCTGGCTTTACAAAGCTAGCTCATGAGTTGCTGAGATGACCACTAACCTGCTGCCTTGTCCAGTGCTCTTACATGAGCTTCTGCTGGGAGTACTTTAAAATTTTGAGGAGTTGTTTGCTTGTTGGAGTTTTTTGCTTAATGCTTGAATGGTGTGCTCTGGGGAAAAGCCCGTCCTCCAGATAAGAGATCTGAAGAAAGGACATGACCAGCTGCTGTACGGTAGCAGCATAAACTCTCACTGACCTGCATGACATCATGGTCCCGAAGTGCTGGATGAGAGAGGTTGCTCTGCATGTGGGACTTTGCAGAAGGAGAGTTTAATATGTTTCTGCTGGCCTGGCAAAAATTCATAACAAATCTGCAATTCTGCTTCAAAGATCACCATAAACAATTCAGTGCTCTCGTTAGTGTCTACACCCTGCAAATGTTTAAACCACAAGAAACCACAAACCGCAAGAAACCTGCGAACTGAATAAACAGCTGCTGCTCCAGACTCCAAATCAAATTTACAATATTCTGCTAATAGACACGCATTTGCATTGCAAAAGCAGATTTCATGTTGCCAATATCTATGTCACAATTAAAGTATAGCTGAGCTTTTAGATGTTTAAATGAATTCATGATAATATACTCAAGAAAATTATGGCTTCCATTAAAAAAAAAAGGAAGCTCTAAAATGTCAAAAGATAAAGTGGCACAGGATGTGGATGTATTAACATCTCAGGTAAATGGGACTCATTAGCTACAATATTTCATACTTTACAATATAAGGTATGCACATAAGAAAAAACTCCCTTGGGCTTTTGCAGCACATGAGCTCTCTAAGTCTTCCCCAGTGTTGTTGCCTGAATTGTTTTAACACAGCAGTTCTGTGCATAATTCTATCTGTCCTCACACTGAAGAAAACATCCCCCTTAGTGCTCTTGTCCTTGGACTTGCTTTTGCAGGTGCATACAGGGCAAGCAAAGAGGAGCGGCCATCAAGGGCACATCCACACTCTGAGACTGGCCAGTGGGGCATGCTTGGGGAACCATGTCAGAAGCAGAGCAGGTAGGAGGTGATCCTCCTCTCACCTCACAGTTACCTGGGACCTGGGAATCTCTGAAGAAAGAACGAAGAGTCTGAAGCTCCTTGGAGGGTGTTTCTGGCATGAGTTTATCTCAGTGCTTCCCCAAATGTGTGACACCTTTTCAATAGGCGTGTCAGGGAAGGGCAGGTCTCATGGGAGGTGCACATCTGTGCCAGTTCAGCCCTTGTTTGCTGAGAGGAAAGGAGCAGAGAGCTATTCAGTGAGGAATTGTTTCGTCTTCTGGCTGATGAATGAGTCATTCATTATAACAGCTTTGATCAGGCTGATTACAGCTACCTTGGTAAATAAAATATGCCCGAGACTACTTTCAGAGTCCAACGCTCGCCCTCTCATAGCACCCAGGTAACCTTGTCCAGCTGTTGCAGTCTGCTAGGAGTACTCTTGGAGTATGCCTCAGCACTGAGGAAAGAGTTCTGGTGTGTCAAGACCTTGCTAATTAACCATACAGACCATGACATGACCCTCCTCAGGCCCTGTTCCTTGGCCGCTGGAGCTTTGTAGCAGAGCCACAGCTGTTGTGTCTGACCTCCCCAGGAGGAGAGGTTGTAATCCCCAGAATACCTGTGTTAGTCAAAGCTGTGCTTGTGTGAAGGGAAGCGTGGGTCCAACAGGAGAGATGGTAGGTCACAGCAGAGCTCACTGGTTTTCTTAGCAAAACCTGCTGAGCTCTGCAGAAAGGGACAGCAGGAAGTGCCACAGGGGAAGAGAGAAGCCTGGGCCAAAGCAGGAGCTGAAATTCATGGTGTAGGTCTCAATGAAGGTGGAGAGGCCAGCTAGCACAAAGACAGGTGAAACAGAAGAGGAACCTGCACTGGGAAAACTGGGAAAACTCAGTAGCACCCTAATATTTCAACTGGTGATGTCCACAGAACTGGAAAGAGACAAACACAGCTGGGGAACAGGTTGAGAGGGGAATAAAGAAATGCCAGGAGCTGTGAGCAGTGAGGAGTTGGAAGGCTGGAGGTCTGAGGAGAGCTGGGGTGACAGGAGCAGGGAAGCTGGGGTAGCTGGTGAAGCCCTGAGAAGGGTCAGGGGAAGGCTGCCCTGGAAGCAAGGCCAGCAGACAGCCAAGAGGAGGGGCAGGAGTGTGTCCCCTCCGTGTCAGGTGGCTGCAGATGGAGGACAGGAGCAGGAGACAGGCAGCTGGGCCACAGGCGTGAGCTCACACTGACCTCCCTCTTCCTTCTTGCTGTCTTGTGGGAAGATTTCTTCTACCAATTTAGTCTCTTGAGAGCATTTACTGAGTGATTTTATCAGCAGCCTGGCTGTCAGTGTCCTGCTTAGGGTGTCCACTAGCAGGAGAAGGCACAGCCCATCTCTCACCAAATGCCCTGACACTGTCCCACTGGCCGGAGTGTCCCCTGGGATCATGAGGAGGGGCACAGCCAGAACCCAGCTCACATATCCTTTAGTAAATCTGCCCATGTAGATTTCCCTTTCCTGACACATTAAAAGTTCATATGAAATAGGAACTTGGATCTGAGCTGCCTCCAGCTTTCACCAATTTGAACCACCCTAAATTTTTGCCTTTTCAAAGTTGTCCTCTGCAAATCTGAAATAAAGTGAAGGTCTGAATCCAGAGCTTCACCTATTTTGTTAAGGTACTCTAACCCAACATTCACCCTGAAGTCTGGGAGTCCCCTGACTTCAATATTGATCTTTGCACTGGTCCATCAGACAATACTCTAATAAAAAGTGTCGACACAAGAAAAATGCGGGAAAGTCAATCTTGGCCACAAAGGTTGGTGTTGCAAACGGCCCTACACTCCCAGCCGTCTTGGGGAGAGCTCCATAAGCACAATAGCCACTAGGTGCCACTATAAGCATGGCTTTATATTTAGAAATAAGATTTTTAAAAAAACAAAGTGAACCGTCAAGGTTTCTAATTGGAAAACAGTCCTTTGAGTTGTAGTGCATTTCCTTTGCACAGGACAGCTTTGCTTTAGAATTGCCATTTTCCTGGGCAAACTTTCTGTTACCTCTCTCCGTCATGATCACCATCCTCACATGCAACATATCAAAAATGTACTTGTGTGCAAATGTGAGTACACCTTTGTGTTTTGCCCTTCCTGGGCCATCCTCCTCAGGAACAGCTAAAGTAAAAATTACCTTTGGCATTCTCTCATGTGTCTTTCAAAAGCACTCTTCTGGCTTCTATCAGGGAGACATTCCCGTGTAACCTCGGGCAGAGAAGTGCATTGCAATATCAGCAATGTGCTTTGCTGCACAGCATCAGCAGCCCCACACTCTGGTGCACACTGACCCCATTTCCAACAGGACAGGGAAGGACCATGGCTTAGTCGGCTTTCACCCTTATGGCCCAAAGAGCTCTGCCCATTGCAAAATTGGGAATGGCCCAGGATCCTCTAGGTGAAGGAGCTTTTACATTATGAAGAGCAGCACATCTGCAGAGAGGGCAGGAGAGGTGGGATACACAGGCACCGTGCCAAGACCTCCTCACTGCCCAGCCATTCCACATTGTTGTCCCCCCCAGTACTCTGCAGTGCCATAGGAGAGGAACAGCCCTATCCCAGGCTGTTCCTCTCTCCACAGACAGAGGACTTTTCTGCACCCCAGGAGCCTCATGCTATCAAGGCTTCAACCACATGCCGTCTCCAGCCCACTGCAGGGGCCAGACACCCGCCCTCCACCCCAGAGTGCTGAGCAGCCACATCTGATGCTACCGCAAGCAGGACACGCACACTGTGTGTCCTGATTAACCTCCTTCCTCCACCACCTCGCCCAGGAGACAGTGAAAACAGTGCTGGTGGTGAAGGGGAAAGCCTTGCCCCCACGCACCACACACGACTCCACCCCAAGCCCTGAGAGCCTGCAGCAGCAGTCACTGTGCTAATCCCCGGCGTGGCTCAGCGGCCTGGTGCGGGCGTATGTGGGTCATGGCTGCCCTAGGCCAAGCTACCACGCAGAGAGATCCTGAGGAAAGGAGGTTTTTTCTTGCTAGCTGCCAGGGTTGCAAGCTGGACTCCAAAAATTAAGCAATGATTTCTCAGCCTCAGTTAGTCATCTAAGAGACATCTATTTAAAGATTAGACGAACCTCATTATACATGTGGAGGTATCCACCATAACAGGTGGATAAATTAATGTAGATCTTGGGAAAAATGCTTCATTTTAAAAATTTCATCACAGTTTCAGATGTTCACTATTTACAATTGAAAAGCCAAATGAAAACTCCTGCTACTCACTGACAACCCACATCAGGTTTTAGAGCTGATTTTGAAAAGTAGAAGGGGTATTTGGCCAAGAACTGGTGCTAAATACGAAAGATTTTGGTGGGGTTTCTCACTCAATAACTATTTCATTTGCATGCAGAGGAGGTCTGTGGGATTTAGGAGGAAATGTACCATCCTCACTGGTCTTGTACCTGTTTTGTTACCATGTTTGAGTTAACATAAAAAACCTGGTTTTCTTCTGATTATTTTCTAGTTATTTTTAAAAAGGAAAGCAGAGTCTTAAAAATGAGGCACTTAAAAAGTTTTTTCTTCTATATTTACCTGCACAATTGAATACTTTACATCTAGAGCTTCTTCCCAAAGAACATTAATAAAAACTGACAAATTCAAAAAATGGATAGGGAGAGCATCAGAGATGAGCACTTGTTGGGCAGACATACAAAAAATGAGAAAAAGTATCAATTCTCATGTGAGTCTTCCCTTTTGGGGTGGTTGCAGACACCAGCAATCCTCATCACATTTGCAGTAGGGTTGGTTGCCTGCTTTACCCTCTAGAGATGCCTGCTAGAAGTCCCAAACCTTCCCAAACCATTTGCAAATGCTTCTAAGCGGAGTAACTATCTCTATTAAAGCAATGAAAGCTAAGTTTTTCGCATGCACTCCTGGGATACTCTCTATTTTGGCTCATATTCAGGAAGGCAATTAAATATGTGCTAACTCTATGCTCATGAATAGTCACATTGAAATTTAAAGAATTACACATGCCTAAGTGCTTTCTTGAATGAAGCCCAAAGTTTG
Source organism: Edolisoma coerulescens (assembly GCA_013397115.1). Classification (NCBI taxonomy): domain Eukaryota; kingdom Metazoa; phylum Chordata; class Aves; order Passeriformes; family Campephagidae; genus Edolisoma; species Edolisoma coerulescens. The sequence goes on from VWZW01005798.1 coordinate 381,703, forward strand.
TATCCCAAAGAGAGCTAGAAACACTGTGGCTGAAAGCCACACACTGCTCTGAAGGCCATGTCAAGGGAGCTACAATTCAGCAGACGCTCCCAGGAGGGTGCAGGGAGTAAAGGAAGGGAGTCCAGATTTATGGATGTTGCAAAAGAAAACTCACCATTTTCCATTTGTAGTCACTGCCCTGCCACTCTTGAGGAAAGTATATAGCGTTTTTCTTCCATTCCCTGTTTCTCCTTCCCCAACCTGATAGAATTTAAGTAATACCTGATGCTCACTATTTTGCACAGTTGACCTATAGGACCCATCTAGTCCCCAGCCTCAGTGCTGTGGAGTATATGTGAAGAGGATACAAGGAGACCCAGGGGAATCTCTGCAAAGAAGGCATAGGCATTTGGTTAGACTGTTACCTACCTCTGTGGCCTTAGCAAAGGCAGGAAACTCTCTTTCTCATTTTCCCCAGCTAACGATAATAATTTCCTAAGAACACAAAGTGAAACTCCTTCAGGACAATTTGGTTGTCGTAATCCGTGCTCGCATTGGCATTCATTGTGTCCTCTCTTGGTAGCAGAGCTGCTGTCAAAATAGAGAATCCTTCTTCCCTGGCTGCCATGAGATACAGTGGTTTACACTCTCTTCTCCACCATGAAGGCTAAGTTGCTTACCAGGGTAAGTGCCAACCCCAAACATGCTGATGCAGCCCAGCAGCTCCTGTGTGCTTGGGATGGGCTGAATTAGTCAATAACCTGAGAGAAATGGTGTTTGCTAGGTATCAAATGTATCCTGACAGTATTGCTAAGTGGTTTTCAGTCACTTGCCTTTTTGCTGGATGGTCTGATACCTCCTGCTTTGGGCAAAATGCAGCAGAATGTCATTTAGAACAAAAGATCGGTTTTTTTCTAATGCAAAGTTACTGTGGACACACTCTACCAGGAGCTGATGAATGATAATGTCACTGTGAAGGGACACTTGGGTGACAGCTGATAATTCACATATCATAGAGTTGGCAGCTTCTTGGGGAAGAGTCACTGAAATCAGCACACCTCCTCCACAGCCACCAATGGCTGACTCACCTGAATGCCACAAATTTCTTTAGTGGCCTCCGACAGTGTCCCCAGGCTCCCACCTCATTCCTTTTCTCCATTCCTTTTTGTGCTTTCCATCTGCAATCTCCTCCACTACATCTTGTACAGGAGGAGGCCTAGTGCCATCAGGCCCTGCTCTTTTGTGGAGATGATCCAGGCTGCCCAGCCTGGAAGAGGTCATGCAGGGATGTCAGAGGTTTCAGACAAACCATTCTCTTTAGCTCTGCCAGTTGTTGCCCTTGATTTGCCAGTTTCAAGTCAAGATGCAAAGTCACAGGAAAAAAGGAATGTAATTTTAATTCTTAAGATTGTTTTGAACTATCAGGTATCATTGATATTTTTTCTGTTTGGTATTTGCCCTTTTTAAATGCAAAGACTTTAGTTTTCTGTTATGCAGAAACATGTTTAGTGGAGTGACTTTTGGTTTCAATTTAGCTAACAGGTGTGAAAAAGAGCACTTTCTTCATTTGGACTCATTCATTCACAGTTAAGAAATCAGTTGGGAGTGGAAGAAGCAGTAAAGCTTATTTCCTCTTCCAGCCTGGGACTAGAAACAGGTGGGCAAGGTCAAGACATGCTCATTTTAGAAACAAAAAGGATGTGGGTGAGGCTTTCCAAACTGCAGCTCAAGGAGGTACAGTTCCCACTTCACACAACTGTCACTAATTTCCAGTGAGATACTTTGGAAAATGCCACAGAGAGCTCATCTCTATCTTTAAGGACTTATACGTCTTTAAATATCTAGTTCACAACCACCAGTAGCAGCCTGTCCATTTATTGAAGCACAGTTACTACTTCCCTTATTTAACACATCCTTTAGGTGTAGGTACAAAACTTGTTTTGATGCCTTGTCTATTCAACCTTCCCCACAGAACACAAGGCACATTTGAAGCAGTTGGGGTTTTGTTTATTAATAGAAAATGTTGGTTAAATGTCTGATTTGTGTACTTTTTATTGATTTTCCACTTCCACCCATCAACTCCTTGACACTAATAACAGAACTATTAGTTCTAAGAAATGCTGACTTTTACCTTTATCTGATAAAACACTCATGTGTCCACACGTACAGTCTTGCTCACAATCAGAGAAGTTTGATGTTTCCCCTGCTCAATCATCTGGTCCTGTGCCTGAGCATCAGAAAGGGTCTCCTGGTTACCTGCCACCCACTACAGCAAGTAAACATTCATGCCCTTTACAACCTGTCTCTCCAGCATGGATCACCCACACTCCAAAGGTTTTTGTTTGCCAGTGCAAGAATAAAACTAATTTCCTGGAAACCTCTGCAAAAGCAGACCTCAAGTGGTGTTCTGGTACCAAATCTAAAATAACTGCAAATGTTTTCTGGAGACTTTGCTGAGCTATGACTTGTCCTTTCTGAAGTTTCCAAATTATTACCTGATCTGTAACCTAAAACTGGTTTCTGTGAGAAATACTTTCAGTTTTTCATTGAGGTCTGAAAACAGGTCTGGCACAAACGTCCTGCCCATGTTACCAACCACAATTTTTATATATAGCAAGCACTCCTGTGAAATAGATTGATTACAGTTAGCTGACAAGAATTCTTTCTACCAGACAGTGAGATCACCTTGCGAGTGTGGAGACTGTTTTGGAGGAGGTTGCTGTTTTAAGCTTGCTTGAGGTGTGCCCACAAGTCTGTTTATTCTCATGTATCTTATGTGGTCAGGGTGGTGGTGATGGAGATTTTAATTTCTGAGCAATTTCTTTAAGTTTATTAAATTAATTTAGTTTCAAATAGAGTACTGGGTTTTCATTTGCGGTGCTGCTTTTCCTGTTACTGTTGTTGTGGTTTACCGTCCACACTGGGGTATTCAAAAACTGCTCTTCAAACTTCACCAAACTTGTTTTGTGATTTGTGTTTTTGCAGTTCTGAGCATTTCTTATTCTCAGGATGATGAGCATGGGCTGGTACTCCCTGCAAGAGGAATCACAGCATATACAGCGCTGGGACATCAGCGGAGGCTTGTGGCTTCAGCCAGACTCATTTCAAGTCCTTGTTGGCCAGGAACTGGGTGGATGTAGAGATCCATCCAGACAGGGCTTGCAATAGCAGTAAGGCCTTCTTTAACATACAGATGTTGCTAAGGAGTTGCATTTCCAGATTGGCTTCTTCCTTATACCCAGTAGTGCATTTTAATTGCTAAAGCAACTTATGGAGAAGACAAATAAATAAATAAATAAATAAAGAAGAGATAGCAGAGTCTTTCCCAGGCTTAAGCAATGATTTAGAGGATGATGTTAGGCAAGTTTTGGTACTAATTTTCCTATTTGTAAGATAGAGATCTTAAGATTAATCACAGTGGGCCAGTCTCTCAAGGATGTCATGAAGGTTAACTCCTATTAGAAAGTCTTCTGAGCTAATCAAAGAAAAGGTTCTACCCACACGAACATAGTGGGAGGCTTGGCATTTCTCTACTCAGCTATAGTGACGACATTTGAGATCGTGACTCCAGTTCCCAAACATGAGCAATATGGGATTTCAGCTGGGAAGGTAGGAGTGTAACAGTGCAAGAACACATCAGGAAAGGGATAACTGAGGGCACCATCTGCTCAGATCCTCAATGGTCAGCAGAGCAGGACCTCCGCATTTTCCAGGGCATATTTACGTCAGCACACATTTCCTTAGGCTTCAGAAAGGTACACTTTAAGCAGCACAAGAAGCACAGAAGAACAGAAAGATGTCCCCCTTTCCTTTGACAGCAGTTCTGCTGTCAAAGCTGTGTGCTTGGCAAGGGCAATATATGTGACAAAGTCTGCTCAGACGGTATTTGCAATCAGAAAAAGGTCTGCTTGTAGAATGTCACCTCGAGACTGGGTCTGAGCCTCCCTCCAAGATGCACAGCTGCTTCTGCTGGGAGTCTCTCCATTGAGGTGTGCACCATGGGGTCACAGCAGCTGTGGAAAAGATGCTGCAACCCAGCCACAAACACCCCCAGCTGTGCCCTTTGCCTTACTATCATGTCATGTCTCTCTCATCAGTCCTCTCTGCTCCCAGACCTCCAGTGTCATGCCAGCAATCCCATGGCCACCCACAAGAGTCCTCAGTTTCCCTTCATCACCACTCATCCCAAACCCGCTTATTTCTTGCTTGCTTGAAGATGGACTCATCACAGTTGTCTGTAATGACTCTTCTTGCACAGTCCCACAACTTCTACTGCCGTGTCATCTTCTTCAAACCCCAGTCACATCCCAGTCAGTTTTCCAGCACTCTCCCACTCCTAAAGACCACTACAAACTGATGAGTAACTCCTAAACTGACTTTTCATTTGTTTTTAATAGAGATGGTGAGTTTCCCGTGTGGTAACTTTTGCATGTCGTCATCATCTCCATCATTTTTTCCAGTATTCAAAAGCCTTTAAGGTTCTTTGCTTTATGCCAAAACAATTTTGCCATCTAACAAAGGGAGGCAGAACCCTGTCAGTTTTCCCAGTTGAAGTTCAGTGCAAAATAAATATTGGAAACCAGCAGCATAACCAGTTCTTAATCCTGTCGTAGTCTGCAATATGTTCCAGTGCTCCATGGTCCTTATCATTAGAAAATGTTTCTGATGGCTAAAATAAATCTTCCTTGCTGCACGTTAAGCTTGTTACATGTTGTGTTATTGCCACTAGATAGGGACAACATTTTATCAGTCTTCATCACAGCTACATTTTACATATTTGAAGACTGCTTCCTTCTTTTTTCCAGAGTAGATACAGTCTCATTTTTCAATTTTTCCCCCGAGTTCACATTTACTAGACCTCTAATCACTCTTGTTGCTTTTGTCTGAGCTTTCTCCAGCATGTTAGTAGGGCAGCTAAATATATCACTGCTCTTCTTTGAGATTCAAATCAGTCTTTATGCTATGAATTATCCCCAGAGCTCCCATAAGCTTGGTTACCAGCCTATTCACCTAAATCCTTTGCTAAACCACCACTTTCTAGGATAAAGCCCCTATTCCTATAGGTAAGCTGCCTTTATTTATCCCTAGCTTCATGGTCTTTAATTTGGCTGTCAAAACGTGTACTGTTTAACTGATGTTCCTTTAACAAGTAATCCAGATCAATTTTTCTAGCTGACCTATCCTTAATGCTTCTTCACCAGCTTTTTGTTATCTCCAGATCTTCCCCCAGGATCAAAAAGAAAACCTGTGGGACCCTGCAAGGAACCCAGGGTGACAAACTCTCATTTACAGGCAATATTTAATCTATTCAGGATGGGCCCTTTTGACTTCACAGATCTCATTTATTTTCACAGCACCATGTGCACTGAAATCATGTCTTACAAAACCCCAAATGTGTTGTGTCATCGCATTTACCTTTACCAAACATGAGATCTGCTCAGGAAGCAATAGCAAACCTGCTATGTGGAAGGAACCTACAGATTTCTTAGGGAGTGGCACAGAGTTTGAGAAACAAAAGCTGGCGTGTTGCTCGGAAAAGAAAGAGAAATGTAAAGACAGGAAAACTATTAGACATAGGAGGAGTGTATCTGTACTCATTTCATAAAGATACGAATTAAGTACTGGAACTGACTAACTAAATTGATTGCATCTGGTAAGCATTAACTGAGCACACATTTCTGAACTGTTTGCTGCTTTTTTGATCCCACTGGGTAGTCGGCTTCTGATATTTCCACTGAACCGTGTTTAATCATGTTTAGCAATATTTAAGTGATAAGTGATACCTCCACTTCCAGCCTTTGATGCATATGATTATATTACCTCCTTCTTCAGTGAATGCAAAACTCCACTGGTAACTGGTACTACTGACGTCTGAGGAAGTCAGGGCTGTTATTGTTTCAGTGTTCAGCATGCTGCTGCTGCTGCACCGCTTTGATCCGTGGCCTTACGTGGCTTTTTAAAGCGGAGGAGGGTGGAGGGAGAAGGGTTACTGGGCTTGTAAACATTTCTATTACATCAGATTAGTTTCCCTGCCATGTACAATCTGCTGGTGTGACTCAGACGTCCGCATTTTATAAAGTCAGTTATGTCTACCGGGACTGCAAACATTCTGAGAAATTCTAGATAAATGTGAATTAGTTTTATTCTTATCTTATTACACAATGTACAATTGTACAAAAGAAATGCCCTTTTGTTGACTTTTAGTGCAGATGTGCAACCACTGGCAGATAATGAGAACAACATGTTCCCTGTCTCACCAGCTCTTTTATTCTTTGGCTGAAAGTCTTAACCCAGGTTTAGGACTAATCCATGCTCATTCATGGTGTTCTCAGCTGCTCTCCACCCACCTCTCAACTTTTCTTTTTTTCATTGGAACTGCACCACGGTGACCTGAGATAGAAGCCACTAAATAGCTGGAGTCATGTTTCTCAGAGTAGATCATTCAGCCACTTTTACTCTGGGAAACAGGGCATGCTTTTTTGCAGTTATAAGATCTGGGAAAGACAATTTATTTTTGCCCTTCATTTGGTTTAGGACACCACCAGTAGCATGGGAAAAGTGATAGTCATTACCAGCACAAATATTAATGTCTCATACGAAATAATCTGGGGCACCACGTGTAACATTTTCCCTTCAGGACTTTCTGGGCAGGATTTTCAAACGCTCCACTTCACTACAGTCCAGTGCTTTGTTATTTCCCACACATTTTCTTGCCAAATGTTTCCACAGTTGTCTGCTATTCAAATAATGTCTTACTAGAGGGATGGTAATTTTCATTGTGTTAGGGAATAAGCAGGGTTCACAGGTTGTTTGCAGATATCTTTAGCAATGGCTGTAATTTCTTCATCACTGGGGTAAACAAAGAGTGTTTTTCTTTTTGGATGACCTACCTGCCTGCCTCACAAAGGCACATCACCATTTCTAACTTTTCTGGCAAACAGTAAATAGGACCCATTCACTAGCCCCAGGCAGAGGAAAAAAGTGCACCACATCCTTGAAGAAAACATGATGATGATTTGGAGAGAGGCCCCAGACACTCCCCCAGGGTCCTGCAATGCATCAATGCAGCTCTGCAGCATGGAGAGTCAAAACTTGTGGTTTTGGAAAGTGCAGGGTGGGACTCACAGACAAATAAAGACAGTGAGTGAGAGAAAAAATATTCAGGAGATTGTGAATGATCCTTACCAGTCCTTCATGTAATTGACAGGACATCATCCTGTAATTGCTACTAAGCAAAGAAGCCACTAAAAACCATACAAGAAACTATTCAAGATACTCACTAGATCAGCCATCACACCTTGGTGTGGGTGTGAGGTGAGGTGGGTGCTGACAGCCCTCCAGCCAGTGAAGCCCTTTCACCAGGCTGCCATGGATCAGTGGGCTGTGGGATGGGTCAGGAAGATTTTATCACTCAGAGGAGTGTGTCAGTGCAGGATATGAGCCTAAAGATGCTCTATTTGTGGAAAAGCGTTTTCTTATTAACCAACCTGTATTTGACAGGGTTTTTACCGAAACAACAGCCTCCCCCAGGGCAGGCAAATGTGACTGTGGCAGTAGTCAGCATTCCCCGGGGCATTCCCGCATCTAGGATACAATTAGATACATTTGTCTGCAAACGCTTTAAATATTTCAGCCGGTATGCCATTAAGGAATAAGAGAGGGTTTTATGTGAAGAGCAAGTCGGAGCACTGCAAGGCAGCCAGTATCACAGACAAGGCATAAGAATGATTTGGGATAGATAATGGTTGTGAGTAATGTTACAAATGATCTCATAGACTTTTTATTTTTTTCTTCTGTGAAGTAAATGACCTTCCTTCTCCCACTTAGGGAGCTGTGTGGCCATTACAGTGTGAAAAATGTTTCTCTCAGTCAGGACCACTCAGTACATTTTTACGGAGGTCCACTGGATAATTTTAATGACGCCTGCTCATTTTCACTCTGCTCTTTCTTGTGGTCTTGCCAAGACACAGCGATGATGGCAAAGAACAAGGGCTCTCTCACAAGGATGCAGGAGGCTTCGCATGCCTGGGTCTTCTCTGATGTCTGAAACATCACTTATGCACCTTTGCCTTTACAACTCCAGATTCAGTGCTAGTGTTCTTATCGGCAGCAGCAGGAAGATTTACTCGTATTACAGCTAAATTTATAAGCATCAATGAGAACCACAGCATGAGACACCACACCCCTGTAGCAGCAAACAGAGTATCCATGTTTCAGAGATCTGATGGGCAGTAACACGAACACGGCAGGCATGTGACGATGCAGACAGTGGCAGTTTTCTGTGAGAAAGACGCCAGCAAAAAGAGTGTGTGACACACAGCACCGATGTGATGCTACCAAGTGGGTTATCAGTGGACACCGCACAGAGTCAGCACTCGAGTCAGGCTTTCTCCTCACCTTTCCAGGCCACGTCTTGCAGGTGCCACATCTTTCACCCCTGTCACTGTACACATAGTCACAAAGCTGTAATGTGGAAGTTCTAATTTGAGACATGCCTAGAGGCACGCCCCAAGATCCTGTCTTTGCTCTCTTTCTGTGTTAGGGCAGTGACAAACAAGCTCCATTTGGAAAAGAATCCCACTCAGGACCCACTTAAAATCTTTCCTCCTCACTTGGTAAGATTTTCCTCGTTTCCATCTCTGAGGATGTGCAAGTGATGTGAAGAGAAAACAATTATACTTTCATTATGCCTTTGTTTTCAGAAGATACTGGCACAGGAGATCTCATGAAAGGAGGCCTTGCGCCCTGGTCAGGTTTTATTATTGTGGATGTCCAGTAACGGGTGAATAGCATGCAAAAGCCTTACATACTTATTGTAAGTTTAAGCATTTGTAATCACGTATTCAAGATTGTTAGACATGGTGGCTAAAACTCCAACTGAGACATCTTTCAGAAGAGCAAACCCCCCACAAAAATATTTCTGTGATACAAATTATTCAAATCCTTAATAATCTCACCCACTCTACTAGTCAAAGCCTATCTCAAGGATTCCTGCATGGAGTAAGATTCAGCACATATGGCAACAATTGTGCGACTTCTTTTGATTCCCAAATTGCTGTATTTACCACAAAAACTTTGTTTCATTCAGAGTCCCCTTGCAAATGTGTTTCAACTTAAAATGTCAGTTAAAGCACCAAAACCTGAAGCCCTGCCTCCTTTTTCATTCGGAATTTTTCTGGCAAAGCTCCCCTCAAGCCAAGCAGAGCCACCACCGCTCCGAACAAAAGCTTCACAGTTTGACTCAATAAACTTGTCATCTTCACATAAAGAAATGGATAAAGATACAAACAAGCCATTGTCCTGACATGTCATGTAGCTTTTAGGCAGGACACTTTGTTCAGCCTCTAAGCAGGCCACCAGACCAGTGCTGGCAGTGATCAGTGCTGCTGAGCTTAAACCTGTAGTCACGGCAGTCCTGCAGGGATTCTCAGATCACTCTGCCATAAGCAGCTGTGGTGGCCCCACAGGAGCAGATGACAACCCAGGTCAAGTTTGCAAGCTCTGATGCATTTCTGGTGCTCACAGCAGCACTGTGGTCTCCTGCCCTGCCCCATCTCCTGGTGTGGTGGGAGCACACTTAGGTACATCCACCCTGAGCACTGCCAGTGATAAACCCACAAGTGCCCATCACTGTTTTATAGCCTTTCTGCCAGAACATAACAATTGCTTCCCAAGGCTTTCTCTCCTTTGTAGATAAGGTCTGACAGCACCAGAATATGGGCTGCCTGCTGGTGCCTGGTGAGGGTGGCTCTGGTGCCAGACTGTGAGGTGTAATTAAGACAGGGGCAGGTGACTCCCATATGGCGCAGGCTGGCCGGTTGTGTGCAGGGACCTCATGCTAGACTAGTAAATTATCACGTCACGTTTCTAGGGAGAGTAGATGGTGTGCTCATGCCTTATTAGAGCACGCTCTGTGCTACATTTAACAGAACATTTCTTTCAAGTTTATCAGTGTTTTTCAGAACCCGTAGACCAAAATACCTAATGTAGCTCATTTACCTTATACTCAACATCATCGAATATTGGTCCCTAAAATTTATGGGCATTCAGGGTGAAAGATTGCCTGGATTTGAGATGGATGTCATTGTGCAATAAAATGTTCACGTTTGGAGTTGAAAAAGAAAATGATTTAGTGGAATATTGATTTTATAAGGAGAGGGGAAATTACAATTGGTGATTGGAATTAGTCCAGCTAGAGATGAGTCAAAGCAAATGAGAAGATTCATGCACTTATGTTAGGAACTTAGTTTCCCTTACTTAGGTAATTACTTATCTGTCATTGTAGAAAACCTTACAAATGCAAACGCAATGTCTCTGTGAGACAGGGAAGGGTTGTTATCTCCCATTATGCTCACAACAGAGGCCCAGAACATTCAGGCAATACCCACAGGGTTTGTTGAGGCTCCTCTTGAAGGCTGCCACCATGGTCCAAGCCCTTAAGGCACCCCAGCTGCCATCAGATCAGGGATATGGTTGGCCATACAACCCACCTCAAAGGGTCATTCTCACACTACCCCCATAGCTGACATGTTTACATCCTCTGATCCCAGTCCCTGGAAGTATAGACACATTAGGTATCCAAATCCCTGCAGGCCTTCAGCTTCCCACTGACTGTGGTGCTGTGATAGACTGATATAAGCAGAAAGAGATCTTTTGGAAAAGGGTATGATATCATCACCTGTGTTGGGATCAAACACAAAGCCCCAGGCAGACTGCTCTCCCCTACACCAAGAGCTCTGAAAATTTCTAGAGGCTCTTTCCACCAAGCTCAGACCTGTCAAGCTCAGGGCACCTACATGACCCTCACTTCTTTTTGCACAGAGGAGATGGAAGACAGTGCATGAACTAAGAGTTTGCTCAAGGCCCTAAAGCAAAATAATAAGCAGATGCAGAGTGCAAAACTATTCTGCAATTGTCAAAAGCAAAAACTTCTGTTCTCTAATGCAAGAAAATTATAATGATCCCCTGCAGAGAGGCTACTGCCAAGGGGTAAACCCAAAACCAGTCCACATTTAATAGCTTTGCACCATTAATGACTAAAAATAACACTAAACTTTTACAAAAGTTCCAGACTTCCTCACTGGGGAATGCACAGATAATAGAGGTATTTTCACATCACTTTTTTTAAATTTGGGCCAGCTCAGATAAAGCACAGACCACATACTGAAAGACTGGTCACTCTCTCTCTATTACGACAGCCATCTGGAATCCTCTCAGACTAAATGTGCCCAGGCCATCACTGGTTTATGGCTGGAATAGGCCACTGTAGAAGAACAGAAAGCATAAAATTGTAATGTGACCCAGAGCTTAAAAATAAGAAATATAGTCTGCCCTTTTAGCACTTTCTTGGGGTCTGAAGAAGTTCAATAAATAAAGAATGAGAGCCACTAGCCCTTTCTGACTTACTATGCCAGGTGTTAAATCCAGATTGTAAGCTATCCATCCATCTTCTTGGTAAAGTGGATCTGTTTCCATCATCTATAAAATAAAAGAGACAGGACAGCTTACCCTACCATACAAAAAAAAAAAAAAAANGGTAGAAAAATCCACAAAATATCCTGGTGGTCTTCCTCTGGGTCCTGTTCATATTTTTCATGCTGTCCTTTACCAACCTGGAGAAGCACTGCCAGCTCACTTGCCTGGTTCAGAAGCCAAAGTCCCACAGAGGGGGCTGCCTAGTAGGAGCCCTCGGGCTCACAGTGGTGACACCAGCTGCTATCACCCCTCTCTGATGCACAGAGGAGGTGTGGGGATAACTGTAGCTTGTGCACACGTGGTCTTGCACGAGGTGGTACAGAGGCAAGACCTGGCAGTCACATTCCTCCTGCCAAGCATCCTCAGGACTGCCTGCATTTCTGCTCCTCAGGGTCTCCCCTTCTCCATGCAGTGGTGGCTTTTCCAAAGCAGCAATCCTGTACTGACTCTTTCAGTGTGAAAAGGAGGACCAGGATTCCAGACAGGCCATACACAGGGATGCATCTTGTGTCCATGCTCCAGTGGTTCTGTGGAGGCCAACTGGAAGAAGGTGTGTGAGGATATGATCACTTTGTCAGTTTTGTCACAGCTTCAGGGCTCCATGCAGGAGTCCGAGCAAACTCCAGAGAGGGTATTGCAGAACACTATCTATCTTTCCAAAAGTGGATGCTATGGAGTGAGCGCTTGACCCCTTGCGGTTAGCCCGTTAACTCGCAGGAGAAAAGCAGCCGGGGAGAGGAAGGACTGTCCAAGCTCCAAACCTCCAGGCAGATCTCGCAGGCAGAGCCGCTTCCTGCTGTGGGAAGCCTGCCACAAAGGTGCCTGGCAAGCAGGCTGTCAAGCTCCCTGAGACGAAGAAGTAGAAGGATCGAGAGCCCTGGGATGATCCAACAAACAACAGTTCATTGAAAAGCCAGGATCCAGAGAAACACTCCTCCGAGGGCTCTCGTGCAGAGAGTTTTAAGGCAGGCAAAAGGAGGGGGGGCAAGGGTACATAGCGAATGGGAATGGAGCAAAGGGGTGGATACAATTGTTAACAGCCAATAACATGGAACAGGAGAAGAGGGTTCAGCTTCTCCTCCAACCATCAACCGAACTAGGATGAACTTTCTGGAAGAACAGGTGGTGCCCTACTCAGTGTCTCTGCCTACGGACGCGCCCTCTGATTTGGGTTCGTCTGCCCATCTGATGGCTAGGGCGTGATTGACAGGGCTGGCCATAGGTCGTGGGGCTGGGGCACCACCACAATGGAGGGCAAACATAAGGCCACGTTTCTCACAGATTTCATGCCTAGAGATGCTAACTGAAGTGCACACTGCTTTGGCAGCTGGGCACCCAGGCAATGAAAAAAATTGGCCTTGAATTTTCCAGCAGGGCCACTTTCGTTCGATTGTGTCGGATAGATGCTGACTATGGCCCAGGAGAAAAGCACAGAGCAAGAAGCTGAAATTCAGTCTCTAAACGCAGCTCTCAATCTCCTCATCTGGTTGTCCTCGTCACCATCACAGTATCCCCTTATGCAGATGCCTATGCACAAAGCAACCCCTATTTAAAACAAAACAAAACCAAAACAAAACAAAGCAAACTTTTTCTTATCACCCACGGGGCTTTGTAACACGACACTGTTTTTCTTCCAAGCATAACAAAGGTCTGTGGCAGGATTTATCGGCGTACCAACAACACCCTTTATTCAGTGCAGGTGAGAGAACAAAGCAGTACCTCCCTGCCTGCCCTCAAGGACCTTACACAGTGCCTACACAAACATTAGCAATATGTGTAGCTGTTGCACTGCGCACTTGCAGGGTGGAAGTGTCAATCTGATCTCCTGAAAGGGTATTTTTCATGATGCCTCATGACATAATAATCTTGTTGCATCTTTAATTTAAAATAAAAGCTCCTGCAGAGGATTGCTCTCGCAGTCTTCCCGACCTGAAGAACTCAAGCGGGGAGATGGCATGCAGACAGCTATGCCTCAGAGGATTCCACTCATGGCTCTTCCATTGTTTGTTTGACGGTAATGCAAAAAAGGTGCAATCGAGATCAGCATCAGTTGTGCTGTGTGTCACCCAAATACACAGAGAGATGTAGATGCAGGTCTGAAAATCTGTAGGCATATTTAACTAGCTGATTTTGATCTGTATAGCACCGTGGGGCAACAGCAACTCTCACTAGACAGATGAGCAGAGGCTGAAGGAGCCAGAGGTCAGGTCTGTACCGTGTCATCTGCAGGCACATGCACTGACACTATTGAACAAAGTGGTGTCAAAGAAAAGCTATCTGATTCATCAAATCATAGATCCGCCCATGCACTGTATCCATTCTGAGAGCGAATGAATTTTGGCTTAGGAACTCCAAAAATATACATTTGCATCTTTCTTCACACAGAAGAGATGCCTGACCTAATTGACAGCGGGGACAGACAAGCAACACTGTCAGCACAGGTATGGGGAAGAATCCCTGGAGGGGGGAAAAGAGTGGCTGAAGGTGAGGTGGAGGTCCCTGATTTGGCATTGACACCAGCACTGGGGTGTCTGCAAAGCTCAGCCTCAGGAGCATCAGGTCTGGGCATCCCCACTGCTGCCAGGTAACATATGTCCATTCACAGCTGTGTCCACAAGGGGATCAGGGTGGAGGGAAGGAGAATTAGAGCATACCAAGAGAGGAAAGATATCATTAGCTGCTCAGGAACACTGTTTTTACGTACTGTCTGCCATTTCTTTTCTTCCTTTTATTCTATTTCTCTGGCATGAATAATTTAGAAAATTAATAGATTAAAAATTAATATATGCCATTGTAGAATGTGCATGCAGGCACATTGCAAGAGATTACCCTTTCCCCATTCATACTGTGGGCCCAAAGCTGACCTTAGCTACCCCACTGGACTCAAACACTTTTATTTTTCCTTTGTGCGTTTTGGATCCAATAGCTCAAGGGAACCTGAACAAAGCTGGGAAATGGAATTAGCAGTCTAAAAACAAGACAGATCATGACTGTCACATTTCTACATTAAAAACTAAAAAATAAAAGCACAGAGAAAAGAAGGACTGACTGAAAGGGTACATGAAGAATTCCCCCTTGAGAACCTGTTTCTGTGTCTTTTGGGATTAATTTAGTCGAGGAGGGGACTGTGGATAGATTATAATGCCTGCTGTTTCAACTGAAGGCTATTCTAAGGAAACAAAATCTTAAAAATACACGAAATCTTAAAAATACACAAAGCAAAGCCAAAAGCCCAAGAGAGATGGCTTTGAAGTAGTATGTTCGATCATCCTGTATCTGGTACAAAAGTTTCTATTCAGCTCAGTTTACAACAGTTTAAATAATGCATTTTTAACAGGGAAGGAAAAGAAAAATAAGATATTTCATGGTAAGCCACATGGTTAATGACCATTTGCAAGGAATTGCTGTGCACTCAGCAGGAAGGCAAGTTTTGTGATCCAGCCTTTAGGCTTGAGACAAGTTCCAATTTTAGTAGAATCCATTCAATGCTTAATTTTTCCAGGGTAAACTCAGTGAATACCTGTCAGTGCTCCATCTGTATTTACACTATTAGGATTCGCATCACTGTATTTTCCGAGCTGCTGCTGTGTGAGAACTTTCATGAGAACTTTCTTTGTTATCTGCCTGATATGGATGTGGAATGTTTTGGTCAGGGTGAGGCTAAAGTCTGATACAGTGCACTGAAAATTTTCCACAGTACAGGCTGGCTTTCCTCTGGCATGGGTTGATCAAACCTTTGCTTCAAATCTTTGCAAACTGTTTATGATCTGTTCACCTTGGGTTCGCCCTCTGCTTTTCTCTGGTTTCTCTCCTCTTCTCATTCCTTACCCCATCTCCCGCTTGTCTTTTATTTCCACTTGCATTGCAGCTTTCCAACTGGAGATACAGCCCTACAGAGGAACCACCCCCCAAAACCTAAACCAAGACACAAACCACGCAAGAAGCATGCAGATAGTCTGGTATTTGCTGCCATCACATAATTTGCTGGGCTTAAACACAGCATCCTATTTCTGCCCGGATCCAGAGATAGATGAAGACCCTTTGGCAGCTGAGGACACCCTACTCTCCTTTTATTTTTTGAGCATTGCTCTGTGTCCCTTCTCCTCCGCTGCCACAAGCACTGAGCATCCAGGCTGGAGAGACACAGGGCAATGGGGCAATCCATGGGCTGGGGGGACGGTCCCCTCATTGCCACTGCCCCAGTGAGCTGCTCCCCTCTTACAGAGAAATGCAGAGGCAGCAGCAACAGCTATATCAGGGAAGGTGGGAGCTCTGTAAGGTTATCCTGCTACAGCAAGGGACAGTTTTCTCTGCATTTCTTTATCACAAGTCTTCCCCTGGCTTTTAAGGGCCTGGACCCCTCAGTGTGACGAGGTTGGAGCTCTGCATCAGTGTTGCATGGGGCAAGAAACTGGGGCCTTTCCCCTCTACAAATCTGAAAAATGGGGATGCTGGAAACATGCCCTTGTATTCAGGGCTCATCCCAGAATATTTGGTACACTCATCCTCAACCCTGAGGAGACTGCGGTCCCACAGGAGCCCTCACAGTCACTACCATCACCAGTATCCCAACAGCATCAGAAGACAGAAGGGCTGCAGCATATTTACCTCCTCCTGGCACCTATCTTCTATGGGGTAATCAAGGAAAAAGTCTCCAGCCCACTCATTGTTAAGGCTTTTTTTTTTTTTCTGGCTGTCTATCTGTCCAGCAGAAACCAGCTGCTGTTTTTGCAGTGCCTGGCATGCTCAGGTTACAGTTTTGCTGGCTCTTTAATAATTTTATTAATAATTATTATGGTTGATTTACATCATCCCACTCCATGGTGTACACATTGGCCTTGCAGAGCAGTTGCTTGCAAGCCTCGTCCCCCAACACAGCTGCATTTTCTGTGGTGTGCCTATCTATGTGTAATTCATGGCTCAGGTGGGATTTTGGTGGCATAAATAGCATTACACCATTATGAAATGACAACAGATGCCAGAACTGTTATCTGTCAAAGTGGAGCCCGAGAGTGCAACTTCTACCAGACTAGCAACAATTAGGTTTGCAAGTGTAACCAGATCCTATTGTTAATCCCAATTCTGTTTGGGCATCTGTAACAACTGGTTATGTTGTAAGACCATGATGGCTTCCAAGTAAGAAATCACAGCATTCTCATTATGTGCTGAGTGTTCGTCACATCAGATCCATTTCTCAGCATTTCATGTTAATTACTAGCTTGGGTTTGTATTAGCTGAGAGCTAAATGATGTAGTACTGCAGAAAACTATTAAGATCTGCGTCACATAGGCAAACATGACCATCCACTTCCAGAATGTGAAATGAATAATGAGTGGGTATAAAGGAGTTCTCAGAAACCCCAGCTGAATGCATTCAAGAGTAGTGCTTCCTCTTTAATGGGCTCTCTGCCAGAATGACACATCACTCTGCCTCACTGGAGTAATTTATAAACAGTCCTTCACAACACTCTTTTCTCTCTCGCGTGTGCTGCTTCTTCTCACAGGGATAGCTGCAGAGGGAGGATGCACCTGACAGTAAAATGCTGCACTGTTCAGAATAGCAAAACTCCTGGAGAACTGAAGAACCTAACTCTCCCCAGGACCAAGCCTAAAGGAAAAGGGAGGGCAGGGTGATTTGAAAAGCAGAGCTACATAGAAGGAGTTGGCTACCGACCAAATTCCCAATTCTTTGAGGCTGACTTGGGTTTTCCACTCGAAAGTACTGCCTTGGTTTCAGGCTGTAATGCAATATCTGAAAGCATTCTGTGTAGCTCCCTGCATTCCTGGAGAAAGCCAGGCCAGAGCTAGAGGCTGAAGTAAAAGTCTGTGAGGTTTACACAGCATTCCCCCTGAGGGACGGTGCTGAGGTGTATCAAAGAGAGTGTTTAAAGGGAGAGAAAGGAGCTTCTTAAAATCTCTGTGTACCTTCCCCTCCCTTCCTCTCTTTCTGCCCAAGCACGCTCCCATGCAATGAGTCACTGGTGGTGGTCACAGACTTGGGATCCCCACTGCACTATTCAGGACACAAGAACACAGTCCTTGCTTACAGCACAAACATGAAAAACTAGATCCAGAGACACAACAAAGCGTAGGACAATTTCAGCCACTCCGCAGGTCCACCAAACTACGGACAAGATTTTGGCCTGCAGTGTTCAAATGAGAGTCTTTCTGAAAACAGAGGCTGGAAGAAAGGCAGAGAGCATTGCACATTTTTAATCAGGAGCTCCACCCAAGCCTGAGGAGAAAACAGCAGAGGTGCTTGCTTGTGGCTGATGAAGGTGGAAGTCAGCCTCCTGACAGTGAATGAAGTTTATGGGCAGGGTGGGGATAGGTGCTATTAGAGTTTGCAAGCAAACAGAAATTATTTCTGCCTGATATCACAAAGAGATGAGAGCCAGCACAGGGATGTGATCACTACAGAGAGAAAGGAGCCAGCAAAGAAAAAGTGATGACTGAGGAGTCTAAGCAATGGGCGAAGGAAATGACCACTGCAGCAAAGTTCCTGCTGCAATAAAAATGTTAAGATGCTGGCTGCTGAGACACTGTGAAGCCAGCCAGCCAGGAAACATTATATGTAGATGGAGTATGAACAAGAAGTCTTTGAGGCATAAACTTGGCATGTTTATTTTAAGAGAAAATACTAATTACTTAGGTTGGAAGAAAAAAATATTCCCACTAATATCTAAAAATCCTTATGCCAGAAGGCCTGTTATGCCTTTCTCAGGGAAGAAGAGTCAGCTTTTCTTTTGGGTAACTTGCCCATCAATTACCTGCTTCAACAAAGTGATTCCTTTGTCCATTGCCAGCTGTTTATGTGACTGTTTATACATGGTCCTACAGATGTTCTGTGCTTGCAGACTAGATGTGAAACTACAGATTCACATCGGAAGCACAGACAGCACTGTATAATGAAAAAATGCTCCTAAACAGACAAGTTCTAAGCAAAGTCCTTTAGCAGAACTTGAAAAGACTGTCCTGCCTTTAACCAGTTCCGTGTTAGGAGATACAACACTGAATCTGAGATACAGTAGATCTGCCAGAGCAGTGCTGGGAGTTACAAGGGAAGCTGTTCAGTTGAGGGCTTTACACAGAGAAACTATGTGCATATCCTTCCTTGCTACAGTTTCTCGGGCTTTAATGGCCCTTCCCTTTTGTCCCTTTGAACATGCAGTACTTCTGCTTAGATGCGCTAGAGCCTCTGTTACTTCAAAACCATTGTTGGGAATTTCCACAATTGCAGCCTTCTCCTACTGTTGGAGGAAAGGATGGCTTCTGACAATGAACTTCACATACATGCAGACAAGAAATGCATTGTGTGGCTTGCCACTTGCCTTTGTTTCCCTGTTTTGCAGAATTTGCTTCTCTCATCAACCTGCCTAGGGCTGCCAGGGACTAATGTTGCCAGTGTGCTGTTGGATACGTCAGTCAAATGCTGAGCTTTGAACAGAGAATATCTTCCTTTACAATTAAAATGAGCTGCTGTCTGGAGAAAGGTAAGGCTGTCAGCTCCAAAGAAATCTAACTTGTCCAGTAATCTCCTCCCTGTTTCAAGACTTTGTGACCTCTGTGAAAAGACACTACAAATTTTGTTAGTATAGCTCTTTCAGAAATTCAGCTAAATCCTATTGAACAACTTGAGCTACTTCATTTCATCTTTAACAGCAGACTTAAAACCTGAGCACTTCTGTAAATCGAAAACAAATGTGGGTTAAATACCCAGCAGGGATTTCTCTATCTACCCCAACAGCAACTTAGCACCTTCCCTCCTCCTAGTAGCACCAACAACTTCTTGCTAGGAAAAAATTACTAGGAACACAGGTGAGCTTGCAGCAAATGCAACAGGGCAAAACAAAAATGCAGCAGCAGTGGAAGATAAAGGGGAAAGCATACAGAGTAGGAAAAATTAATTCACAGCTTCACAAAAATCTCTGGTTCCATCCTTTCCTCACTATCAATGGCTTCAAAGCAGGATACCTGGGAAGGACAAGGGACAGAGGTATTCACAAATACCAGGTTTTGCCTCCTCTCTAGGCTGACTTCAGAGGCCAGTTTCCCAAGGACCTGTCCAGAGTAAGTGGAGAAAGGCAGGCAACTCCAGAAGACAATTCATGGGACCTTAAGAGACTTCAGATCTGGAATGTCCTCAGAGCCCTTTCGCTCCAGCACAGCAGCAGACAAGTGACACTGGCTTGAGGTAACTTATCAGGCCCCTCTTGATATGGTAAAGCCAGGGAGAGGACCACAGGGAGAAAATGCAGCTCTTCTCTCTGGGCTGAGGGACAGAGCAGGTCCGGCCACTGGACTGGATGATTTATCTCCACAGGCTATACCCCTCAAGGTGCCTCCTGTGGCAACATAAATAGACACAAACTTCTATCCGGAGGAAACAGGCTTCTGAGGAACTGCACCTTTCTTGTGAAGAAGGGATGATTTCCCCCACACAAGTGAGATCCTCAGAGTTCCTGACGTGAGACAGCATCGTACAAGAGTGGCTCTGCTCCCTGCTTCGTGGTGCTGCTGGAGAGCTGCCGGGAGCCCAAGCAGTGGCTCAGCCAACAGGCTCAGGTCTTTCAGAGTTGTCCTGTACCCTGTGGGCCAGCTCAGTTAGCTGGGGTGTAAGTGAAAAAGAGCATAGCCGAGGACCATAGGCTTAGCTCCAAAAGGAAAGAGAAAAGGAAAGAAGGGAAACGCCACTCCAGCAGAGAAAGTTGATAACAAAGTTCAAAACTAGGACAGAGGATGTCAAATGTTTCAAGGCTCTTTGACTGTAAGTCACCAACCTGGAACACTTAAAGAAGAGTGAGTGTGGGTGTTCAGCAGAGACAGATGCCCCCAATTAGTAATTATCCATGCTTGAAAGAAAACTTTAAAGTTTGCTGCCTTACAGATTTCACTGGCAGGGTTACTTGTCAAAGGAAGTGCATATGCATGGTACTAATGTTAGCAAGGAGTGGGATTTACAAATGACATTTATCTCCAGCATTCAAAGAATAATAGCTGAGGAAGTGAAAGGCTAAGGAGTGCTTGTTTGGCTATTTCATTACTCTGGTATTGTAAAAAACTGTCATACTTGTCTCTATGGCTCTTGCATTCTGGACTGTGACAAATCAGTCAAAAGAAAAAAATTTCATATAGAGAGAGAGAGCTATATATAAATTTGTGTGTGTGTATTCCAACATACACTGAAAACATTTTCCCTGATTCTCCCTGAATCATTACAGTGATCTCTTTTAGTTTGGCTAAAAATATGAACATTGTGTCATCAAATATGACCAAGAGATAGTACTATCGTAGATATTGCATTCTTACCAGCAGCCATAAACAAACAAGCAAACCAAACAACAAACCAGGAAACCCCAACGAACAAAACAGAGCATTTACACTGCAAGAAATGCTGGATGATGAGCTGAGGTATTAGCAGACTGCTAAGAATATTCCTGGACATTTCTGGCCCCCGAAGGAGCTTCTTTTAGGGTTCGCACTTTATTAGAGAAAAACTCAAGCCCCTGGTCATGGTGCCACAGTGAAGCAATCTCCCTCAGTTCTGTTCCTCTGACCTACTTAGTCGGCCTTGGGCTGCTATTTTTCATGCAAAGTATTTGAAATCAGCCTCATCATTACAGCAAAGAGCATTATCTCTCGCTGTTTTCCGTCTAGCCCCAAGAATAACTCTGATGTCAGTGGGAAGCTCTCTCTCTGGCAGCCGTCTCCTTGCTGCCAGCTTGTCAGATAAAAGGTCAGCTGGCTCTGCCAGCTCCTTGGACAGACCCACCCTGTGGGGTCCTCTGCTCACTCCCAACTGCCCCAAGCAAAGCAGCCCTGGAGGAAGCCAGCTCCTTCTCTCCGCTTCCAAGATCCCATTCAGTTGCCTGTCCTCAATTACACCAGCCACGTGCAGTCCTCAAAAACACACACTGCAGCAGGGCTGTGCCAGTGCCTCCTGGTCCAGCCATTCCTCCTCCACAGCAAATATCCCGAGCTGGAGCCCCCGGAAGGGGAAGAACACCCCCATCCTCATGTCAGGGCTTTCCCAGCAAACAGCTGGCACGTGGCTTCCACGTGTCTTCTCCTGCAGGACTGACGTGGAGAGAGGAGAAGAAGGTAAAAATCTGGGACCCGAAGTGCTGACTGGTATTTCTTGGGCATGCTGAGGGAGCACAGGCTCCTACAGGCCTCACCAGTGAGAGCTGGGATATTATGCCTGTTTCAGGAAGTTTATCCCCCAGATGCAATACGGCCTAGAGTTCCTTACATGAAACCACTCTTCCAGTGAGGATGTAAGAAATTACAGGGTGAACAAGAATAACCCCCCAGGAGTCCAGCCCTGAACACACAGTCCTAGCAAACCTCATTCATATCACTAACCACAATGGCCATTTTGCCTGAGGAAAGACAGAGCTAGGACTTCAGAGTTTGGCCCAAATCCTAGACTATATAAATAGATTTCTATGAATCAAAGCTCCATTATGTAAGACATAAAAATAAAAGAACAAATGAGAGGAAAAATAAGCTGAACTTCAGAGTCTGCAGTGAAGCATCATCTTAAGAGTCTGGGCACTGAGTCAAGACACAGATCTTTTTCTTTTCTTTTATTTTTTCCCCAGTTTGCCTGCTTTGCTTTAAAAGTGACTCATCCACTCGCTCCCCCTTTCACCACCACTTCCCATGTTGTTTCAAACATACCTGTACATTTTAAAGCTCAACAGGAACATCCAAGTTGCCTGATTATCGACTGCACATCTACATTTGCATTTCCAAATTAGAGGGGAGAAAGGGATGTGCCCAAATGAAAGATGCCTCAAACACGTCGCCAAGGTTAAAAGAACTGTGGTGCGAGGCATGCTGCAGTTTACAATGAATTGAAATGTGACTAAAGGCAGCATGTGACAGCCTTCTATATTTAGTGGTGGCTTTTGCTTTTACACTCTTTGAGATACCCTGTCAGAAAAGCATCTATGTTTGTGCATCTCCGCAGAAGAATGAGCCCCTGAAGGTGTAGGAAATCTCCAACAATGGCTTTGTATACATTCCAGTTGTCGCTGGGGCATTTGTTTATACACATTGCAGGCTTGCCTCCCTCCCCACCTCTGGCACATTCCCATCCGCTCTTTGCTTTGACCAGGGAGTATTTTTAGCTGATGTAGAACAGTGATTTCACCACTGGATCTCCTTGTCATACCTTTTCCACAAGCCTTTAAAAGAGAAGGCTTGAGAGCAAAACACAGTGCTCATCATAGAAGTGCTGTGGTTATCATCCCAGTAAGAGATGAGATACATATTCCACTTGCATTTTCCTTAATTTACGTTATTTGCATAGCCAAAGGAGTGAGGAGTCTGTGTTTTGTACAAGGCAAATCCACGTTGAACACAGTTTGGTCAGAAGGGTTTTCTTTTGTTCAGAGATTCCACTAGTCATATATGCACCCTTTCAGCAGAATTTTTTTAAAAAACAAGTCAACTATATATATATGATTTTTTAAAAAATCACCCAGAGCTGTTGTTCTTTGGGAGAGGGAGTTTCTTTTTTTCTTCTTTTATTGCAGCTCTTGTCTACTGTTTGGTAAATAAAAGCATTTCTTATGTGCACTTGTATTACATGCATCCCTTTAGGTTTATAAATAGTTACAGAGAATGATACTTTTTTCACAGTCCCCTTTCTAGTCTGCTTAAAGCCTTGCCTGACTGCTTTTAAAGAGGGCTTAGCAACATTTAGATAACATGGTGATGCATGCATATAAGAACAGCACTAATAGCCTAGCTGGGATAAGCATTAGAGCATTCCCACTATTCCAGATTTCCATAAATAACATAAATTAACCTCCCAGCTATTTATATGCAGTACCAGCTACAATAGCCTTTTATTTCATTCCTTTTTTCTCACCATTTGCTAAATCAATATTCAGCCAACATTCTGGGGATGGCATCCATTTTTTTTTTGCAACAGGCTGCACAAGCACAATGGACGTTGCATAAGTTTAATGGGAAACAGCCACCAAAATGTCTCACTGCAGCCCATTGCTGTTCCTTATAGGCCTCTCCACTGGGAGATTTGCAAAACAAAAGTAAGGCTTGTTTTACAAGAAGCTCCACATATTGTCATCCCCAACCAGGACGACAAAGTCTGCCACTGAATTCATGGCAGCTGTGAGACTATACAACAGTAAAAACATTTCTTTGCACAGGCCAGGAAAGGGATAAAATGCTCATCCTCCAGACCTCGCGGAGATTCTTGGTCCACAGCCCAGCTCTAGACCTATACTCCATGTTTCCAGGGTTTGGACATAGTATTTTGTGTGCTACCATAGCAACTGATGCTCACATATCTTCTAGCAGATGGCAGTTCCAGGAAGGAGGCCTGAAAATGTCTTTGTAGCAATAATCGCATCCCTTGGACATTTCAGAATGACTCTGCCTCCCAGGCTGCTCCTCATGATGTTTCAGGCATCACTGGTTGGCATGTGGCTTCATGAAGTAAAGACAGGGCAAACTGGGAGCTGCCTTATCAGTATCAAAGTCAGCTGTACTGAAAAAAAATAGTAGAAACTTTTTTTCAAGCATAAGACAAGTAGATACATGGAAAAATGTGATGGAGAAGAATCATGAAGGATGTTGTGCAGGGAAGCTGTGTCTTACAAATTCAGCAGAGTTTTCTAAAGGAGTTTACAAACATGTAGATGTAGCTCATTTGGTTGATAAAGTAGGAACAGATTTTCAGCAAGGTTTCACAATATCCCTTACTAAGGGCTCATAAAGATGCTAAACTAGGGGGAAAGTTCTCTCATGAATTAAAGTTAAAAGAAACAAAGAGGAGGAATAAATCTGGAAGTCCTGTGGAGATCTGTTCTACTTCTGTCATTAAGCATGTTAACTAACCACCAAAAAAAGGCAATGGAGAGTAAGCTAATGAGGTTTATTGATGATACTAAGCCACTGAAGCTGTAAAAACGAGTGATGACTGTGCAGAATCACAATGCAGTGCTATGAGACAAAGCAACAGGGCAATGAGATGTCAGACAAAATTTGGTGTCCATGAACACAACATCTGTGTATATAAGGAAAAGCAACCCTAAATTCAGAGATAAGTGATGGGTTAACCCTCAGAAAAGTAATCCTGGTCTTACAACAGCCTTTTCTACAAACATGTTACCTCAGGGTTTAGCAGCACCAAAGGAGCAACTGGTATAACCGGAACTATTAGGAAAGGAACAGAACCCAAAATCCTCGTTATTCCTTGTATTTTGAAGCATCTATGGAGTTCCAGTCCTTCATCAATCTTGAAAAAAAAAAAGGGGATACAGTTAGAAAAAGGATAGACACACACCACCAGTGATTAAAAGCATGAAAGAAATTATTCAAGAAACAAGTAAACGACCTAGGGGTCTTACACCAGGAGAGGTCAGTGGGGAGATGAAAGGTAACCTCGAATGGCATGGACTAGTTGGATAGGGAATGATTATTCACTTCCATACAATGGGAAGTACACAGCATCACATATTGAACCTACAAGGTGGTAGTTTCAAAACAAAGGTGGCAATTTTTCACAGCATTAAGGATACACTGAGGAATTAATTCCCACAGGATGCTGTAACTGCCAAAAGTTTGCATGGGTTCCAAAAAGCAGTTGGACAAAGTCATAGAAAAAGACCATCCTGAGCTATTCTGCATAAAGATGCCACCTCCAGCTCAGGAAGTTTCTGGGTTGGAGATTGTCAGAAAATAGTAATATACCTGTATCACTGGCACCCCAAAACCATTTTCCTATACACTGTCAGTCAATGTCAGAGACAGGATACTGAGTTAGCTGGGGCTTTGGTCTGGGTGGTCACAGTCCCCTCATACTGCATCATCTGAGCTGTAGGAACTGATATCAGGCTGTGCTAAATGTGACCTAGTTTAGTGCTTTTGACTGAAAGCCAATTTCCATCAGCTGCTTCCGATTTACCATAAAGTTATAAGAGCACACACAGTTATGGTACTACTCCATCTTGCCTTGGCATCGTGTGCTCTCTTACTTCAAACTAAAAGGGGCAACTCACAGAAAGCATGAAGGGAAGCAGAATATTTTGTATTAAGCTTTTTCAAGCCCTATGGACCTTATTCTTTTTCCATGCTTTGTTTTCATCCTTATTTTACCTGAAATGTCATAGAGAAATTGAAGATCTACTGATCCAATAACCTCCCTCATCCATCAGCTCTTTTTCAGCAGGAAATTATTGCCATTTGGTCTGAGCTTTTCTCATGGAATCAGGAAGGGACAAATTCTGAAAACTGGATTCACCCGAAGTTGTACCTCACTCAAATACAGGTCACATCACAATCACTGCCACTGCTTAGAGGATTAAAAATTACAAGGCTAATAAGAATGAGAATCTCCCCGTAACGTACCAAGTCCCTCTTTAAGAGTCCTATTTGGTTCATCTTACTGTGGCTGCTGTCCCATTAAAACCTTAAAGAGAACACATAAATATAAAAATACCCAAGAGCATGGCAGAGAATCCTGCCCTGAATAATTGTACTGAAATATTCTGAAAGGAACTTAATTTCCTTCTCGATAGCCTCAGTAATACTTTGAAGAGAGAAGAATGAAAGTGAGGACATGCATTACATTCTGTAGAGGTACAAAAAGAAACCTTTTCTCAGTGAATACGTCAAGGGAATATGTCTAAAAGGGCATATCTGTGAAAATATGACCTCTGATTTTGCCAAGGTCAGCAAAACCTACTGTGATTCGCTTTGTAAGTGTCGGTCACACAAGTTAAAGCTGCCTCAAGGCAACTTTAACTTCTCTACCCAAATTCAACAAGACATGATGTTTTTGAAAGGTTTGCAAAATCCTCCTCTGTATGGAGGAGCAAGATTATCTGGTCCAACATTTGTTTATGATTATTTATGGATCCAAACCAAGTTAGTTCTTTACTATAAATTCATATGGACTAGCAGATCAAAAAGCCATTAAGAGCTGTTAATCTAACATGGAACAGGCTTCTTAATTTGAGTTTCCTGGCACATGCTGTTCACGGGTGGGTGCTGTTCTTCTCTTAGGCTCAGTGGCAAGAAGACCCTCACATCACACAGGCCTACAGTGCCATTTGTTGAGAAAATCTGCTAAAATTCTGGGTTACACCATTTGCTGAATATTTCTTGAGTTAAAGCTGAGAAGAAGAGGGAACGGGTCTTGCACTCTGCCTTGAATGCCTTTATATGGCTGTTCAGAGGCTGTCACTGCACCTCATAATCACTGTTTTTGGAGACAGAGATGGGCATCTGGGGTCACACCATTACCCATTCCTTCAAACATTCCTGGTTCCTAGTGTCAGAAAAATGAGCTCCCAACATCCTCTGCACTTGTGCTCGCATGGGATTTCATTATTGTGCTAGGAGTAGGAGGATTTCCATAGAAGGTTAAAGCATTTTTTGTCCTACATGAGACTGGCCAATTCTAGATGTTTCAGAAAAAGGTGCCAGAATCTTATTAAGCAGTTGTGGAGTAGTGTGATATTCAAAACAGTTTCCAATTTACCTGCACTAGGAAGAGAAAGTAGTTTCTCATCTGCAATATATTTATCTCCTTAATTTTTCCAGATATCTTACATAAACTAACAATACATATTCTTTTATTGATGTAAGTGTCTGAATAGTGCCTAATAGTCCCTTTACTTTCTTCATGTCTTGTAGCAGTGAACATGATAGATTGTTGAAAAAGTATTCACCTTTTACTGGAAATGGTTATCTTTCAGTTTCACTTTAGTTTTATCTCAGGCAGTGTTACATGCATTGTTTGTGTGCCTAGGATGGTCTGTCCCCTTCTATTCACCTCCTGTATAACAAGAGCAAGCCCTTTCAGTGGACTTTTCATCAAGAAGTCTCCCGTCTCTTTAGTTGTTTTATCACCAGGTTTCTGTGTCCTCTCTAGAAAGACTGGCCCAACTCTCAATGAGCATACCTTACATGACAGATTTACAGTGATTTTGCAGATGTAAATAGTATCACCTCACTCATTTCTTAATTGTCTGAAGCACATTGCTTGTTTTCTGATAGCTGCGGTATAGCATGTGGTGTCTTGATGTTCCCATTTACAAAAACACTCACAAATCCTTTTGGTTTGGCTGTTGTTTTTTTTTTAAATTCCAGTTTGGTTAGAGCCATACATCACTTGAACCCTCAGCCCAGCCTCTCCCTGGTGATGGGCCACTGAGGGGGCTGAGCTCTGGTGGGGGCACCCTGACTGAGCTGCAGTCAGGCAGGATCACTGCTGCCAGGAGGTGATGCTCCACTTCATCCTCACAACACGTCTCCATTATGCAGCTGCACTTATTCCCATCCTGCAACACCCATGTTTCTTGGAGCTCTCACTGAGCTGAACCAACTCCTGAAATGAGAGGGAAATGAACATTAAAAACAAAGGGTATATTCTGATGGATCAGAGAGCTGGATCAGCTGCACGATCAGCCTGAAAAACAATGTCGGAAAGAGGATGAGAGTCCTGGTTGGCAGCAGCAGCAAGAGGAGGAGGAAGGAGAGAGAAGAGGAATGAGATGGCATCTGTCAGCAGCACCAAGCCAACAGAGGACCCCCAGGGAGAAGATAGGAAGATGTTTGTGATGCATCTCTTTCAAGATACACGTACCCAAAGACAGAAAGACTGTTTAAACTACGTGACTGCTAAAAGCTAAGGGCATGCAGAGGAAAAGTTCACCTTTCCATACAGCTGCCAGGCAAGCATCCCAGCAGTGCCAAGCCTCCAAAAGTGTTACACCACTGTTGCCAGCAGCCATCTCGCTCCGTCGTCTCAGCCCTCTTTGCTGCTCTTCACTGCCCTCTCTTGAGTCACGAACCCGTGGCGGGTTGTGTACATCTGTGGCTGCAGTGGTTTCCCCTCCTTTCCAGAGTGACATATTTCAAACACTTGCTCTAGATAAGGTGTTGGGAGCTTCTCCTTTTTAGCACTTAGCCACACTGAGAATTGCCAGCCTACCTCTGCCCTGCACTTCCCAGCCATCGAACACAACACCCCATGTCCTGTAACTAGTTCCTCTACAAACTTTTTCTCAGGGACTTTGTCAAAGGCTTCCTGAAAGTGCAGGTACTCAGGATCACTGTAGAACAATCCCAGCCATGTGTCTAAGGAGTCCATGGAGCCATAGTGTTTTGTAGTGTTTTATTTTTGCTTTAAACTTTTGCTTTCTCCTGTGAGTTTCCTTTATATTCAGATGCAGAAATGATGCAAAACTCCACAGGAGGGAAAAGGTGCACAGCAGAAAAAGATGAGATAGGGAGTATGATTATGCAGGAATCCTGTGCAACTTGAATTGTAGGAAAGTCATTTTGTCTCCTGCACTGGAATGTCTCCTGCTGATGGGTGCAACCCTTTCCCAATGACTGTGAAAATCTTGATAACGAAAGTGATGAGACACTTAGTGCAGCTAGAGCTCTAAGACTTGGGTTTGCCCTCCCACGCATTTTGGGTGGGCAGGCAAACCACAGAATGTCATCTGTGAAGTCAGAAAGCATTGGGTACATTTAATTACTACATTAGCACTTTCTAACTCTTTGAATGCCAAGAACTGGTTGTGGGGGGTTTGGGGTTGTTGTTCAAACTTTGGTTTTACCTCAACATGACTATCGGGGCAGGAGCTCACACATCTGAGAGCTCGAGTCAGCCCATTAATAGGCACTTACTGCAATAAACAGGTCAGGAAACAATTGTGGCGAAGCAAAGAGCTGAGTGGCTTTGGCTTATTTTTATACTTTTCATTGTTTCTTATTCTGCATTTTCTCACTCACAAGGTTTTTCTTTTCAGCAGTTTTCTATTTCCAACAATCTTACTTGTTCTGAAGAAAAATAAAGTAATGTAAATAAAGGATCTTTTCAGTTAAACAAGGTATTTCAGCCCTTGGGAGTTAGGCACCACAGAAATCCCCTCTGGGAATCTGTGCTGACCGTTTTAACAGGACCTGTGTGTTGCTTACTGCACATCGTATTCATCAGCAACACCGTGATGACTGACCACAAGCCTCGTTATGCATCCCATGGCCTCGTCACTCCCTTTCCCAGACATCCTAAGGAGCAGGCCAAATCCACTGACAAGAGCAGCCAGCTGCTGCCACCCCCTTTCCCATGAGTGCACAGCCCTTGCACAGCCATGGGGTAACACTGCATGGCATTAGAGCAGAGAGGGATCCCAACATCCCAAAGAGACACAAAAGGTTCTTGTCACCCCAAATTATCTGACTCACCCCAGTACCCAGTTGCTGACCCAGTGAAGAAGCTGTTTCAGATCTTGCTGTATGAGTTCTCTGGGCAAGCCCTGCTGGCTCCCAAAGCCCCTTCCCCTGGGAAACACACGCAGCGCCTCCAGGACCTTGCCAGAGCCATAAAAAACTGGAGGCATTGCACAGCACATCTTTGTCTGGCACAATGGTAAACCTCATGGCCTAATGACCCAAAAAGTTGGGCGCTGTTTCTTCACACAAGAAAGGGAAATTGTAGTTGCATTTGGCAGTTTCCCTGAGAACAAAAACCAAGGCATGCAGCTGTTCTGATGTGATCTATATAAATATTTGGGTAGGCAAATACCTGAATCAAAGGGAGCTTTCTGACAGATTTAGGATCTTTCGGTTATTTTTCCATTCTTGGGATATCTGAAATGAGTCAGTCATCGAAAAGTCGCTGTTGCTTAATGCTGGGGGATCAGTGACAAAAAACACCCTGTTGAGAGCTCCTCTGTTAGTCAGCATTTCCTTCCTGATCCCACAACAGGAACCAAGGTATGTGTGTACCAGGGCTGAGATTTGCCATCCCTGTGCACGCTTGTCTCTGCTCACCAGGGAAGGCGAGAGCCCTCCCGCCATTCCTAGCATGCTGCAACCCTGCCATCTGCCCCGGGGCCATGGAAATGTCCTGACAGTGGGTGTCTTCTCAGAACACGCTCAGGCTTGCAGGATCCATATTGTCTTGCCTAACTCTGCTCGAAATGTTGTTGAATCAGAGGCTAAAGGATTGCAGTGTTTGCTGTTCAAAGCAGGATTAAAATACTACACAATATTGGGTTTTGTTGTTGAATTTGTTGGGTTTGGTTTTTTTCACAGAAGATCCCCCTTTACCAAACTATTAACTTTAACTTTTAGGGCAGTTTTGTTCTCTGTTATTTCCCCTTTAACTTCTGCCATGCATATCCTTGTCAAGTACAAACTCATGCATTGGGACACCACTGCTTTAGTGCACAGGGAGTTATTAAACCTGATGTAAACACACTGTTGTTTTCATTTAGCTTATAGGTGAGATACTAAGCAGGTTTTGATCAGTATGAATACATCTTCTCACTGAACCTGGGGTACATTTTTGTACATGGATATCCATTACAGGTCTTCGCTCAGGCTTCTACACAAACAGTAAGGTAAGTGGGTACAACCACATCCTAAATCAGTCCAGAGAGGTTTGTGCTGATGCAATTGAACTCATGGAGGTGTGGGTGTGCACAAGCTCCTTAACTGCAAGCAACCAACTTTCTGCAGAGTTGAGATCCACATTCATGTGTATCCTTTTCTAGAGAAACTGAAGGTGGTTGCCCCAGAGACCACTTTGTGGACACCAGTGTCTGCCCACACAACTTGTAAACTCATGTTTTACTGAGTTCAGCTGGCTTGCCAGCTCTTATGAGCTCCGAACCACAAGAACATGGAAACAGAGACCAACAGGATCAAGGGCTGCAGACTCTGACCAGGGAGAGCATGCCCCAGGGCAGGGAAAGTGCAAAGGTGAGGGTGCATCAGCGGCTGTGGACAGGTTCACCCACCACGTGGTACAGTCACCTGGGCTAACCGTGTCACCTCTGCACCCCTGTCGTGCCTGACTCACCCACCCCACATCCAAACATTATCATCCAGGACATCATCACAGTAGGAGCTCTTTTCTACACAGTGTCACAGACTAAAAAGAGAAGAGGAAGAGGAACATAAAAATACAGAAAGTCCATGCTTTTTTGACACTGACCTCATCAAAAAAAACATTCAAAAAAACTCCCATCCCAAAGAGCAGTGAAACTCTTTGATAACTTTCTGTTCCACACGAGTTCTCAAGTATTGTCAGCCTGGAAAATGGCTTAGTCTTAACCTGGCCCAACCTTCTGGGGCACCATCTGTGACACTATCTGGGAGTGCTAGACTATCTGCAGTGGGGCCAGTGGCCCACAGAGACACCAAACATACACCAACCCTTTGGAGTAAGTGGGTCTAAACCCCAGAGTGTGAGACCTGACAACACCAACAAGGTGTGCTCACTCCTAGTGATTGGAGTGATGTTACCTGGGACCCCAGATGCCATACATGTCACTTGAGGTTGCTGAGACAAAAGGGCAGATAATAAAAACAAAAGCTGTAAAACACACACAGCAGATGTTTTTCCTTGCAAATGACACTGGAGTATTCAGGAAAATAAAGTGCCTGCTTATTATCTAATATTTTCACTTGTATAATCCTTTCAGGGTATCAAGCTCTTAGAAGGATTTTGGTTAAATCATTCCATGAACGGGAATAATCAAGCTTGTTACTTTTGCTAAAGCTTTTCCCTGCTTACTAGAAACTAGTTCCAGGACAGGATTGCTATGTCTTCCTTTTACATTTAACCTTCCTTTCACTCTAGTTTTACCACTGTGGGTCTGAAATTCATTCACGTAGAAGCCAACTGTGGACTGGTGGTTGTGTAATGTCCCTTTATTTTATTATTTAATCTTCTTTTCATCTTGCTCATGTACAATATCTATGGCTGAATACATTCAGCATGGTTATGAAATATCAGATCACTCTCTCTTCTTCCCAAGAAGGAAAAGAGAAAGAAAAGGGGAGATTTCATCTCAATCCCCTGGTATCAGGCTCTGAGTGTTATTCACTGTGCTAATAACTGTATCAGCATGTTTATAAGCTGATATGCTTTTAATTGTTTCACTCACTCTCTCATACACATGAAGTAAGCACTCTAATGGGTTCTGTACCTTTCATCCTTTTTTTTTATTGTTAATGGTATCTCCAGTAATATAAAATGACGGATGAGTGCAGTCTGAGAAAAGCAGAAAAATCAATACATGTCCAGACTCCACATGCGAGAGACGAGGAGCTGGGGCTGCCAGGCACTGCAATCCCTCTTGGGCCAGATGACAAGAGCAAGGCAGTGAGCAAGGAAAAGCACACCAGCAAAACAACTCCTGTGGAAACAAGCAGTGCCCTGGGCATCCTGCACACTCTGCGCCACCATTCTACCTCCTGTTTTTAAGGAAGGGGTCTCCAGCCACACCTGATGTACAGACACACATGCAACATGGCTGTGAACACAGCACTCTTGCCACAGCTGGGGTCATCCACAATTCAGGCAGCACACATGGGTGGAGTTAACCCTGTGCAAACTGGCTGGGTTGCCTTCTTCCCAGGCTCTCCCTGAGGTGAGATCTAAGGGGTCTTGAGGAACGAGAGAAGAAATGAAAACCTTTTCGTTGAACTCAGAAACAGATGCGTCCATGCGGGCAGGGGCCATGCCCAGACTCAGGTGTGGGCAGACTCACGTGTGCTTGAAAAACTATGCCCCAAAAGATGTGATGGTGTTAGAGGGTGTCAAGCAGAATGGTGAAGCAGCTTTCTGTAGGTTGTGAGGAACACCAGACAGTCCTCTGCATGGCTAGAGGAGTGTGTCGCACACATTCCACAGGAACACAACATCCCCACACCACATTCAGCCATCAGCCAGCAACTGTGTTAATAATGCACAGGGGCAGCCACTTGCCATTTCCAATTCTCTAGACATCTCTGTTTTCCCTACAGGAAAATATAGTTTGATCTTTGGCCATCCTGTTTAAAAAGTCAGGAATAATTATATATATACTTTTTTTTTTTAAGAAACAGGAACAAAATAGTCTAACAGACACCAACAATTTTTTAATGCATTTAGGGAAATAAACCCAAAGATAAGGAGAAGTATTGTTTGTTTTAAAACAAGAGCCCATCCTTCACATCAGGCTGTAGCCTGGAGTGGGTATGGTACTGCCAAGTTGTAAGAGCCTGTAATGGAAATGCTGACAGACCTTCAGCACCACTGCAGTCACAGTCACTCTATAAATAGACTTTGCAAATGCTTGGTATGCGAGATGGGTTCAAGTAGCCACTTGACCGAATGTGGCAATTTGACCAATGATTATTTCAGAAAACAATCACAGATGAGATCTGTTTGTCTTTGTACGCATTCCTGCAGGTGGTTTGGGTGTGTATCCTACCTATTCTCCAGTGCCAGATACAATGCATTAAGGATGCTGTTCTGGCAGATACAATGCTGCCTCTCAAACAAAGCTGTAATATGACCTACTTTGCTCAGTCTAGTACTATTCAATAATAAGTGGCCTCTATTGGGTTTCTACATGTAGACAACATCAAACACATTTCACTGAAACATTTAGATATTGATTTTACTCAGTCTGGGAACTTCAAAGTGGGTTCTTTCCATGTCATCTTGGAAATTCATCCTCTTGCCCCCATGCTATAGATTCTGTGTTAGTGCACGTGCATGTGGATTCCCTCAGCTGCAAGTCATCCCTCTGCTCTTTTTTCCTAAATTAAGGGCAATTACTGTGTCCCTCTATCCCCTAATGGCAATAACTACTTTGTATAGTAACGTAGTAGCTGTCACTGCTGCTTGGCTCCCTTACAGTTACCCAGCCATGCCTGGTTTTTAACCAGAATGCAAAATAATGCACTGATCCTAAATAGGAGCACTAGGGGTACTGGAGGGTTGTTTAAAATTTGTGAGCCTCTTTCTTCAGCTTCAGGGAATGTGTTAAGTTTTTCTCATGCATTTCCTCATCCCACCATATGTTCTGGGGCTCTGTCTCAGACTAAAAACTACATGGAGATTTGTTTATGGTCTCCACCTATTGGGATTGCACTGTTGGTTTCTTTTCTTTCTGTTTTCTTGCTTTTGGGATAAGATCTCAATCACTTAGGTAGAGACCTGAGTGCAATTGGCATCTTGTTAAGAGCTAACTAAAAGTGAAAAAGGGCCATCAGATACACTTTCACTAGAGGAGTTAAAGGCTGAGCTTGAGTCAGACTTCCAAGGACAGGGTGCTACTCTTTTTCCTGAAGTTTTCATGGTAATTTCAAGCATGGGGAAAGTGTTCCCTTCTAGTCCCAGTTTATTATATTGTTTTTCTGCACATAATTACACTGCTGCCATGGTTCCATCCAAAGCCAGTTGCATCCTGGGTCAGTCTCATGCAGAAAGTGGTTGAGGACCTTTAGTCTTTGAAGCATGGGTGTTAAATAAGCTGTCCTAATAAGCTCTCCTGCAGCAGGAGAGACCACTGGCATCAGAGGGGATTGATGAAATGGAGCCATACCTATGTGTGGTCCATGTTCTTGCCACACATTTGGGATTGAATAAAATCTTTTCCTGCCCAGAGTCAGGAGGTGTTGGTGTCCTCTGTACTCTGCCAGAGCAGCACAGACCAGATTCTTGTCCTCCTTATCTATGAGCCAATGCAGGTGTCCAAGTGAAATATCCATATGTCTCATCCTCAGATGCATTCTTCAAAGTTGAGTGTGTGAGATTTAATCAGCCAAAAAAAAAAAAAAAAAAAAAAAAGCAAGTAAATGTTCTTTTTTAGGGTCTTTTTTGGTGGAAAGTCTTTATGTAATCTATTATTATGGTGTGCTGGGTGTGATGTTGTTGTTATTATTATTCTGTCTAGACTAGCATCATTAGGTCAATGGCAGTTATTTTCTCATAGAAAATTATGAATTAAGAGCACCACAGCAAATGAAAATCAACAAGCACCTGAAGCAAAGGAGCAGCAACACTCTGCTGCAGGAGGTCAGCTCTCTTTCAAACATGGCTTTTTCAAACATTTTCTTCTTCATCAGCACAAATGTGTGCTCTTGACCAAGTGCCATTTACTCAGTAATATTTCCTCCTAAAAATTAGGTTAGAAAAAACACATCACCTATATTCACAGCAATTATTTCCTGTGAATGTCATTTGTTTGAAAGGCAGAACACAGAAGATGATGTCATATCCCAGTAATACTTGAGGAGGTTTGAACCAAAGCAAGACTAATCAGATGGGGCACCTCATGAGGAAAATGTTTAATCTGGGAAGCACAGACAAGGTGGACAGTGGCACCACTATCAGAGCCCTTTACAGCCCCTGGGGTTCCTGGTGCTTCCCTCAGCTTTCTGCCCAGCCTGCAATAGATAGGCTGTCTGGGGTGCCGGGCTTTGCATGGACGCTGCTTTGGGTATTTCTGTGGCTTGGTAATGCCAAATTTCACCTGCTCAGTCAGCACTGCAGAGCACACGACTCTCACTATGACTGGTGACAGTAGATGGTTAAGCATCAAAAAGTGCCAAAGGCAGAAATGATGGGGTTGTTGTTTTAAGTCTGAATCCTTATAGTGATGGGGGATGTTAGAGCACTTTCAGCATATATTATCAAAAAAAAAAAAGGCCATGAGTAAATCAGGACAATTTGATACCGCTGAAGTCAAAAGCTTCTGCTGTTACATTCCTTTATGCATCAGAAATACCGATTAACAATTGCATGTCTCTTTCAAAGGAGCACACACAATCCACTGTGGTTTAAAGAAGGTGGAGGAAACCCTGACAGAGAATAAAGATGAGCTACAAAACCCATAGTAAAGGAATGCCTCAGTGGAGATCACTTTTCTGCATCCTTCCTGCTTTCCCTGGAGCTAAGCACAGTGCTGTACTTAACTGGGGACCAGATCCTGCTCATTTTTTCAAGGCCTGTCATCTTCAGTTTTGCTCTTTGTATACAGCAATTGGGATTCTGTCCTACATGTTAGAATAAGGATATTAGCTAGCAGAGAGAATCCCTTCCCGAGCTGTGAGATAGTGATGGATTCTGCTTTATGAATGCTAAAAGAGAGCGTGCAGTGTCTGGAAAACACTACACTGACCTGCGGGGTTTGAAATCTGCCTATAAAGTTCTCATTTAGATGAGAGTTCTCAGAGCGGATAAGCCAAACTACGCTCTTCCTAAATGTCTGCTAATAACCTTAATGGAGTGCAAAAGCATAGAGAGGCACCAAAAGGGATTTAAAAGTGGAGAGAGCGGGAAGAGCAGTAATGTCACTTCGTAGATAAAATCCCACACCCCGAATAACACCGAGGTGCTGAGGTAGGCAGGAACCTCTGGAGATTGTCTCATCCATATCTTAAAATGAAACACTCCGATCTACACATTCACGTGTATTTAAAATGGGACACAGACATCACATCACTATCATTTGACCAAAAACTGTGGAGGACCAAAGACATTAACAGGAAGAAAGGAGGCTGGAATCATAGGATGAGATCTGCAAACACGCCTGAGAGTGCTGGCACACCCGAGGCTAAATCTGCTCCAGTCTCAGTGCTGCCTGACTTAGCGGTTCGGATCTATAGGAATTGTGGCTGCAGGGCAGAAACCCACACTCCCCACAGGCTGTGTGCAGAGGATGAAAAGCCAACTAGTGAGCTCTTGAAACACTGGCAGGGTGAACAGGGAGTGAAAGTAGGTGGCCATTAGCTCCCAGAGCAGACTGGGCAAAGCCCCTCAAAGACAGCTATGTTCTTTGCTCCATTCGGAATTCTCACTTGGAGCTGGCTGCCAAAACTTGCCGAGTCATTTCGTATAGGAGGCAAAGAGCTTTTCCTGCTCTGTCCCAGCTTTGTCTGCCCATCAGTCCACGGACACAATAATGGCTGGGAAAGCAGCTGCGCTGACAGCCCCACACATTTGATGTGAGCAGGTTGTGAGTGCAAGACACTCACCATGTACACGGGCTACCCTCGCTGCGGAGCTATGAACACTTTGGATGAGTCTTAACTTCCTCTTCTGAGGACATTCCAGTTGTAAGGGCCCGTACCCTGCTGGGAGAATTAGGATCCCATGGAATGCAAGCTTTCAAAGTGGTTTCTCCAAACGAGGCAGCACAAGAGTTAAGCTTGGACTTTTTGTGTGCTGGGGAAATACTCTAAACACTCAGGTGAGATAGGAACTTACATGCAGTGTTGCTCTGAGGGTTTTGTCTGCACTGTTTACAGAGACATTAAAGCAGCAGTTTCTTTTGTCAGGGCTGGTGAGAATTTGGTACTGTTCTCCCTCAGGGGGTTGAGAAATCCCACCCAGAAAAACAGAACACACCCAAAGATCCTGCCAAAGCCAGGTGACGATAGTGGAGGGGAAGACATGATCAAGGATCTCCCTGAAGATTTTGAGCACCCAAATTGCTGCCAGAATCTACAGGGATGTCTCAGTAGCTGTCAGGGTGGGGGAAGTGTGGAAGCAGCAAAAATGTGCATCTAGCTGGGCCAGCCCCTTTCCTTCAAGCGGCACAGCCAAGCTTTGAAAGACAGAGAACAAAAGGCAGACTGGTGAGCAGGGGAAGAAAGTGCTGGAAAGGAATTTGTTGCTACAGGAAGCTCAATGGTTTGCCGTAAAACAGACTGCAGTCCTGTTGTTTCCGTGTTAAACCCTAGAAAGGGGCAGCTCCAGCACGCAGTGGATTCTCTGGTGCAAAACCAGTGGAGGTTTGAAAAGAACGAAAGGCAACTTGAGTTT
This sequence comes from Edolisoma coerulescens, assembly GCA_013397115.1. NCBI lineage: Eukaryota > Metazoa > Chordata > Aves > Passeriformes > Campephagidae > Edolisoma > Edolisoma coerulescens. The sequence goes on from VWZW01005798.1 coordinate 419,758, forward strand.
CCCAGCTATAGCAAAAAATAATAGGGGAGACCAAGATTTTTCCTTTTCTTCTTCTTCCAGAAATTCCCTGGTTTCATCTTTTCGAGTCTTAAACTTTGATTTAATTCCCGGCTTGCCTTTAAGGAACAAGAAAACGTGTAGCAGGCCTTCTAGATCCCAAATCTATGGCAACACTTCCAATTTTCATTACCAGAAATAGCAAAAGGAAATGAAAAGCAGGTGCGGGAAGGCTTCTCTAAATGATGCCAGGGCTGTGCTTTAACCTTTACTGGAGGCAAACACACATCTGTGCATGCCAGGCTATTGCCTTACTGCATAGTTCCCTTACAGTTACAAAAAACTGACAAAAGCAACCAAACACACTCAAGTTTTTCTAAGCATGTTTGCTGACAGCCCTTGCCACCGAAATATTTCACTGACCTTTGACAAAGACAGTAAATAAGGTTTGCTAGGCTGCAGGGAGAAAAAAAAATCAGGGCATTTGGGATCTCAGAATTAAACAAAGGAAAGGGTAACATGAAAACAACTTTGGAGATCAGTAGGAAGAAAAACAGGCATCCCATTTGTCTCTTGATCACACCGTGTCCTTGCTTTTTTGCATCTATTGGCAGTACTTTCTCCAAGTTACTTGAGATGACTTTGGTTTGATCCTGCCAGATGCTGAGCAACAAGCCACAGCCACACTCAGCAGTTTGCAGAGATCGAGCTGAGATTAGTCCCAGATTATCTTGGTGCAGCCTGCAAAAGCCAGTCATTCTGTTTTTCATTTTTGCGGCAAAACTGCGAGATCCTGGAATTTGCTCCTTCTCCTCCTATATACCATTCAGTGAAGCAAGAATTAATGCCCCGGAGCTAGCTGTACACTGCCAACTCAAGCCTTTAAAATGAACACAAAAATCACAGCCCAGCCTGAACAGGGAAATGTAAGCCTGAACCTGGCCCCAGCGACAGCGGCTGCTGGAAAGGCCCCCCAAGGCAACTCCAGCTCTGTAATAACCTACGTAAACAGGGATGGTGTTTTTTCTTTTTTTCTATCCCCCGCCTTGCTTCAGTGGAAAGGGGTGGAAAAATAACTCACTTGCGTACACAGTCATTTAGGCCCAGTCATGATTCCTTTAGAGCCTGTGCCAATGGATTTTAGTCATTTTCTGGCAAAGGTTTCCCTTTCAACCACAAATACTGAATAGTTACTGGGTGAGTCACCACCTTGAGTAATCTAATTCTTTGACCAGTACATGCTTGCTTCCTGTGCTGCAGAATGTCTTTCTTCACTATGATATTTTAACGTGTGCCTTTTGTTCAGGGATTTTCTTTCCTGCAGTGGCCAGCGTTGCAGGGCTGGGAGTCCAGAGGGGTGCCGAGGAGCTGAGAGATCAGATTCCAAGGCAATTCCTGCTGCAGATTCCTGGCTGCCTCAGGGCTGAGAAAGGCACTGTGGCCTACTGGCCTCCCCCACTTCAACTCCAACCTGTCCTTGGGAGAGTGGCAACCTCAGGGTTAGAAGGTAATTTTTCAGACAGAGGGCCTTTACTCAGCAACTCTGGTCATAGCTGCAGGCATGATACGGTTCTATGCAGCTTTACCAGCAAATTGTAAAACAGCCAAACCTGCAACATTTGCCTTGTGCCAGTGTCCCAGTCAGCCCCTCAGATGAGAGCAGTCAGCGCCCGAGGGCTGCTCTCACTGCCTTTAGGAAGGGAATGCTAATAACAGCTGCATGAGATGGTATTGGTGTGAACCATATCAGCCGGTGTTGGTACACGCTTTTGCAAGGGTTTTGACTTGTTTTCCCTTTCTCATGTACTAGCTTTTTAAGAAAATGTACTGCTAAAAAATCAGAGGGGTTTAGAAACACTACAAGAGAAAAATAGTTCTTTTAGCCGTTAGAAGATGCAATGTTTCAGGAGAACTTAAATGCTTGAGGATTACATTGTGGTGACTGTTCACAAGGCACCTTTTGAAGAATGTTATTAAAATCTTTTCTATCCCTTTCTTTCATGATTGCAGCTTTCTGTTTCATTTCCTATTTATGGGGGCCCGTGCTTTCCTCGGGGCACCTTCTGGCCACTATTTACTGAAAGCTTCTTCTCTTCAGGAGAGAAAAAGAAAAGAGACGCAGCAAGAGGGGAGGAGTAAATTATATTCTCATATTTTCAAGAAAAGCAGACTATAATGAAAGTACTCTAATATAAATTTATGATCCCGGTAGAAAAATCTCAGATAAGATTCCTTTGTGCATTTAGGTACATATAAGCACTACTGACAAACAGAGCAGATCCAACTGTGGCTATGTCTGATAGCCTGTATGTCTGCTAGGACCATTAGATTCTCTCCTGACCCAGTCTATATGAACACAGAATTACTAGAAGAAAGCAGAGCTGTTGAGAGACACCCCTGAAGAGCCCAGCTGGCTGCACCAGCACTGTCCACAACGTGCCAGTCAACAGAGCCCAGGACAAACCCTATTTCATACCTTTTCCTGGAGCTAAACGTTTCCTGGGGCTAAACATTTCCATGTTTGATGTGAGACCAACATAACGTGTTGTTGTCTCTGCTCTCATTGTCCTCCTGTCAGCTGACGTTTTTCCATCATTATTGCAGAAGCACACCAAGTTGGACTGGAAAGGACAGGATGATATCACCTACTCCAATTCTTCTCAGTCTTGGGTGCATCAGGAAGAGCATTGCCAGCAGGTCAAGGGAGGTGATCCTGCTCCTCTACTCAGCCCTGGTGAGGCCACATCTGGAGTGCTGTGTCCAGTTCTGGGCTCCTCAGTAGAAGAGAGACCTGGAGCTCCTGGAGCAGGTCCAGTGGAGGGCAACAAAGATTATTGAGAGACTGGAGCATCCCTCTTACAAGGAAAGGCTGAGGGAGCTGGGCCTCTTCATGAGATGGGCCTGGCCTCGAGATGAGACAACTAAAAGGGGACTTCATCAATGTCTGTATGTATCTGAGGAGAGGGTGCCAAAAGGATCAAGACAGGCTTTTCTTGGCCATGCCAAGCAACAGGAAAAGAGGCAATGGGCAGAAATTGATGCACAGGAAGTTCCACCTGACCATGAGAAAGAACCTCACACTGGAACATGAAGGCCACACATTGGAACAGATTGGCCAGAGAGATTGTGGAGTCTCCCTCACTGGAGACATTTAAGAACCATCTGGATGCAATCCTATGTCATGTGCTCTAGGATGACCCTGCGTGAGCAGAGAGGTTAAACTAGATGTCCCACTGTGGTCCCTTCCAACCTTACCCATTTTGTGATTCCTTGAACTGTGGGCCTTTAAATGTTTCCTGTGACAGCAAGGTCTTCTGAGGTTAGGAGGTGGCGTGGGTGAACCTATGTGGCTTTTGAGCATAACCTGACATCATACCAAAGGCAAACCATCACCAAAATGAGCAGTCCTTCACCTCATCATCATCCCCATGAGTTGCTCATGTCCTCTTTCCTCCAGGGTGCTGGCATTCATATGAGGTCAGGATTCTTCAGTACAGTGGCTGAACCAGCAGGGAGAAACACACCTTTTCTTCTGGGGTTAGTTTTGCCATGGCTTTCTGCCCTGGCCAGGTCACAGCAGGGTCAGGCCAGCCAAACACAAATGGTGGCAGTGAAGGAAGCTGTGGGACCAAAAAGAGCCAGAGACAGCAGAGCATTTCTGAGACATTGGCTGTGAGCTTTGGCTTTAATGGCCTCAGGACAGCTTGTGGAAACCACTGTGCTCCCTGGTCTGAATCAGACAGGTTCATGCTTTACAGATAGCTATCAAACCTTTTTTTAAAATTTACTTAGAGTTCCACCCATAAACTGTTTAAACATCATTTAGAAGTTGTCTTTGTTTTGCTCCTTAACTTTCCTTATAACAAGAATAATTTTTGTCCTATATATAAACCTTAGGTAGCCTCAATAATGTGAGCAAAACAAGGTCTAAAAACTAAAATTAAGCCTTGGGACTCCCAGGCACAGGCCCAGTGCAGGAGAAATAGCTATTTCCTGCAATGTCTGTGGCCACCACTGTAGACAGGAAGCAATCAGGGTGTAATGTTCAGATGTTCCCAATAGCAAACTTCTGCCTCTGATGCGGAGCCCTGAGTTACCAGCCTGGTTCTCAACACTTCACACCACCCAAGAGCTGCATCCCTCCTCACCCTGCCTCCATCACAGCTCTGGTTGATCTCAGGCATGGGGCTCAGACTCCTCCCTCACAAAGCCAGAAACAACTGGATCACCATAGACATTCTGACAGCAGTGGGAGAAAGATGCATCATTCAGAAAGGCAACTGATCTCATCCTAATGACGTGAAGCAGTGTCAAGGCCATCAACATTGTGGTAAGCTGTTTCAATATCTATTTACCACCACTGCTAGGAAGGTGCTTCTATTTCAAGGTTGAATCCATTTAACTCCATCTTACAGATACTGGATCTTGTTATATTTTTATATATGGCATTAAAATATCACCCCAGGTCTCATTTCTCTGTGTAAATATCTATAAACACAGATCAAGTCACCTCTCAGCCTGAATAAGCCTTGTCTTTGGGACTTGCCTTCCAGCACTTGGGTCATCTCTGCAGCTGTCCTTTGAATTTCCTGCAGTATTTCACATCTTCCTTGAAGCATGAAAATGAGAAGTGGACAAAGTATAGGAATAGCTGTCATTAATTCAAAATCACTCTCCTTCTTTTACTTCGTATTCCTTTATTATACATCTACGGGTTGCATTGGCCAGTTTTTCCCACCACACTGCATTAAGTGCTTGTGGTTTGGTAATTATTTGCAATGACCCCTGTGTCCTTCTGTTCAGTACCACTTTCCAAGAAAGGGCTCTTCATTCTGTGCAAGTTTTTCAATCAGAAGATAATGCGGTATGAAGTCAAATGGCTTTGAGAAGTATAAGCATAGACATGGATGCACCTCTGTGGGCCAGTAATCCTATCAAAAAAGGGCAAGAGGTTTGTGTGGTGAGACATGCCACACCTGAAACCATACTGACTTACATTTGCTATCAGTTTGGGTGTAACTACAGCTTGGTTTACTGTTTGTAGAGTCCTGAATTCCCTCTTCTAGTATTTTGACCAGGGTGTCAAATTTCCCTGAATTACACTGCTTGCCCCCAGCCTACATAACCAGTTTTTTCAAGCTCTGAGCACCTTGACTCACTCCTTTCATCCTCTTGGCTATGTGTAATCTGAATAGGCTGATTTAAAATTTTGATCTTTAGCAGATGTTGTTTCGTTCACCTTTTTCTGTACTTCAGAGGTTTCTACCCCCGGCTCTAACTTCATCTGAGCTGGTTATATCCTCCTGCTGCACCCCACCTACAACACAAAAATCTCTTTGAAAATGTCTGCCTTTTTGAGATCAAATTCACACACCCACCGTCTGCAAGCAGCAGTGGAGGCTTAGCTGACCTACAAATTTATTTCTTAATATGACAAAAACACCTTCTTATTGCCTTTAGGCATTTAGACCCACGCTATGTGAGTGACTCCTGCAGCTCTCCCCATCACTGGACATTATTTACAGTTTTTAGCTTCACTGTCCATCCACCCTTTCAGCCTGGAAATCTTTCCGGCAGCACATCTTCCCCATGTGACTGCAGAACCAAGGCTGAGCGATGCCAGTAGGACAGCATGAAACAATGCTCAGTTTGAGGTAATGGTTCCCATATTACAAATCGGTTATGTCAGCAAGAGGCTTGAGTTTTTGGAAGCTCTTCCTTTTGAAGTTCCAAATACGCATGATAGATGTTGGTACCTTCTTTACAAGGTCAATGAAACCAGGCTGATTTCACTGGTGCAGGCACAGCTGCCAATTTTTAGGTCAGTGATGATCTCATCTTCTTCAAGCAGAATGAGAACCAGTATGCGAAGTTGTCATATGTTCTCCTGATACCCGCACGGCTACTGCAGCACCAAGGTCAATACTAATTTAATCTGCTTTTGTGACTGCAGTGAAGCCACAGCACTTCTGCATTAAGAAATCATTCGTCATTTCTGGAAACTCAGGAAATGTTGCTACTGGCCAAGGGAGTCTAGCCAGTGTGTCCCGAGAGAAAGGGGTGTGTGATAATGCAGTTTTACTGCACATTATATAGAAAGATTAAGAGCACGTAAGATTAGATGCACTTTAATAAATGTTCACTGACACCAACATGTCTTTAATTCATTGCTTGAAAGTGCAGCCTATAACCTTTCAGAGAGGCTGGTTAGGATCTGTAATGGTCTAAAATGTACCAATGTTCTTAATGGACAGTGCCTTAGGTGAAGCTAATGTCACTAGTGCAGATCCCCACCTCATATATCAACCTGGGATGCCTGACATCAGTGTCCTTTATTATTGTGATGTTGTCCTTCACTTCTGGAAAGAAGAAAACTGCTGTGGGATCCACCTGTTCCTCCGAGAGCCATATGCACTGCCAGCCCCTTTGGATTGATGACTCTCTGCATCTTCTGTCTTGACTGGGACCAGCTGGGAGGCCCTTATGGGCTTTTCTGAGGTTTCTCTGGCTTTAGACGTGCCGCATTTCTCAGTTTCCTATTCCACTACCCTTGTGTCCCCTCTTCCAGTTGGTTCTTGCAGGTTCTCTGTTCAGATGTCTGATTCAGCACCTGGTGGTGACTCGATACCTCCAGATGTGATGATAACGTTCCGGTTCTCCTGATTCTGATCATGACAAATTGCCAGCCTCTTTCTTTGTTTCTCATGTTCCCTGGGCAACTTATCTCCATTGCCAAAGCTTGAAAGATTTGCCATAATACTGTTCAGATCAAGGAAACTTCAGAAGAGCGTTCGTATTTCTGGCCTTTTGTGAGATGATCAGCTTTTTCTTAAGACCTTTAACTTCTCTCTGTAGATCTTGTAGCTCCCACTTCAAGATGACCACAGGGAAGAAACAAGTATGATGTGGTAGAGGTAAAAAGAACTGGTAGTGTTTTTCCCATCCTGATTACTACGTTTGTAGAAGAAAGCTCTCAAACTACCAGAGAAAAACCTCCTGTATGAGATGTCTGTGTTCAAACTTTATATTTTTTCAAGAGTTGTTGGTTCAAATAAACACTTCTACATTTTGAGTAGAAGTGCTTCCACTTGTAAAAGATATACAAGAAGTCTGAGCAGTGTTTGGCAATGATATAGAGTGAGAAACTGATACTATTAAGGTCCTATTAAAAAAAAAGTTTTGAAAGGGATTAAAAGATAATTTTAATGAGGATTAAGAAAAGAAATAGTATTTTTTTTCTTCTTTTTTTAAATTCAATTCTTAATTCTCCAGAAAGAAAAAAAAAAACAAAAAAAACAGACAAAAGACATTTATACTGTATGTAAGCTTAGCTATGAAAAATATGCCTACCTTATTTTTATGGTATTTCAGCTTTTGTTCTGTAGCTTTCAGTTTGTTTTTTTTAACTACAAAGACAAGTTTTCTATTGTTGTTTAGCACATAAATGTACTTTATGTCGTTATGATCCACAAACCAAAGAACTGAGAAAGCTGGGTCTTTTACTGTACAATAACTGGAAATCACTGTGGGCCCTGTTCTGCTCTTACAGCTTAATCGGTGCAGTAATAGGACCTAATTCTGCTCTCATTCAAGTCAACTGGATTTTCTCTGTTAACTTTTATGAGAGTAAGGTCAGAAAATATATTGCATGGAATTAAATACCTGACAGATTGGGTGTTGGTTTTTCTTAAAGGGCTAATTCTTCACACTGAATTGCTGGGAGCTACAATGGAAATGGAGAATGAGTTGCTTCAACCTTTACGGGCAGGGCCATGGTTTTGATCTGTATTACAAAGGATCACTGAACATGAAGAGACCTGGTGGCTTTGAAAACCAGCCCCAGAGTGGCTGTGAACATATTTTGCCCCACATCCCACCCACTTTCAGTCCATACAGCTGCCTCACAAACAGTTTGCTCTTGGACTGTTTGGATGCACCTGGGAGCATCCTAGCCCACAGAGCAGGCTCAGACAAGCACAATCCCTGCAGCTGCTGTAGAGAGCACACCTCGAGCCCAGGCAGACACTGTGCTTACAGACTCCCAGTATGGAAAACAGTCAAGTCTGCTCTTGAGGGTGGTGTTGGCATAGTCAATATTGTCTCTAGAGATTTCTGGGGATCTCAGAGTGCTCTCTGTGACCCAGTTCAGTTTCTGTTGCACCGCTGTTTGCCCATAGCATTACCCTGGTGTGGGTGGAAAGAAAAACATGTTGTCTGCCAGGTACAGCTGTCAGAAAGGGCTAGGCCCTCCCTGCTCTGAGAGGAGCATGCCTGCATACTTATAGGAGAGGCCATAAGGAGAAGAGTAGAGCTGGGCTGTGCAGCAGTTAAGGGCTAAAGCTGCAGCTAGCACAGATCAGGCATGCTCTAGGGATGTTAGCGATGCTACCTCGCCTGTGCCAGCTGAGGATCTGGCTTCTGGCATCCTTCTTGTCCGTCAGAAAGGCACAAAATGCAACATAGCTGTGAGCAAAAGAATAACAAAGGGTTTTGTTAGCAGCAAGGGTTAGAGAGCAGTATCAGTTTCTTCAATCGCTGACAGAGTCCCTGCTGCTGGCCTCATCACCTGCCTGTTTCAGGCGATCTCTTCTCTAGGCTGCTTTAGCCATCTGGTAAGATTACAAACAGAACAAAGCAGCAGCAAAGGAGAAGAAGAAGTAGGGGCAGAGGGAGCTCGTTCATCCTGCCTCCCCCCTATGCCTCCTTTTCATCCTCTGAATGTGTAAATCCTGGTTGTGGCCAGGCTCCTAACAAATTGTGTGTGCAGAGGTAGCCAAGGCCATTTGATTCAGCTCTATTGGAAATCTGATTTCTCGTTGGTTTTACACAAAGGTCTATTAATTAGGGCTGATAGAGCTTAGTAAAAAAATCTGCTTGGCTAGCAAGGGCACTCTCTCGTTTGCTCGCGCTTTTCTTAGATCTTGCCAAGATCTCAAAAATAGAGGGAGCTTAATTACAGTCAGTGGATTAATCTCTAAGGGAAAGAAATTGTAATTAGCTCTTTGAAATGTGCCACTTTTTCTTCTGGGCTTTCAGAGTTTGTCATTGTGTCTGTCTGTCCTTCTGCAGGACGGGAAAAAAGGTAATTCCGCATAGCTTTTATGCTCATTTTTCACCCCAAGCCAGAGATGCAAATGGCAGCCTGACTTCATAAACATTTCCATTTGATTATGAAGAAACTGTTGTTTCTGCAGTTTTTCTCTTAAGTCCTGCTTGCTGCTTCCCATGGAGCAATTCTCTGAAGCAGTGGTCGCTTTGGGTCCTGCAGCCAAGGCTGCAAAGGGCTTTGGTGTCACTTTGGACTCATTTTCCCCTTCATGGGAGGAAAAAGGAAAGCTTGGGGTTCGACTGTGCCATTCCGAGCTGTTCATGTGATGGCATGAGTTGTAACCACCCGTCAGTGATCGATGGGAAGGCAATAAACCCAGTGCCTCATAGTCTATCATTTATGTTCATGTTCAAGTAGGTTTGAAGGTGAACAGGGGTGTTGGGGAGAAAATCTAAAGCCAGAACAAGGCATTGCAAGAGATTTCAGTGAATTCCCATTTCTCATGCATGGGAATTAGGCACAGGTTTAAAAATCACCTTGATAAATGAGAATGCGTCCAGCAAAGACACACCAAGCACTCTGATTTATAACAGTCATTGCATGTAGTCATGTTCCTGATACACAATGCCTTTGCTGTTGACTTTGCATATATGTGAGCTGATTTTCCAGACATGTACATCACACTTCGGCAGGTGAGACCAAGCCCTTTATGTGTACACACTGGTGGTGTATCAAGGAGAAGAATAAAAAGAGAAAATTAAATACTGTCCTAGCGGGGAGCAAGCATGGAAGGATCCTTCAAGATGTATATCCCTTAATCCTTCTGCCTAGTATTTCATCATTCCTCAACAGTGCAGTAAAGCTATCCCTTCATTAAGAGTCTCAGTCCTAGGGAAGGTGACCCAAACTCCCCTTCCATCCATTTGAATCTTGCTCTGACAGCCGGTGACTAGTTAATTATTAATATGAAATATTTGATGGTACATACAGCAGCTGAACCCAGTTTAATGTATGCTCAGGGCGACTCTCTGAAGCTGAAATCAGCCATTCTGGTGCTTTGGATTTTTCTACTGAAGTTTTGCCTTTTGCTTCCTCTTTTACTTCCCTGTCTTTCTTTCTTGTGCCTTTGTGCCTTCATGCTGAGTGTCTTCTTTCATCTCAGCAATGAACTTTCAGGTCTGCATTTTGATTCTGTTCCTTTATGTACTGATCAGGCTTAGTGGAAAAAATAAGAAACAGGACACAAGCCCTGGCTTCATCCAGTCCCCAGAAACCCTATTTCTTTCTTCCATCTGAAATGGTCAGCCAGTCCGGTGATAAACACTTTGAAACACCGCTCATCTCTTCTTACCCCCGTAGTCTGAGCTGTGCTATTAGCCTCAACTTAGGTGAAATCACATCACCCAGAGTTAAACATGTGCTACATGGGGTAAATACAGGCTTTAGAAGATTTATCTTCTGGTTTAGGGCATGCTTTTTGGATGCAAATCTCCTCTTTAAAATTATTTGCTCACTATGAGATTATGGTTTGCTACCTGCGTGCTTTGTCCACACACACATACATTGCAGAGGTCATAACTACCTGCCCACCCTGGGTGTGGCTGCCATTACAGAATCTCTTGCTTTATCATTCAAAATAGTGGGATATCATCTATTTGACTCCCATGAAAGCTCTTCAGCACTGATTTTTCAAAATAATTTTCCTTTATTGGGGCAGGTCACATTTGGCTACACCACTTTCGTCCTTTTGTTTGGGCAGCATCTTCTGTGCTGATCAAGAGAATCCACTTTAGTTAAGGTTCCTCACCCACCCACCCCCACTTGCAGCAAATATTTTTATGCACTTCCTTGCATTTTGCCCTTTTGAGAGTCATGAGCCATGATAATACACAAAGGCTGGGCCAACATAGTCCAGAATCCAAGCTTAGCCCTGGAGAAAATCCCTCTCCTGACTGGCAGAACCAAACCCCAAAGCACCCCAATATTATTTCCCTCTTAACATGAGAGTCAGCTCAGTTAAAGCCTCTTAGAAAACCTGGCCATCAGACCATTCAGGAAAATAGAAACCAGCACAGCTACTTCCAAATGGTGCTAATATCAAGTATAGCAAAGACACTAGAAGTTGGCAAAGCCTGATTGTCTGTTCTTTCTTACTTACTGTACCACCAGTACCCATTTTATGATCACCAGAATACACACAGTAGTTATATGCTCATTACATTACACCCATCCCTCTCTAGGGAAAACGTGAGCATGTATTTAACCAATATTCTATTGCCTGCTGTAATTCCAGTTCATGTTAGGGCCTTAGCAAGCAGCACACAGCAGAAGCAACAAGCCCCATTCCTTGTTCCTCCTCTGCTCATCCAGCAGCCGCACTAAATTATGCACGTTGTTTTTCCTGAAGAATCTGTTTGAGCAGCATCATAAACCAGCAGTGTTTGCATCACTGAGACAACCTTTGTTCTACTTAGCACAAAGTAATACTCAGTATCTGCATGCAAAAGCAGAAGGGGAGGTGATTTGGAAAGTATTTGGGGAGAGTTTAGAAAGCAGGATTAAGATTTTATTATTATTATTATTGGAAATGTGAACATTTTCTATCACATTAACTGACTTTACAGCAATTTATTTTGCTGCTATCATAAAGGGAGGTAATGAACCATGAAGTTTCTTCAGGAAATTGTCAGCATCTGCCTGCAAATAATTTTGAAACACGTGAGCCATGAAGGAAGAACACAGTGATTCAAAGCAAACTGCTTGTCCTCATCCTAAAGGAAAACCAGTCAGTGTCATTGGTGTTGGACACATTCAGGAGAAGGATCTAGTTTAAAGACATGTCAGTGGTATGTAACAATGGAAAATTTAGATGCATGTTAGTCATCTCACAGATAAGATTATCTCCTTTGAAAGCATGTTTCCGCAGCTGGGTAATCATAGTGAAAGGATAATCAATAAAATGAGAAGAAATTCAACAATCTGCTTTTTATTCTCTTAGGGATCTCACCTTTAAAAACAATTACCTCTCTGTTATCTGTGACACCTCCTTTGTTCCTCAAAGTAGGTTCCCAACACTAAATCAAAACCGAAACCCATATCTAATCAAAGATAATAGGAAATTTAAAAGATTTCCTTATCAGTTCCAAACACATATGGCATCAGGTAGTAGTTATCTTGGATTAGGAAGCTTTCTGGGTGTGATTCACAGAGAGAATTTACCTCCTATCTCTCTAGCTTTGGTGACAAACAAGGTACTGAAGAATAAAGCAACATCCTCAGGTTGTGATATGCTGGAAATCTATGGGAAATGGATTCTCCATGCCTATAGCCTTGTGTGGTCATTTATGGTGCAAGGGGAATATAAAATGCAACCAGCTATATGTGAAGCACTTTATTCACACCATTAGTGGGTGTAATTGACTGTGCAAGGTACCTGGCAGTGAAAAGTCAAGCTCATGTATGTTTTAATCTTTAAAAGTTTCCCAGTGATAGAAAAGTTGTACGTTTTCTCTATTCAAGATTTCATTTTATACAGTTAGGACATCTATCACACCCTCTCTTGGGTCTTTTCTTCCTTGATGTAATAAGAAAAAAGGAGTTTCATTTTTTTTTTCCTTTACTGATACATTATCATTAAAAATATCTCAGACTTTGTTATGACTTCACACAAAACTAGTCATTGATATTTCTCTGACTAGGAAAAAGCCAGTGTTTGTCTTCATAGCAGGTTCAGTGGCTGGAGAAATGTCTCACTAAACTCATCACAAGCAGAGTTAGAATGCATTGATTTACTCATTTTGCCCTGTGCTCGTCACTTTAACAGCTGAGCATTTCATAACTTTTGAATGGATTTGTCTCTGAAATAGATTGGTGAAGTAAAGAAATTTTATTTACTTCAATTTTAGTGGTGAAGAACTGAGGCAATGAGAGACTAAGTGACATGTCACAGGTCGCAAAGGAATCCAATAATGTATCCAGGAACAAAGACCAGACCTCCTTACTATCAGTCCAGTGCCCTAGTCACAAGAACATCTTTCTTCTCCTTTCTCCCTTAATAACCTCTAACTCATTTCTTCCAGGGATTCTTGCAGCAGTCTGTGTCTCTGTTCACAGCTTGCTTGCTTTTACCGTAATCCCATCAAACTCTCCATCTTTATGGTGCTTTCAAAAACATTTTATATTTATTTCTGATATCAATACAAACAAACGATCACAGTATTCTCGAAGTAGCATTATAGCAAAGTCAGTATGAAACAGATGGAACAAATAAAATGAGGTGATGAAATGCCTCTCTAACAATAGTGAGAAGACAATATATTGCTAACAACACACAGTCTGCTGCTTCTCCACTGTGTGTGTAAAAAAAGCTCTGTTAACAGAAACCACAGCTAGTTATTAATCAGTATTATGGTTAATGTTTGCTTTACTTGCTTTTCAGCTGGGAGAAGGACATGTAGCAATTCCTCCCAGAGTACCTGTCAGCAGCCTAAAAATGTCAGAAATACCTGCTTTCAGTTATGCACTGTAACAATATTTCCTTGGCTGGGAAGAAGACTAGAACGAGAGCTTGCAGCACTTAGAAAAAGAGGAGAAACATAGCATTTTGGATACATCCTTACAGGTGCCTCTCCCATTTTCTAGTCTTGCTGCAAAAAGCGTAATGGTCAATGGGGAAATGGATGGTGTTCATCAAGGTCTCTGGAGTCAGCAACAGTCCCAGTTACAGCTGGGTAACTCCTGGTGAAGTCAATAGGACAGGGTATCCAGGGGGCTGCAAAGCCATTTCTCCAGTGCATGGCTCATACGAATCATTCCCATTTCAGAAGTGACCTAACAGCTGATTTATGCTGGTGTCAGTGAGTAAGCATGCAGAAAGCCACGAAAAATTTGAAGGCAGAATTTATATAATTGAAGGTGGAATTTCTCCCTGTTTAATTTCAACATGGTTATAGGTCAGGACAAGGGTCTGTTCTGTATCTGAGCTGGGATTCTTGAGGATGCCCGCGTTCTAACTCCCCAAAATCCTTACTGTGTGCATTCGATCTGAACTTAGGCTGCTGCAGCTTACAAATTTTTTATGTCCTTCTAGTATCTATCTTGGACCCTTTCTATGAAACACTATAAATCTTCTCATCCACCTAGCTCTGACTGTGCCACACGGCTGTGGAGGCTGATGGCAGGGGACAGTCTGTCACACCAGGCACAAAGACAACGGCCATTCTCCTCACCATCATTAGCACAGCTCTAAACAGGTTCAAAAACCCACCCGAGTATTCCCTCGCTTTACTTTTCATCTCACCATGATTTTCAGGGCGAATACCAGGGTTCTTCAGCAACTTAGGCCTCAAGTAGCATCCAAAATTGTCTTGAAGGAAGGTCTAGACTCAGCTGGGATATTTAGAATTAAATGGTTCCCACTTACTTTGTTTAGCACACATTCAAAGTTCCACTAAGCTTCACATCAGCTGCGGGTAAACGTTCTAGATCACATCTGCAACTTGTGTCTTAGGGGGAAATATTTCAGTGCTTGCCCCTGAAAAAAGTAGTAGTTTCATTCAGCTCCCTCAGTCCCCCTCAGGTATTTCCAGTGGAACAAGGAGTAGAATAAGAAAAACTCCCAGATTTACAGAAATGGTGTACAGGCCAACTCTGACAACTACTTTCATCCAGACCCAGCAGGAGGAGTCAGCTCAGTGAGCAGGACTGAAAGACAAAGGGCTGGAACTACTGAAACTTCAGTATGTGCCAGAGGCAACCTGGTTTTCTCCAGCCTTTTTCAAGGTCTGACTCTACAGAAAACTGGTCCAGAGTTAGCAGTGGAAGCCCCAGTGTGGATGAGCATCCACACAGCTCTGCAGCCACAGCCACATCCCAAGGCAGGGGAGGGTGCTTTGCACAGCACTGCTGAAGGAACAGCCCCTGGTAGGGCACTACTTGTGGGTGCTATGTCAAAATCCATCAGCAAAAACCTCGGCCTTTCACTTCAAAAAGCACATTTCTAGAGAATATGAATCTTCTTGTTTGTTAATCAGAGGTGGGTGGGTTTTCCAGCTACTCTGCTAACATCTGTAACAGTCAGTTTTCAGGAAGTGCCATAGGTTTTTAGCAGAAAAGTCCACAAACTTTAGAAAACCCCAAACCCCCATATAATTAGAAATACCTGTATTGTGAGTGATGCCTTTCTCTTGTTATGCTATAAAACACAGAAACTCACCTTTACATGAATTTCCAGTGACCTCTGTTTTTCTTACTCTTTTATACATGCTGTCCTCATAATATTTTTATAGGATGCGACAAAGAAACTATTTCAATAAAGCTTTTCTTTCTTCATGTACTGAGGAACTATAACTTTTCATTTAGCCTTTTGAGATATGACACATCCTTTGACACTTTCTGACTCCTGGTACAAGGCAAAGGCAACTTCTGAGCTTGTGTTTTGGTTTTCCTTCTCTTTTTGATCTGTTTAGCTGAGCTCTTGTCAGTTGAGAAAGAATTTTTAACCCATACATTTCTGGATGTTGAAAAAAAAATTGCTTTTCATTAACAGCAGGACTGCTGCACTTAAGAACTGCAGCAGAGCTCTCTTTTCCACCACATAGGACTGGACTCTTTTATCCTGTAGTGCTTCCTTGATTTGTCTATAATGTCCCACTTATGAAAGTTTTCCGATCATGAGCTCCCTTTAATAATTTTCTTATTTATTACTCTTTATGAACATGGCTATTGGCCTTGATCAATAACATAATCCCATCTGCCCTACAGATATCACTAACTCCACAGATAAAGATAAGCTTACGGGTCCTTCCCTTCCTTGGTCTTTACTTACTTTTCCATCTACTTCTGAGCAAAATCCACAAATACTGAAGTTGTCATTAATTTTTTGTTTAAATTTTGTTTTCTTCACTAACATTTACATTGGCTATGTGGGATCTTTAAGACTGAAATACTGAAACTAATTTTTCATACTTTTGTATACAAATATGCTCCTACAAAGACTAATAAAGAATAGGCTAATTTGCACATTCAGATAAGAAAAATAAAAAAAAATCAAATATACTTGTGTGAATAGACAATAACACACATAACACTTTTTGCAAATGAATCTGGGCTTGATAGGTTCATTTTTCCTTCAGGTTAACATCAAGACAACATTCTGCCCAGTCACACCCATATTCATCTGCAGAATTTAGCCCTAAGCCAGTTCAGATATAATTATTATCATTTCCTCCTCCTTCCCTTTAAAGTACTGCAGGCATGGTTTGCTTTGAAAAGAGCTGAACAACTTTTTCCCATGAAATACATAAAATAATCCTCTACTTAGAGCACTTGCTTCTTTTCACTCTCTACTTTACACAGCACATGTGGTTCTCATGACAAGAGAAAGGAAGAGATTATTTTCCTCTCCTTTTTAATTAATCCGTTTTGTACCAAAGCTGTAAAAAGAAAGCAAAGATTACTTACTCAAAAGTTTTTCTCTCGTGACCTTCTCAGTGATGGAAATTACTTGGAATTAGAGGCTGGCTAAGGTAGTGAACTAGCTGTGCATCTTTACAGGTTTGCCTCACTGCTAGCTTAGTTGTAAAATTAAGTTTGCGGTCCCATCCTGGGCCTCATTTGTACAAATCACAAGCTCCAAGAGAGCAGTGCTGTAAATCACCCCACAGGCAGCCAAGAGAGGTGGGTGGGTGCAAGTGCTGTGTTTCAGCCCTGGTCCTTGGGTCAGGTAGCCTCCGTGCTTCCTACCAGCTCCTCATTCAGCTCCCCTCTCACTTCCTCCCTCACCTCCCGGCCCACCTCACGTCCAAAAATGCCCACTCCTCATAAAAAGTCAGTTTTAATAGATGAGATTGACACAGAGCCCAGAACAAACTACTTGCAATGGTTAAAATGAGGCATTTATAAGCAGCTGACACGAGGAAAGTATCTGACAACCTTAAGTTAAAGTTACTCTTCTGGCTAATATCATAGGTAATGATAACAATATTAAAAAAACCAAATGCCTCACTGAAACATCACATGGTACTTCGTTATCACACCGAACTGAGGCAAACAAACCTTTATTAAAAATTTCAGAGACTTAAAGGCTCTTTCAAGGAAGGAGCTGCTGTAGTAGAAGAGTGTGGTACTGTGAACTTCAGAGACATTGCCTCCAGGACAGCACTGGGGGAGCTTTCACATAGACATGTTAGAAATTCTGACCAAACCAGCTCAGCACAAGTAAACTGTAAATAGACAGTAATTCAGAGGGAGGAGAGGGAGCAAACAGCCAAAGATAATAAGATAAACAATACATAATTATTCAAATAGACTAAACATAAATAAGGCTGCATGTGTGTCTTTGTAAGCCCTCCGGGTCATTATGGATTTAAGGACACAATTAACAAGGATTAAGACATTTTCAAGAAGCTGAATTTATTATTTACATTTGTTCTCACTGTAGTGGGGGATTTTGAAATTTATTGAAATGATGATTGTGCTATTATGAAGATAAACATTTCTGAAGAAGAGGTACTGGAGCAAGTTAAGAAAACCTAAGCTGATGAAGTCAAAAGAATTCAGGAGTGTTCAGAAGCTAAACTTCAGAACAGAGCAAGAGTATGCAATGTAGAAAAACAAAGGTGTTTTCCAAGACCAAAGAATTTCTCTCTTCCAAAATATGAGACAGAAAGGAACGTAGGCAGGGTCAACCCCAGCACTGAGGATGCTCACTATGTGCAACCACAAACATTGGTAGTTTGGGGTGCAGGATCAGGCCAGCTGAGCTGCAGCCCTCTCCCTCAAACCTGCAAAAGAGTCCCATTGAATTAAGGAAGCAAAAAGTGTCAGCAGGTTTTCAAAATCCTTTGACAGAGCTCCACATAGCAGAGCAGTGGGTCAAGTGACAAATTGTGGATTAGTACACTGCATTATGAACAGATTAAGCAATAGGAAACAAATAATCTTGGTACAGTCCTGTGTGACAATATAAAATGCTAAATCTCTAGTGTCTTAAAGGTTACCCCTCACACCTTCCCTTTTCCATTATGTTTATTTGCTCATTGTGAGGTTTTATGAAGAGATTGCCTGAAGAAAAAGGGGAACATTTTCTTTCAGCTGGATTCTCCTTGTCTCTGCCACCCCTGGGATGACACTGCTAGGCTGAATAGCTATGCCAAGGTTCATGATACCACATTATACATTCCAATTTCTTACTTTTGGGACAATATTTCACACCTTCCTGGCTGTGACTTTTCTTCTGCTGTGTCATCCTGCCACATCAGAACCTGGTCTGGAAAGTGAAGCAGGAGAAACATAGAACACCACGGGTCTGGTGCTGTTCCTCAAATGATTTTTCAAAATGATTTAGAGAGGAATGACAAAGTGTCACTGAAGTTTATGCACGCTGCTAAGACTGAAGAGCAGCATAAATTATGGAAGATGGTGAGTGATTTCAGTAGATCACAGGTATACACCCCAGGCATGTAAAATGTAGTCTGAGGAATACAAAATAACATGCTCCTAGGTCAAATAACAGTTTCTTGACATGAAATGGCATTCTTTCCACATCGTGGTTTCAGAAAAATTCAGTATAGGTTGCAGAAGGCATTCCTCCCACCTCTCCCAGAATGCATGTAATGACACTTAACCAAATAAAATAGCATGAGCCATGCTAGGTAAACAGGCCAACACACTGCAGGCAGTTTCAGACCTCTCTATTTGGCAGGCTGCTTCTTCTGTGTGGAGATCGTTGCTGAACAAGGGCTCTGATTCGGGTTTTGTTCTGTTGTTTGCCATAGCTGAAGCAGCAGCTGAAGAGATCCTGGGGAAGCTGGTGGAAACAGAAGCATGGCTGACTTGAGGTACGCAGAAGGCATGAAGAGAAATAGACATTAGCCAGCAGAACACACACATGCCCACCCTCCCTGCTCATGCAGGCAGCTTGCTCCCAGCCCTCGCTGCGCTCCCAGCTTGCCCAGCGTCTCTGCCTCACACGGAAGGGGCACACAAGGTTCAAGAGTTCCCCATTCCAAGGCTGCAATAAGCCACCAGACTCATCACTTTTTCTTCATTGTCTGAGCCCACTACCCGACCCCCATGTCCCCTCCTGTCCTCGCTTCCCCACCGCACCAACCTGCCTCTCTTCTTGGACTCACAGCACTGCCCCTCGCGAGAACACAGAGGTGCTGCCAGCCGTGCCCTTGGTCAGACGCTGGGGAGCCTCCACGCCGGGGAGCATCCGGCAGGCAGATCACCCTCTTGTGGGGTGCCAGGCTGAGGCAGGGGTGCCTCTTTGCTGGACTCTCGAGGCAGTGGATTCACATCAATGCGGGGTGCTCTGCCCTGTCCCCAGCCTCCCATTCCCACTCCTCCCTTTGCACACGTCCTGGTCTTATCTATCTCCTGGTCAGCTGGTTCAGAAAGTTAAACTGGCAGAAAACTTATTCTGCAAAGAAATGTGCAGCCACTTGAGGTCCCAAACTGGCACACTGCAACACCAGTGCCTGCCTTAGGGGCAAGTAGCAGGCGAGGGATGGGAAAACACAGCCAGAGGTGAGGATGCCATGACAGCAGTGCCATGAGAGCTGTTTGGAGCTGTCTCAGAAGCACACCCTTAGGCACCAGTCTGCTGGCCACCTCAAAACTGAGGCTTGTCTTCACCTGTGCAGCAATGACAGCCTCATGTTGTGAAGGCAAAACTTTGGGATGAAAACCTGCAGAGTTTGGGTGCCTCTTTGTTTAGGAGGCACCCCGCTGTTCAGGAGGTCAGGGTCACACCTTTAGTCTTGAGCACTTAGGCGCCATGGAGAGTAGTTAAGCCTTTTTTTATCTCCTTTACCTTCTGATACTGCTGTTAAGGTCCACGTGCTGGATTTAAAGAACCATTTTGCGATGTACATAGGAGAAAACCACATGCAATGGAGAGAGTGCAGAGAGGATTATCAGTCTGCTGTAACGGAGCCAGGATCATGCTGCAGTGATGCTCAAGGTCATGCAAGGTCATCAAAGGATGATTTGAAAGCGTTGCTTGCATTCTTGCCCAGGAGAGAAGAAAATCTGGACTAAGCTGGGAAGGAGAGGGAGTCTCACAGGCACTGCATGTTTTCACAGAGCAGCCCAAGCGGAACTCCTGCTATTTCATGAGGAAATACTGAAAGGGCAGAAAGAAACTGGCACCACTGCTGCCCTCTGTGAACCTTCCCTATGCCCTGTTCCTCTGCCTGCCACTGCCCTCTCCTTTGCAACAGTGGGAGGGAGGCAGCGTGGCCAGGCAGCATCCTCTGACTGCTGGCAGAGCTCTCGCATACAGAGGTGAGACACAGAGAGGAACCTGTCCAAACCTCCTAGAAAGATAGAAAGGGGGAGCCGCTGCCCAGTGCCAGCAAAAGAAATCTCTCCAAAGCAATCGTTTCGCAAGTGGGGGCTGGGAAAGAATTAACTGCTTCAGTTAGGCAGGGCTCAAGGGGAAGGGAGTGGTAGCTTGGGTATTTTTCATCGAGACAATTAGGTCTGATCCTCAGGGCAGTGGGTGTTAGGCCAAGGCTGGAAAACTTTCCCTAAACTAGCAAAGCACAAAGCATTCACGCAGTGTGTGCTCAGCCCCGAGAACTTCCTGGTAACTCTCGGGTTATTGAGGCAGATTGTTGATTAGAATCCAAGAGAGGATTAGAAACTCTTTTAAGCATAAATAGTATTTGCAACTGTGTGAGTTAAGCAAACGGATACAAGGGAAATCAAACCTCACGCTTCAGGGCATAAACTGCTCTCTTGTGAGTCAGGATCAACCTTTTTTTTCTCCTCTACGCATCGCATCGCATAATTAGCTAGGTGCTTGCTGTGGTTTTGATTTGCTCTGAAGCATCAGTTACTGGCCGCTGCCAGAGGCGGGATGCTGGACTAGATAGACCCGTGATGTGTTTCTGTAGGGCAGTCCTTTTGTTCCCATACTGGCAAAGCTTTGTGGGAAAGCTTTAGTGATTCATGTCTTCAGCAGCTCCTAGTCTTGATGAACATTGTCCTCTCATTTCCATAGGCACTTAAGTCACTCTGAATTGCTACAGAAATAAAAAGGCAAAGTTGCAGGAAGGGTTATTTATCTACATGGTGCAGACAGCATTTATTTAGTAAATACAAAGATGCTTTTAGGACCTGTATGGGCAATTTTTTGCTAGCAAGAAATTAATTATTTTCTGTATTCCGTTTCAGCTGCAAAGCCAAACAACTTCCAGAACATTTTGTATGTTAAAAAATATATATTTCTCTGTGTGTGTGTGTATACGCATACATTTATGCATGTATATATATAAATATAAGTTGGTCCAATAAAGAGGTTTGAATTACTAGCATTTCCTTACAAATTAAAGGCAGGCAAGGACCAGTAATGCAGGTGACAGAGCATGCACTAACAAAGTCTGCCTCTCCATGCTGCCTCTTTGATGTACCTCATCTTTGCCCCGAAGGAATTTCATTATCCTATGGTGAGCTGGTAATGAAATCTGTACTCAGAATCAAGCCTTCATAGAAAATGATATCTTGACTCTTTGTTCTGTACAGACTAGCTGTGTGTGGTAGAAATATGTTTCTATTTGTGTGTGATCTGAGTGTACTTTGAATACTGATCTCCAGATAAAAAGGATAGAGATCTAATTTGACAAAATACTAAATTACTCTATCTTGCCTTATCTAACAAAATTCTGATGCTTATTATTGTGATGAATATTTGGGGCGATACTTGTAGTGTTCAGCATGTGTGAGAAAAATCTCTCTGTGGAGAACTGACTGGAGTGTCAAAGACCCTGATTTATAAAGAGTGCAGAGGGCTCTTAAGTACTATTTTTAGAACAATGCCGCAACAGATTTACACACAGGGAAAAAACCTTCCTCTACAGTCACTTAGGAGCAAAGTAGCATTTCACTGCATAATAATGAGGAATTAATTGCTCTTTGTCATCACTATTTATGCAAATTGCCATAGAACACTTGCCCAATGTGCATTTTACCTTTTAACAAAGAAAGTAGTCATGACAAAATAGACCAAATTTCATAAGCTAAAGACAAAAGTAGGCTGTACCATACACAAATTGAAGCTAGCAAGTCTATTCCTTTGAGGAGCTCTATCAACTTCCTATGAAAGTCCATTTAAAAAAAAAAAAAGAAATAAGGAAAAGGTTTCTTGGCCTACACATCTAGTTAAATTAAATTAAGTTCAATTATTAGACAAGTCAAATTTCTTCACATGGAATTTGCTCATCACTCTTTACAACCTTTGTTTATTTTTTTCTTTTTGCTTGCATAATCACCAAATATCACCAATATTTTGTTTCCTTACTGCTTACAAGATTTTACTGTATCGTTACTGGATTTCAAAACTCATGGGTTGCCAGTTGTTAAAAAAAGTTCTTCTGACTTATAGTAAAAAAACCAAAAAACCCAACAAAAATAAAAACATTATCAGCCTTGTGTTTCATGTATGTTTTCACAACATCTACATTTAGATTAAACTGACAATTCTTCAGAGAAAACCAGAACAGAAACAGCTACAGCATAGCATTTCCTTTCACTGCAAGAAAGAGAAATACATAATAAATCATCATTCTTCTACGTGAAGCTTTAAGTTTTTAGTCATTCTGCAGCTGACATTGAAAATTTAATGTAAAAATTAACTAGATGGCAGACTGGGTCAAAATGTAGACATCCTAATGGATTGCCTTGTGTCAAAGCATTTTGTCCAGAAACATCTCAACGTGTTTTCTTTTTCCTGAGAAATAGAGGAAGGATATCAGTGTGCCAGGAGTTTCTCTCTTGCATGTGCAATGAATTAATTCAGTGAACCAGCGGGTCTTTTCAATCTCCAGTTTCTACCAACTTCAAACATAATAGCGAGTTCCAACAGAGTCCCTTTTCTATTCATAAGCTATTCACTGCAAACCTTTGTAGTTCACAACTTCAACTTAACATAGCAAAGAGCAGCTTTAAATCACTCCCGTAATCAGGGGTCACAATTATTTGCTGCAGGTACCAAAAAAACCCCCAAAAACACCACATACTGCAAGCCAACGCACTCTGCTTTCACCTCTAAGACAGAAAAATAACAGAGACTTGACTTCTGCCTTCAGTGTTAACACTTCGACAACACTATCTATTAATCAAAAAATAGTTGAATGCAGCTTATAAATCCCTCTGCATGGAAGGAGCCATCTTCATCCTTACAGAAATATATTCTCTGTCCTGGTCCTTGCTTAAGGTGCCTTCTTGATAAAAGCAAAACAAATGAATGTGAGAAGTAAATGAATCAAACAGATAATTAAATATGTCAGTGGAAACCCACAGTTTCACTGGGGTCCCAAGTCTTTGGTTAGTATTAGAGCTAAAAGCAAAATGAGGTACCCCTGCAAAAGCCAAAGCCTTCAGTGTAGCACTGAAGCACTCCAACTCCCCCATACCCTCTCAGAATTGCAGTGTGCCAGGGATTTAGCCTTTAATAACAAATCCAAAATGCTCCCAACAGCTTCTCTAAGGCCATCAGAGGCAGGGGGAGCCAGTAGGGCCAGTGTGTGCCCACTGAGTGCCAGTACACCTGCATCCTCCGTGTTCCCCCCCCAGCACTCCCACCAGTCCTTCTCCAGTCTCTGTTCAGCCAAAAGCCATCCCCAACCTCCACAAGCCTTCTTATGGTCCAGTCAGGTGTCAGCTTCATGAAGCACACGTTATTATTAAACTACACGACGATCAGACTTGTCTTTTAAATTTTACATTCCCACGTGTTGCTGTGCGTCACTTCCCACCCCTCCCTCTGAAGGCACACTGGACACCTTGGACATCCCCCATAACACAGTAGTGTCTACTGCTGCTGGGCTCTGACAAAGCCGGTGGCTTTGCATTCTGCTTTGTCCTCCCCTCCATCTCCACTGCCCAACCCTAGTGCTCCAGGCTTCTCTCCCAGTCACACCAGCACTGCATTGTCTCCATGGCTCCATCTGCTACATCCTGCATGACTCACCACCAGAAATACCTCTCCAGTGAAAGGCTTAAGCAGCAGCCTGCTCAGTATTCCTC
Source organism: Edolisoma coerulescens (assembly GCA_013397115.1). NCBI lineage: Eukaryota > Metazoa > Chordata > Aves > Passeriformes > Campephagidae > Edolisoma > Edolisoma coerulescens. The sequence continues at coordinate 443,837 of VWZW01005798.1, forward strand.
CTCCTGCAGAGGCAAAGGGAGCACACAGCCACCATGACAGCAGCCCAGACGGAGCACCAAGAGACACAGTGCCAGAGGCACAAGAGGCAGCCAGGCATCCAGTCAGACATCCCACCAGAACTGCCAGTTCTGAAGAAACTCCTTCTGACTTCCCTAAGACAACAGCCAGATGTCGTCTGCTGTGGCTGCACAGCCCATCCAGGAAAGAAAGAAAAAGCCCCTATTACAGGATGGACTGAAAGCAGAATCATGGGTGCTAGGAGATCACAACTGTTACCAACTCAGTATCTCTGTGAGTAACAATTACCTCTAGGCTTTCACTCTTAATAAAAGGATTTAAGTCTAGTCAGACATTGGCACATGTGTATAAACTCTCATTGATGTTGAGGACTACGTGGAGTACAAGAGCCATTAGAAATAGCAATTTCTCTCCACAGAATAGTGCTTTTGTTCTTACCTATCCTCTGTTCCTTCCTAAAATCATGACTTTTGAATTAAATCTTGCCAAGTAACTGGTGTCCTGTGACACGTCAGAACTGCTACCTAGACTGCTCAGAAATATCTCTGAGCTCTTGAATGGAAGTCTCCAGCCTGACATTTAATATCTAGAATATAAACACCACTCTGTCATATCCAGATTAACCTCTGTGTGCCCTCTTTGTCCTCCAGTCCCAGATGTTTTCCCTCCTTTGGCACTGTTCAAGAGAAAGAAGAGTTTTTCTAATCCTCTTGTGCATCCCTTGATTTGCAGAAGGACAGCCTGGTCAAAGCAGATGTTTTGCCTCCTCTAACAGTTTGCTGCAGATATTTTCACTTTTCTAGATAACGGGGTTAGGAATGAGGCCTACAGCCACGAGCTACTCCGTAATAGATACAGCGAAGGGATTTCCATGAGACAGTGGTGAAGGAATTACCATGGACATGAAGGTCTGCTGATGGGGGGATAACTTATCAGGAGGACAGATGACCCTTATCAATTGGCCAGGTGGAAGAGGGAGTGGTACCAAGGTGTCACAGTTCTGTGCTGGCCTTGCACAAGACCCACAGTCTTTGTACTCTCTCTCTTTGTAACTGTCCATTTACACATGAAGTGGCTGTCCCCCTCCCCCAATTATGACAGCAGTAACAGAATATTTGAGTACCTCCACTTCTCCCCCAAAGTGGAAACTGGCATTTGAAATCCCTCACATTGCAGACAAGTCAATGGGCTTTCTCCTCTCTTTTCCCCAAAGCCAGGGACGCATTTTTGGTAAGATTTGTACCTCTGACTGCATGGGAGCATACCCGGGAACACTCATACATAGTGCTACATGTTAGTATTTTGCAGGTCCAGTGAAGTTATCATCAGCAATCTAGGAAGAATCTATAACATGTTGCTCCAAAAAACAGCACTGTTTGCAAATCTGTGTTTGTGAAAGTTCCTGTTGAACCTGACCAGACTTACAGCGCTGAATCGGCACACTGCACTGTTTGTGAACCTGTGATTGTGAAGGAGACCAGATTTACAGGGTGACCCAAACTGTTTGTGCATCTGGGATCTTAATGAACATAACTGGATTTACAGTGTCAAATTGGTTCTAATCAGAAATTAGGCTCAGCCACACCCAGACCCTCCTATCTCAGGGCTAGCTGGAAAGCAAGGGGTCTTAGTTTCTGCCAAATTTCTATACTCTTAACACAATAACTATAAAGACCAAATGTTGTTGAAAAAATGCATTACAAGGCTTTTGAGCAAGCTGAGCTAAAACAAGGTTTTGTCCGCAATTGCCCTCAAACAGTTGGACTGTGCTGATTCTTAGTGATAGGAGAACACGTGAACTGAGATTTAAATATGTCATTACAGACGTCCTTGCTTTTAGAAGCAGACTCTGGGATCATCACGACCTGCAAAATCATGGAAATTGACAGAGTTGACCTTTAGAACTCCTAAAAAAAATTATATTATATTTTAAAATACCATTTTAAATGCAAATTCTAAAATGTAACTCACAATTTGTATATAATACTGAGCACACTAAGTAAGAAAAAGCTGAGGAAATTCTCAGAAGATGGCACTGATTTAAAACAAAATGAGGAAGTCTTAACCTGGCCAGCCATCTCCAGGACTTGCTGTGGGCTGTATTTGCACTGCTTTTTACAGCACGGAACTTCTCAGCACCAGCAGGGTGCTAAGACTGTGTTTGCTTTGGGGCTGACAAATTCTGACCTCCTGTAAAACCACTGGAAAGAATAATCTTTAGCTCATTCATCCTACCTGTCTAGCATAGGTGTTGCAATTACTTTTGCCAAATTAAACTATGTCAAACCTAAGTTGGGTGATCCCAGCAAGCAGGTGATGTGAACAGTTTACTTCTCTTTTTGTTTTTTGAAAAAGATAAAAACCAGAGAATCCACTTAGTGACCACAGAATAGTTTTTGGACATAATGTGTAAACCTTAATGATTCCTGGCCCTCTGTTTCTTGACATACTTAGAGCTCCTTATATTCCCTTTTTGTTATGTTATCTGCATCAATTTTTTTAAAGGTCAGCGCCTGCCATGTTTCCCTACCTTGCTTCCTGACACAAAAATTTTAGTCCCAGCAACAATGCTTCATTGGTACTTCAATATGTTTCCAATATTATATCTCACCAGATCCTCAAAATACCATGCCAGGGATCTGAAGCTCTGTGCGTGACAAATGTTCCTTTGTGGAGCTTTTGATGCGATGTCAAGCCACGCTCCGGAGACACGACGGTGTGGATCTTTGATATCGCGCACCATGACAATGTCTCCTTCGTAGCTGTCACCGCCACTGACTCAGGGCGTGCTGTTCGTACTGTCAGTGCTCCAGGAAACGTAATGTACCTGGGGTGTGTTAGCCTCTGCTTGCGAAAAGACATATGGTGCCTGTAGGATAATCAGTAATCAACTGTGAATTTCTTAATCACTGCGAAGAAAATGATGCAATGTCATTAATTCTACCTGCACAACCCAGGAGAATATGTGCATAATTACCAATAATGACTTAGATCTCTGCACAGGACCAGGGCTTACCCAGGAAAACTGGTATTTTTCAACCCAAATGCTGCAGGGCAAAATGTACTTCAGAAGGAAATGACAGATTCCTGAATTAAAACCTGCAAAATTTGTCCTTATTTTTCCCTTTTCACTCCTTAATTACCATTGTAAAGATCAAATTGCATAAGATCCACTAACATGTTGCTCATTCATAGTCTTTGAGTCACCGTGGTTGAAGCCAAGACTGCAGTACTTGTCTTCCCATAGCACTTTAAACTAGGAATTGCCTCTCACTAGGAAAAAGCCATTTGTTTTCATAAATACGTGACTGAAATACCTTGCAATACACAGAGCTCTCCAACAAGTGGCACTATTAAGACTATTCAAGTTACGAGATTGATATGCAAATGAGATCTCAGAAAGGGATGTTGGGACATGTTTTACAATATTGGATTCACTTTAAAATCTTTTAAATTTACATATGAAATATGATTGAAATATACATTCATAATTCAGTTACTCTGGAAAGTTTTGTGCTATCCAAAAAGGAACCACTGAAAAGTAGGTCAAGTGCCACAAGCTCAACCAGGCAGTCCTCTCCAAAGAGATGAAGTCATGGCAGTGTGGAGAAACCACCTAATTAATATGTTTTAGCAAAGGTAACATGCAATCAGGAAATTTGTCCATAGTGCTGAGCCAATGCATGTTGTTGAATGTGTGGATGCAGCCTTTTCTTGAGGACGCGTTGCAGCATTCATGGCAAGCCATTCCTTAACTATTCTTGGGTCAACTTCTAAACTGTACCTCTTCACATTCATTCTTAGCTTGTTTTGTTGTCTTTGCTTGACAAATTGGGGATTGTTTTGAGAGACCATACATGACGCCTCTTCAAATAACTCATATTTGTCTGGAATATATGTTTGGCTTAACTGCAAGAAAAATGGTCCAGAAATAGTTACATATACAAAAATTTAGGCATGAAGATAGTTGATTGCAATGGAAAGAGGATCGGACTAGATTTGTTGCTGGAATATAAGCAGTTTGGAAATGAATTGGGAAGCCAAGGCATTAAAATGTAAAATATGTTATATAAAAATAGCATTTTTAAACAGTAGGCTTCATTTGGTTAGTATAACATTCCTTCTGTATTTGGAAATCAACTCTGTCAGTTTTTCCCCAGTTTTCTGGTGTTATACAGAGGTACAACAACCATAACAAAACCATGATCTGAGTGACATACGGGAATGTGAACTCTGTCTTGCATTATGAGTTGATCACAAAATGATTAAAAGCATTTCGGTATCAAAAGCTGGATAGAGCTACTTGGTGAGTTTTCAAAAAGCCTCTGTGCGCAGTCTCTGCTTAGCTCTACCTTCTTTCACTCTGTGTCGATATCTCTGTCCTGCACAAGCATGACCTGATTCACACTGAAGCCGCTGCAAATTTTATCACAGCGTATATTGAGTAATAAAATCTAAAATGAACATTTTCGCATTGCTCTTCCTTTTAGCCAAATAGTAGCATTCATTTTAAAACATCAGCCAGTAAGATAAATGGCAATTGTTGTGCTATCGGCAGAGTGTACACGGCGTGCTTTGTTGAGTTCTCAGTTTGGATGGCTTTGACTACCTGGAGCCGTATCTCCTGTAGCGTGCTGTAAACAACAGAATACGTGTGCTTTGAATGCAGTGGCACAACGAGCACGTAGCGTGCTAACTAAAGCATTACAAATGCTGCATGGCTTATTTTTATCTCTCTGTCCTTCTCATTATAGTATTTTTATCTCTCGTGCCAATACAAAATTATTTTTGTGTCTCAGGGAAAAACAAGGCAACACGAAGACTCAGCCCTACTAGTGTATAAACATGATGAGTTTCCTTACACCCCGTGGGACTTTTTGTGTGCTTAACACCATATATGTCTGCAGAATCAGAACCTAAACGGCACTGGTGAGCAAGGCTTTATATGAACATTACTTGGAAAGGGAAAGTGAAGTTTATGAGTCAAAATCTCCAGTGGTGCTATTCTGCAGCCAGATGTAGCTAGGAAAAGTAGGGGCAAAATGCTGTAAGGAACTAAAGGCTTTCCACTTTACACAAGCGGACGGACAATAGTGCAAAAGGCAAACTGGGGAGGATCACGTTTTTGAAAGTGACTATATACTTGCCCTGAAATACAAAGAGTTGAACCTAGGTTGACAACATAGTTTTCTGTAGTTTAGCAGACTTTGAAAATGCAGGTAGCCTGATGAAGCTGCTGCAATTTCAGGAGAAGAAATTGAGAAAACTTAACTGGAATGGCTCCTCTCTAAAAGATACAGAAAACGCAGTATATCATCTGCTGTAGTGAAAGGGGGAAACAGAGGATGAAAATGTACAATGAAAACTGACAAACGCAGAAAAAATAACAAACATGCACATGTTAATTACTGAACGTGCTTTTGTTAGCAGTAGGTCACCATCATTCTTTATTGACATTTACTGCAACTGCAATTTCTTTTTCAAGACCACTGACCCACGAAAATGTAACCCTCTAGTTATCCAACGCCCTTTAATTAGAGATGTCTCCAGAGATAATCTCACTCATGGCCCCTATTGTGAATCATTTATTCTCCAACTTTCCTTTTTATCAGCTGTCTTTCATCTTTATGTTTTTCTGTCCGAGCCCGACTGAGTAACTTGGGCTTGCAGAATGCGTCTTATTCATTTACCGGTTGTCCCAACAGCATTTCATGCCCATTGACATTTGGGGTCTCGCTCAGAAGCACTGGCTGCCGGCACCAGGATAATTTGCAGGAATCACAGCTTTCCACTTGGCAAAAGGAACCATGGCGCCAAGCCTCGGGGTGGGAAAAGGGCTCGGAACCGGGTGCTTTACACACACACACACACACACACACATGCACATACACACACACACATACACACATGCGCACATACACACGCGCACACACGCACATACACGCACATACACGCACACACAGATACACATACACACACACACACAGATACACACACACATACACACACAGATACACACACAGATACACACACAGATACACACACAGATACACACACAGATACACACACACATACACACACACAGAGATACACACACAGATATACACACAGATACACACAGATACACACACACAGATACACACACACACACA